>NDFG01000022.1:147005-160635 GCA_002167245.1 Sporophila hypoxantha
AGAGACTCCCCAGGGACGAGGGGATAAGCCGGGGAATGCGAAACCTCCCCAGGCACACGCAGGACAGTCAGCATGAAATCCAGGCGCTGGCCAAGGCAGGAGCTTTTTCTTTGTAAAACCTTCCAGGATTTGTGATTGAATGTCTTTTGTGATTCTCTCATTTAAAACCTTCCAGGATTTTATGATTCTCATGATTGTCTCCATAAAACCTTCCAGGTTTTCATGATTTCTCATAAAACCTTTCCAGGATTTTGTGTATCCTTCCTAAAACTTCCAGGATTTTTCTCATAAAACCTTCCAGGATTTTGTATTCATGATGTTTCTCATAAAACCTTCCAGATTTTTGATTCTATGATTTTCTCATAAAACCTTCCAGGATTTTGTGATTCTCATGATTTTTCCTACATTTAAAACTCTTCCAGGATTTTAGTGATTCCTCGATGATTTTCTCAGATCTCAAAAACCATTCCCAGGATTTTAGTGATTTCATGATTTTTCATGAAACCTTCAGGATTTTTTGATCTCATGATTTTTCATAAAACCTTCCAGATTTTGATTCTCATGATTTTCTCATAAAAACTTTCCAGGATTTTGTGATTCTCAGATTTTCTCATAAAAACCTTCCAGGATTTATTGATTCTCACGATTTTCTCATAAAAACCTTCCAGGATTTTGGTGATTCTCAGATTTTTCTCAATAAACCTTCCAGGATTTTGTGATTCTCATTCCATATAAATTTCAGGATTTTGATTTCAATATTCTCATAAACCTTCCAGGATTTTGTGATTCTCATGATTTTCTCATAAAACTTCCAGGATTTTTGATTCTCATGATTTTCTCAAGAAACCTTCCAGGATTTTGTGATTCTCATGATTTTCTCATAAAACTTCCAGGATTTTTATGATTTCTCATAAAAACCTTCCAGATTTTGTGATTCTCAGATTTTCTCATAAAAACTCAGGATTTTATGATTCTCATAAACCTTCCAGGATTTTTATGATTCTCACAATTTTCTCATAAAACCTTCCAGGATTTTATGATTCTCATGAAACCTTCCAGGATTGTGTGATTCTCATGTTTTCTCATAAAARCTTCCAGGATTTTGTGATTCTCAGCCCTGCTTGGTCACTCAGCTTTTCCTGGGAGCTGGGAATTCCTTCCCCCTCCCAACGTCCCTGTCACAGGGTGGCAGCCACGCTCAGGYCACTCAGGGTGACAGGGACACTGCAGAGGTGTTTTGCAAGAGCTCTGAGAGCTTTTAATCGATGTTTGCTGACATAACTGGTGCTCCAAGCCCTTTGTTGGAGCGAGCAAACAGATCCTAATCCTCTGCAGGGAGCTCTGAGCTGGGGGTGAACTGGTTGGACCTGCCCTGGAGGAGCTTTGGTTTGAAAGCAAAACCCACTTTGGTTGCGTGGAAACATTGCCTGCAGTGGGAGGATTTAACGACTAATCGTGGGTTTGTTAATTGTAATTGAATGCTTTCACTTTCAGGGAGTTCATTTAATGATAGGATCAAATAATTGCAGAGAAACAGCCCTGAGTCTTGTGCTCCATGGAAATTGGGGCATGAATTGGGGGTTTTGGGGCAATTCTGGCAGYAAAAGGTGCTGAACTCTAAAAACAGATCCTGTGCTGTGGGGTGGGAGCTGAGGAGCAAAACCTCCAGGATTTCTGCAGAGTTTCTGATTTGGCATGATAAAAATGCTGCTACAGAGGAAACACAACTTCATGGCAGTAAAACATGGCATTTATTGAACTGAAATCAGCAGCAATCTCAAAAAACCACAGCCTGGCTGTGTCACACTCAGATTTAACAAAGTCTCTTTACATCATAATGTCATAATTATAAACAGATTAAATATTTCAATTAATTTAAGGTATTTACATTTTTCAAGCTCAGTGGTGAAAAAGCTAAAATCTAGGTGGATTTTTAAGTCTACAACAGTCAGTCCCCAAAAATCTCTAAATTAGTATAATTTATTTCAGAAAACTGACATTAACACTGAAGGGCTTTGCAAACTGCAGCTCCTGGTAGTTTTTATTTTCCTTTGGTTGTGTAATATTTATATAAAARTTATATTTCTATAAAACAATGCAYTGCTTGAAAAAAAAATATTTTCCTCAGCACCTGCACTGCTGGCAGTTTCCTGGAGTATGAAAAGAATCATGGCAATAGTGCAAAGATTTGTCTCAAGGCAAGAGAAAACGCTGAAATAATTTATAAAAGAAARATTTTCTAGGTTTTATAGCTATTTTTCCTTCATCAGTGGACGAAAAGGTCTGGGAAGACCAAGCTGAGGTGTCAGTGAACCTTCCCTGTGCTGGGGTGGGGGAAGTACAACCCATAGAGGCCRTGCTGCACCTGGTACAGGTGGGACTTTCTCCTCAGGCAGGAGAGGACCTGGTGGGAAAAGAACAAAAAATTAATGGGGGAAAAGGAACAAAAATTAATGGGAAAAAGAATAAAAATTAATGGGGAAAAGAACAAAATTAATGGCAAAAAGAACAAAAATTAATGGGGAAAAGGAACAAAAATTAATGGGGAAAAGAACAAAAATTAATGGGAAAAAGAACAAAATTAATGGGGAGAAGGAACAAAAATTAATGGGAAAAAGAACAAAAATTAATGGGGAAAAGAACAAAAATTAATGGGAAAAAGAACAAAATTAATGGGAAAACAGAACAAAATTAATCGGAAAACAGAACAAAAATTAATGGGAAAAGAACAAAATTAATGACAAAGAGACCAAAATTAATGACAAAAAGACCAAAATTATTGGCAAAAAATACTGAATCCATGCTCTGCCCACCATTAGGTGTCCCCCAATCACATTGCCAGGTGGAAAGGGAGGGATTTTGGGAATAAAAATCCCAAAATGCCTAAAGCTGTGAGGCAGCTCTGCAGCAGAGGGGTTTCCTCTCCTAAATCCTGCTGGCTGTAATTTTGTCTCCTGAACCTCCCTGCTCTGTAGGTTTTGCTCTTCTCCTCAGCTGGTGCAAAGCAAAGTTTTCAAGCAGTGTTTTTAAGGTGTTGTTCCCCATGAAAACACCARCAGAGGTGGGAAGAGGATCTGCTCTGCCTTTTCCAAGGATTTGCAGCTGGAGCATGGCCCTGCCAGGCTGCAGCAGTCTGTAGTTAAAGAGCACTGAAATAATTTATAATTTATTTAGTTAAAGAGCACAAAATTCTCAGTGTGGTTCCCACAGGCTGTTAAAAATGTTGGGTTGGAACCTGCCCATCCTGCAGGTGTTTGGACAGGGAAGAGGTTTAGGAAATGCTGCAGAGGATTCCCTGTTTCCACCTGTGGATTCCCCAATTCCTGTTCCTCCTCTTGGTGTTGGCRTCACCTTTGGGTTTGTGTCTTTCCCTCTGCAAAAACCCAGTGCCAGCCATGATCRTGCTGCTTTTCTAGAAGGAAAATTCTGCTTCCTTTGCTATAAATCTGCTCAGCTGACTCTAAATTCCCTTCCCCATCCTCAGTGCTTGGAAGAGCTGGGAGGGAGTGAAGGGTTTGGGGTGGTTTTTGCTGTTTCCAGGCACTGCTCCCACTGGGATCATTGGGAATGTGTCTGATGTCCCTCCTGTGGCTCTGCAGGAGTCAAGGGACAGCTGGGACAGCAAAGGGGACACTCACCAGGAAGCACAACAAGAGGAGGAGGATGAAGCCCAGCAGGGTGAAAAGGCAGATGAGGATGATGGCCCAGAACTGAAGCTCTGAAAATGGAATAAAAAAGGAGAATGTCAGGTTTAGAGACTCTTCCATGTGGGATTGTGAGAGGGAGATCTCACCCTGGCAAAGTTCTGAACTCCCTGTAGGTCAGGGCAAATTACAGAAATTTGGGGAAATGGAGTGAGGGTTRAGGGATCCACAACCTTAAATGCCACTGCAGGGAGCACAATGCCCCAGGTGACTCCAGGGATGTTCAGAGTGACAAAGTTCTGTCTGAACTGCTTCTGGACTCTTTTGGGGACAGGGCTCAGGGTGTCAGCAAAAGCTGTGGTTGTTTTACCACAGTGTTTGTGGTGCATGGGAAAGGAACAAACAGTTCAGGATATTTTTCTTCTCTCTCCTGTTTGCTGTTAGTTCTGGGGTTGTAGCTAAGCTAAACCATATCTGGTCTGATCTTCTTTTAAAATACTGCAGTTATCAAAATTTATTGGTGCCAGAGTTTTCAAACAGTTCCSAAACTGCTGCTTTTGCCTATCCCTCAATTCCATTCCCCTCAGGCTGGTGGCACCTGCTGTTTGCTACCAAGAGCCTTGGATTTTTGGTCTTTTCCATGGGTTTAGTCCCATTCCAAGATATCTGATGCTATTTATTACAGCTGAAGTATTTATCAGGGTTCAATTATTTATTAGAGCTCAAGTATTCAGTGGCTGTCAGGTCAATCCTTGCCAAAAAAAAAACCCAAAAAAAACCACCTACCAGATCTTTTGGACTCTGGTTCATCTGTCTTGAGRGGAGAGTAACCTGGAAATGAGGAGTGGGACAGATGAGGAATGCAACTCTGGAGCTGATTTAAACAAAATTAGGAAGAATTCCCCAAAATGTCCCTCCAGGAGKTCTCACCTTCCACCACCAGACTCTGCTCCTCCAGCTCATAGCTGGGGCCCAGCCTGGTGAAGCCCTGGGTCAGGAGTTTCAGCTCCTCAAACACCTCCTGCTCTTGRAGAGTCCCTGAGAGGGGATCCAGGGTGAACTTGCAGGTTGAGGCAACCTCTGTGTGTCCTTTGCCATGGGCAGGCCTGGAGGGTGACAGCAGAGAGGAGAGAAAATGGAACAGAGATGAGCAGAGCAGGGAGAAGGATTTGGAGCCTCAGGTCTGCAGATGTCCCAGGGATGTTTTATTGGAATGGGATCACTTTTAGCAGCTTGTTCTGGGTGAGACAGGAACTCCTGCAGCCTTGTGAAATCCATCCACTGATTTAACCCCCATTTTTATGAAGTAAATCAGCTCTGTTTCTAAGAGGAAAATCAACTCTTATGTTTAAGAGTTAAATCAGCTCTATTTCCAAAAGTTAAATCTGCTCTGCTGCTTTGTTCCTCCAAAGAGGYGGACCCTCACACAGGCAGGTTTTGTCCTCAGGCTGGTCAGTTGTGTGGTCAGTGCTGTGTGRCAGTGGAACTTGAGCTTATTTGAACACGTTAAATGAGAGAATGAACYTGTTTGCTCTGCCCTGGGGTTGTTCATGCATGAAAACAACTCTGCAAGCACCGAAACAAAACCAGCTCTGTTTGGACAGAAACCTTTTGTGGTAAAGGCAAAAAGTGACTGAGAATGAAGTGACTCCCACGTGTCACTGGGGGCACAGAGGTTGGCAGGGAGGCGTGGACACCCTAAATGTCTTCCTGAGCTGCTCTTTTGGGGCTTCAAAAAGCACTGGACATACCCAAAGCTCTCCACAGTGCAGCCAACAAATTGGTCCTTCAGGCGGCTGCTCCTGAACACCTCGAGCTGATGGGGAGAAACAAAACAGTTGAGGAAAGCTGAGTTAATTTAACACATCCTTTGGACAGGGAGCTCAAGCTATGGCTGCTCATTTCACCTCTTTCTCAATCTTCTCTTTGTTCTCTTGGTACATCTGGGAGCTGGAGTCCTGCAGCTCAGGCGAGTAGGGAAGGTTGGTGATTCGGAAATTTAATCCGAATTTTTCTTTGCCAGACTCCAGGGGTGTCTTGTGAGTTGCTGCCTCAACTGAGAGTTCCAAGGCTGYAAATGGAGAGGAAAATTAAATTCRAGCAGAGAGAAACTGAGGCTTTCCTACCAAGCAGCACTGAGCTGCAGCTTTTTAGCTTGAAGTCTTAGATTGGCAGAACTTGAGTTTCACTGGGGTCTGACAGGAAACTCCAAATGTTCCAGGCCATTCATTTTTTCAGGATGCTGCACATTGGGAAAAAAAAGCTGAAGGCCTGGCCTGTTTAGCTCTTGATGGTTGAAGTTGTGGTGAGCAGTTCACACTMAATTTTCTGATTTTTTAATTTTTACTTTTACTGATTTTTCTGATTTTTACTTAAAACYCCTTAATTTTGAATAACAATTTAATTTTGAACAACACCTTAATATTGAASAACATCTTAATATATTGAATAACCCCTTAAGCCATTGATGAGTAGAGGACTGAATGTCTGAATGGCTTAACTCAAAGCCCAGTGATCCAACTCAATGAGAGATTTATTTGTGCTCTGACAGAGCAGAATTTGGGAGGTTCTGAGTGTGCTGTGGCAAAGTGAGTTATCCATGAGGACACTGGGAAGGGATTTGATCCACGTACTGTCCACTGAGAATTCCTGCAGTCGGTAGCTGCTGCCCAGCCACAGCCCAGTGGTGTTGGAGGTCCTGTCCTGGAAAGTCCTTTCAACCACAGCCCTGCTGATTCTGGGGTCGGGCTGGAAGAAGCACTGGCAGTCGACCACTATGGATCCAGGCCTGTGGGCAGAGGGACAGAGGTTTGGAGATAAATGGGATGGGCAGGAAGCTCAGTGTGGGAAGGAGTTTCCTGAAGGATTCTTGCTGTTCTGAAGGTTGAGTGGGCTCAGAAATGGGCTGGTTGGGGCTTTTCCTTTGGACAGGGACAGGTAAAATTAAAATTTTACCTCTTCTCTGGGCAAATTTAGGTTGTTTTGTATGAATGCAATGAAAGAGTAGCACTTTTAGGTTTTTTAAAGCTTTCATTGTGTGGGAGAGTCCCTTTGTCCAAGCCTCATTCCATCCTGAGCAGGACGCCACAGCTCACTTTTAAAATGTAGTGGAGTTCAGGTTGGGAGGAGTGRAGAGGTCACAGTAAAGGGATGGGATCTGTAATTCCTGGGATACTCAGAGACCTGAAAGTGCCTTACAGAAACCATGACTGAGAAACCCTAGTCCAAAAAAATTCGAACTGACAAATTCTGGGAAGCCTGGAAATGCCTCCTTAGGGCATCAGTTTTCAACAAGACAATGAAAGTGAGGAATTCCAGTGGGGCCAGTGGCACTCAGCCATGGGGGAGCAGGGCCAGGGTGAAGCAATCTTTAAACAAAATCAGATTTTATCCCAGACCTCAGCCRGGTGATCCTGCAGGTCAGGAACTGCTCCTGCAGGTCGCTCTGACGGTACAAGTGATTCATCTGAAATTAAAATATCACATTAAATATTAATGAGTTTGGGCACTGTGCTGGAGGCTTTGGGTCAGCAGGAGATATTTGAGCTCTGGGTTATTTTTGCTGGTTTGGTTTCATGAGGGTTGGGTTTTACTTTGGAATAGGCACCTTCTGGTGGTGGGGTSTGAATTCCAGCCTGGCAAACATTCCTGCCTTAGGAATGTTTCCTTCCTGAAATTCCTGAAATTCCTTCCAGGATGCCAATGTGGGAGAGCAGTGTCCTGAGTGACATCCCAGCCTCACAGACCCACAGCTCAAAGAGAGCAAAACCCACCCAATCAGGGCCTTATCAGGTTGATAAATTGGATTGGTGCTGAAGAGAAAATGTTGMATTCTAGGAATAAATCACGGATGTGCTGAGCAGGGATTTGCCAGCAGGGATTGGCCTTGGATGCACTTCTGGAGCTGGGAGTGAAATGCTGGGGGTGTGTTCATTTAYCAGATCAGCTCTGGCATTTTGCAGTCCATGTCTTTGGCTGGAGAGAATTTCATAASACCKCATGYAATCATTGAATGGTTTGGGTTGGAAAGGACCTTAAAGATCCTCCAGTCCCAGTTCCCTGCCATGGGTTGGGATCACACCCACCAGCTACAACTTAAAACCAAAACTGAAAAAGGCCAATCTTATCTTTCAGATTCTAGAAATTTTGCTTCCAAAATTTTGATTTTTTAATTTTTTTTAATTTTTTTTTTTTAATTCAGACGTAAATCTTTGGTAGTTGCTTCAAAAACTGACCAGCCAGYCATATTCTCAAATCCTCCTTACCTTGTTGGTGATGCTCTCTACTGCTGCTCTGTATTCTGGAGACTGGGAGTCAGGGTTGGTGAGGTTTTCATTGACTATTCTAAAGCTCAGCCTGTAGCCAAGTGTGGCTGGAGCCAAGAGAGGCTTTTTGGTGGCAGATGTGTCTGTGAGGGTGAAATCTAAATAAAAAGGGTACAGTTAATTTATTTTTGCATCTGTTCATATCATAAAAGCAATGAGATATATCCCTGCTTAGATCATACGCTGTAACAGTCAAATTCACCAGGAATTTGTCTGATTTCAGGCATGGAAATGCTGCCAGCATGGCAATATCCTGTAGGATTGGTTTTGTCAAACTTAAATAAAACCAACAAACCAAAGGGTTCAGGCCCCAGGGATGAGGAATGATCTCCAGGAGATCCCAAAATCCTGTTATCCCCATGGATGCTTACCATCAACATACAGGCTGTTCCTGTCCAGGCTGTAGTGGCCCAGTTTGGTGACATTGTRTGTCATGGTGCTCAGCTCCTGGTAAAGCTTTTCTCTGTCAAACCTGGCCAGGCTGGCATTGTCCTTGTAGCTGCACACAGCGTCCACTCTTGTGTCATCCCTGTGCCTTCCCGACCTGGGGACAAATGTCACACACGTTCTTTGGGACACTGCTCTGCTGGCAGAACTTCCTGAGGGGTTTTCAAGGCAGACACCAAACCCTCAGTGCCAACAGGCTCCTGCATCCTTCACCAGGTTCTCCAGAARCGGGGTGATGATATTTAGATACCAAAATGATTTTACCACCTAAAAAAAATCCAGGCTGGACAGGGAGGTGTCACTGGTTGCTGTTTCCTGGCCTCAGAACAGCCACGAATTGAAGGTGTGTGAGAGTGGGTAAAGAAATGGTTCATTGCAATTTTAGGAATATTTTAGGTGGTTTATATTTAGGTGTTTTAGTATTCCAGACACTTCTGGTATTCTTTCAGATATTTTTAGTGTCTGCAGGGAGGGCCCAGAGCAGGGACCAGGGTCTGCTCTTTGGTGCTGAGGAATGGACAAGAGGAAAAAGGCAGGAATTGATGCCCAGGAAGTTGAGGAGCATGAGGAAGAACTTCTTCCTTGTGCAGTGACCAGGCACTGGGACAGATTGTCCAGAAAAGTTGTGGAATCTCCTCACTGGAGATATTCCAGAGCCAATCCATGTGCTCTCTGGGATGGCCCTGCTGGAGCAGGGAGGTGGGACCAGYTGACCCATCAAACCTGACCCATCCTGTGATTCTGGAATTCCAAATCTTACCTGAATCCCATGGCTTTACACCCTGTGTAGGCAGAGCTTATGCTGCTCCTCTTGAAAAGAGGGTCAAGCTGTCAAAAAATAAAGGACAATTGAGAGATGGGACTCACATCCTGAGTTTAAAGCAGGTGGATTTAGGTCACCACCAAGACCCAAAAGGGGCACAAGCAGAGCCAGACTCACATAGTGGTTCATCACTTTCACTGTGGAAAGGAATCTGCGGGAATTTGGGGCTTCCAGATCCGCAGAGTAGCGGAGGTTGGTCAAGGTGAWGTTCAGAGTGAAATTCCTGGATGTTGCTTTTGGTGCAGCTGTGGTGCTCCGGGCTGTAATCAAAGAGGAGAAGGATTAGGAATTTCCTACAACAAAAAAAAACTGTTTTCACTTTCAAAACATTCCTAATCCCAGCACACTTCAAGGCTACTTTTTATTATTTTTATAATTTAGATAATATAATATATTATCTAAATTATATCTATTATTAAATATAATATAATACAATACAATACAATATAATATAATACAATATAATATAATATAATGTAATGTAATGTAATAGAATAGAATAGAATAGAATAGAATAGAATAGAATAGAATAGAACTTTTATTATTTACATAATCTCTTCCCCTCTGATTTTCTCAGGGCATTTCTCCTTTGAGAGCTTCCCTTGAAATGAATTTGGCAAAATGAACGTGGCAAAATGAATTTGGCAAAATACTTACGGGATCTCTGAAGGGGTTCGTTGTAACCTGGAAAGGAAATGCAAGAGAAAGAGTCATGTWAGAGAGCATCTACTTTGGGCAATGGAAGTGGAGAGGAGGTGATTAAAAGGATGACTTGGGAATGAATCATCAGAACCAGGCCCCAYGGGTGTGAATGTATTAAATAAACAAAGCTTAGGCAGAACAAGGTGCTTTGGGAGAGCAGCTACAATGAGAAAATGTGTGTGCCAGCATTTATTTAAACACTGTGGGACAGGAATCAGGTGKAATGTTCACAGGCAGGTGAATGGTTGAGGTCAAGACTAAAATTAAGTTCACTCTTCAATGTAAAAGAAAAATTAAAGTCTTCAAAAATGTCAGCGTGGAAAGATTTTAAATCTTACACTGAGAAATTATGCAGAAAACTCTCGACCTTTCTCTTAAGGTGACTTTTTTAACATGGAGGTGATCCCTGAGAGCCAAGGTGGTCCCAAACTGCTCCAGTGCCTGAAGGAGTGGGAAAATCAAACACTCACCATTGACATAGAGGCTCTTGTTGTCCAGGCTGTAGATTCCCAGCTTGGTGATGCCACTTGTCATTCTCTTCAGCTCTTGGTAAATCTCAGCGGGGTTGAACTTGGGCACCTGAGAGCCCTTTTCATAGCTGCAGATGGTGTCCACTCCTGTGCTATCCCTGTTCTTCCCAGGCCTGAGGAATTTAATATCACAGAGCTTCTGTTAGTTATTAAAATATTTAGGGTGTGTTTGTTTGTTTGTTTCTTTTGATGTAATTAAAAAACTCTCCAAATAAATCTGCCCACAGTTCTCAGAGAAGCTGCAGAAATCACTGAGGTATGGCCTTAAAAAGGAAAAGGCTTTGTAAGATAAAGACCATACAAAGTGGTGTAGAAGCTTTATCATAATGAAAGCAACTACTTGAAAAAGGAGAACAGTTGTTAAAGTGTCAGTCAAATGTGAGGAAATTAATTTGCTGCAGTTCCAAGTGAATCTCTGTGGTTATTGCTCACCTGAATCCCGTCACTTTGCAGCCAGTGAAATGGGGGCCAATGCTGCTCTTCTGAAGCAGGGAGTCAGTCTGGCAAGGAAAAGTCTTTGTGAATACYGGAACCCCAAAATCCTGGGTGATTTCAGTGAAAAACAACAGAATTTTGGCTTACGTAGTGTTTCATGATTTTCTCAGCGGACCGGAATTTGCGGGAATTTGGTGTCTGCAGGTCTGTGGTGAACATGAGGTTGGTTATGGTGAAGTTCAGGGTGAAGTGCTCTGTGACTGCTCCTGGGCTTTGTGTGGTGGTTGATTTTACTGATGCAAGAGAGAACAGAAATTGCAATGATAAAATAAGAACGGGATCTTCATAAGACATTGCTTTTGTTTGGTTTCTTAGAGAAAAAAACCCATGTGAACATGAGCCCACCCTTCAGACATTTTGCAACGTTACAAACATTGCCAAATCAGCAGGAAAGAAAATCAATTTATGCCTTTAAGTAGCCTTAATCTAGCCTTAATCTGTATTTGGTTTTAAATATACTTACAGGATGGACTGTAAGGAGGTTCATTGTAACCTGAAAAACAAATGGAAAATTATTAGGAAAATATTCCAAGAAAGTCTCAGCAGGACTAAATATAGGGGATTTTATTACAGGATTGTGGTTACTGAATTCAAGACTTTTAACTTGGTGACTGACAGGGTTTTGCCCTCTAATTTTTGTTCCTCTGTTTAATGTACCTCTATTTTGAGAGGTAAATTAAATGTACCTCTCCTCTAATTAATGTACCTCTGTTTTAAGAGGTAAATTGTATCTTCTTCATTCTGATTTCAAATTAGTCTGTGTCAACATTGAAGGTTGGACTTGATCTCAGAGGTCATCTCCAACCATAACGATTCCATAATTCCAACACAGAATCCCAGAATGGTTTGAGACATAAAGGACCTTAAATACCATCCAGTTCCACCTCTCTGCCCTGGACAGGAACAACTTAAACTACACCAGGATGCTGAGAACTCCATCCCACAGGGCCTTAAACACCTCCAGGAARGGGGAATTCAAATTTCATTAGGAAAAATGCCTTGAGAAGGTCTCGTTACCATTGACATAGAGGCTCTGGCTGTTGAGGCTGTAGTGTCCCAGCTTGGTGATGCCATTGGTCATTTTGCTCAGCTCATGGTAAACAGTTGTGCTGTTGAATTTGGGATCTGAAGGCTCATCCCTACAGCTGCACATGGCATCTACTCCTGTGTCATCCCTGTTCTTTGTGGACCTAGGAAATGAGACATGGGTTTAGTTATTGAGAAATCTATCTTAACTTCTAGTATATAAAGAGGGGGATCAGAAAAACCCTTCAGGCACTGCTACCACATAAGAAAATACCCAGAGATGAGRTAGATGCTGAGAAATGGGAATTTTAAGAAGCAGGGAATGGGGACTTTTCCCAGATATGCTCTTACCTGAATGCCATTACTTTGCAGCTGATGTAAGCTGGGCCAATGCTGCTCCTTTGGAGTAGAGAATCAATCTGGAAATGGAATAACAACGTGGAGGTAAGCAAAATGTCCTGGTGAAGGTAAGAGATGAGACATACTGAGAGAGCTGTGCCCCAGCAGGGCATTGATTGTAAGACTCACATAGTGGTACATGACTTTTTCTGTTGACTTGAATCTCCTGGAACTGGGTTTCTGCATGTCTGCAGTGAACTGGAGGTTGGTTATTGTGAAGTTCAGGGTGAAYTTCTTTACTGCTGGTGCCAGAGGTTGGGTGCTTTGATTAGCAGCTGTCATGAGAAGGGAAAGTTATTGCTTGAAAGTACAATTTATGTTCAACATCCCAAAGGAAACAATCTAGGTAGAATTTCCAGATATTCTGGGTGGCTTCAAGGCTATATAAGCCTTGAAGAAGGCTTATATGTGGCTCCCTAAGAGGCTCACAAATTCTCTTAACACTGTTTATAGACCAGCAGTGCTCTTGCTTGATTAATCCAACTTGCTGTTTTGGCTGTTGCTAATTAGCAAAATCTTCCTGCCCCTCAATTTCTCTTTAACAGTACTTACATAGCTCAGCCTGCACTTCATGATGACCTGAGGGGGAAGAAAAGAGACAGGATTTGAGGAAGTGCCTTACAGTTGGGAAGGCTTGGCACACACTAGAATACAGAACATGTCTGAGAGGTCATGTGTAAACATTTCCWAGGAAAGATTGATTTGGTGACTGTCCAGGCATAAATGCAAATTACRTTGTTGGCAAGGTGCTGCTTTTCTTAGCAGCAAACAGAATTCTCCCTTTATGAGGGATATTTAGAGGGAATTTAGGGTTCCCTAAYTASAGTTTAGAATCACAYAATGGTTTGGGGTGGAAGGGAACTTAAAGATCATCAAGTTCCAACTGCACTGTAATGGCCAAGGAATCATTTAATTTCTACATGGAAAATTTATACATAATTTTGTCAAGTGGTGGTAAGCTGTAGTGCTCTTCCTTGACATAGAGAGCTCAATCCCTATATTTTCGAACATGTTCATAAATAGAATACTTAAAATCAGTGTAACAGAGAAAGTATACTTGAAAAAGGTTAATTTTACTATATTAAAAAACACATAGAAGGAGGTAAAATGATAAACATGTAAGGCATATGAGAAAAAACAGTAAACACAGCAAAAAGAATGAGATACAACACAGTGAAAGAACAAAAAATACTAAAAAAGAAAAGAATAACTTAGTGAATGAATATTAAAAGATAGGAA
>NDFG01000022.1:184598-197852 GCA_002167245.1 Sporophila hypoxantha
ACTGCTAATATATAATATTCAAACATTAATTTTCAACTGAGAAAGCCATCCCCTGGGGATTTATGCCATTTTAAGTGGAAGGTCAAGTTAGTGCAGTAAGACTGTAAAGCTTTAAAAAAAGAATGGTTAGTCAATAAATAAAAATTTAATAAATAAAACTCATATGGCATATACTTATGAAATTATTATTGCAAAAACCTGCCCAAAATTTAAGGAGAAAATTAAAAAAGTTTTAGACAAGCACACTTCACTCATCATGGGCCTTTACTAACAAAGTGTATATTAAAAAACTATTTCATAGAAAAATTAAAAAAATACTCAGTTTTCAAAACAGTGATAAACTTACTTCGTTTGAACACCAACAGACTAAAATTACGAGGTATTGTTTGTCGTTTCAACAGGCATTGTCTTGCTGAGCCAAAAAAGGCCGATTAGAGGCTCTGTGTAGTAAATGGACAAAGGTGGAAGAAAGTAGATGGGAAGTTGTCCCTGCGGAGATGTGGCTCAACGTTCTCCTCTAGAAGAAACTAAGCTTAGAGCTTGTCAAAGTGGAGAGGTTTTCTGGCTGAGCTGAAGAAACAGAAGTGGCAAAACCCACAGGAACGCTGTTGGTCTCTGCACAGAAGTGGGAATTTCCAGCCTTGTGGTGCGTGGATGCGGTGGTGGATCACAACTGATGTGGGCAGTTCAGCAGTCTATGGAGGTTTGTCTCAAGAAGGTGCTGCTGGTGGGTGTAGTTGTGGTGAAGACGGGATGATCTCAGAGGTAGAGCTCAGAGGACAGCAGAAGCGGTCGGAGAATTGGACTTGTCCCAGGAGCAGAGGTCACGTTTCAGCGGTACCGTGGTGCTTCGCGTTGTTGTCGTCGGTGCTGCAGTGGTGACTCGCTGACTCAGGGAACTCTCAGAGGGCTGGATTCCATGTGTGTGGTGTGAACTCTTTTTCCTTTGGAGTTTGTTTCTGCTGTCAGGGGATGTGGAGGTTGTCTCCAATGTAGAGTTGTCGCTTCAGTGGAAGAGGCTGCAGCCGTAGACTCGGGAGACATGTGGCCTGTGCACTCAGGTGGAGAATTCTGTCTGTCAAGGAGGTGGGCACAGTGCTGGCTCAGCGCTTGAAGTTGGACTGACAGCAGTTGAGTTGTCTCCAACGGCGTGGGGTGCTGTAGTTGCGGTGAGAGCTGGTGAAGTTAGTCCCAGAGTAGAGCTCGTCGGCAAGAGAAGAGGCGGGCAGAAGTTGGCTTGTCCCAGGAGCAGAGGACATGGTAAGTGCAAAGCCCACTGGTGTCGCAGATCTATCTTTGTCACTGGAATGGCCACATGGCGCACAGTGTGATGTTCCAGTTAGGGCTGAATGGAATTGGAGTGGTTGGCTGAAGTCTTGAGGCTGGAGCTTTCTCCTGGTCCGACAGGATTGTGTATGTTGTTAATGTGGGGACCGTCTGGCCCAAGCTGAAGAGACTGAAGCTGTAGACTCAGACGTGGGATTGCAAAGAAAGGTGGTGGCTTCTGGACTGTTTGGTACTGAAACTAAGTGTTAGACTCAATTGAACTGATGTCAGACCAGCGTTGTGGAGGTTGTCCTCAAGAAGGGTGCTGCTGGCTGTGTAGTTGTGGTGAAATGGGGAAGTGATCTCCCAGGGTGAGCTCAGAGAACAGCAGAAGTGCTGCAGTAGTTGTCTACACAGAGTAGAGGTCGGCATTTGGGCGAGCACCGTAGGTCACGTTGTTGCCTCTGTGCTGCAGGGGTGACCTGCTGACTCAGCGGATCTCAGAGGGGCTGGATTGCATGGCTGTGGTGGTGAAGTCCTTGCCTTTGGAGGTTGTTCTGTGGTCGAGAAGGAATTTGGAAGTTGCCGCAGTGGAGAATGTTGTAAACCAGTGGAAGAGGCCGCAAGCCGTAGCATCTCGGGAGACAATGTGGCCTGGGCACTCGAGTGGTAGTATTCTTTGCAAGGAGGTGGCACAGGGCTGGGCTAGCGCTTGTAGTTGACGTAGCAGCACAGTTAGGTTGTCTCTAAGGCGTGGGTGTCTGGTAGTTTGTGTGTGAGAGCTGGTGGAAGTGGTCTCAGGGTTGAGTTCATTGGCAGAGAAGAGGCATGAGGCAAAGTTGGAACCTTGTCCAGGAGCAGAGGACATTGTTTGTGCAAAAAGCCACTGGTGGTCGCAGCTTCTATCTTGTCACTGAAATGGCCACTGGCCACCAGTGATGTTCCAGGTAGGGTGGAATAGATTGGAGTGGTGGCTGAAGTCTTTGCTTTGGAGTTTGTTCTGCGTCGAAGGAATTGAAGTTGTCGCCAGTTGAGACGTGTAAGTACGAGTGAAGACGCTGCAGCGTAGGCTCGGGAGACGACTGTGGCTGTGCACTCAGGTGGATGAATTCTGTTGTCAATGAGGTTGTGCAACAGTGCTGGAACAGATGCTTGAAGTTACCGTAACAGCAGTCAGTTGAGATTGTTCCAACGGCGTGGTGGTGCTGTAGTTTGGTGGTGAGAGCTGGTGAAGTGGTCTCCAGGGTTTGAGCTCATTGGAAGAGAAGAGGCCGCGCAGAAGTTGGTCTCGTCCGGGGAGGTTGCTCCAACGGCGTGGTTGTGCTGGTGGAGTTGCGGTGAGAGCTGGTGAAGTCATCTCAGAGTAGAGGCTCCTCGGAAGAGAAGAGGCGGTGCAGAAGTTGGGCTTGTCCCAGGAGCAGCGGAGGAGTGCTTGCTGTGCGCGCACCACAGAGATCATCGTGGTTTCTTCCCCTTCAGTGGTGACCTGCTCAGGAGTGGATATCGCAGTAGGCTCGACCTGGGCTGCGAGGTGGGCTGAAGTCTTGAGGCTGGAGCTTTCTGCTGTTGTTGACAGGATTTGTGGAGGTTGTCACAAAGTGGAGACGTGTCCGGCGGGGATGAAGAGCCTGAAGCCGTAGACCCAGGCTCAGATGTGAGCTGCAGAGCCGAGGTGCTACCTTCCAGCCTTGTGGTGGTGGATGCTGTGGTGGACTGAACAAGAGAATGTGGCCAGGCCAGTAGCTGTGGAGGTTGTCTCTAGAACGGTGCTGCTGGTTGGTGTAGTCGTGGTGAAGCTGGGAAGTGATCTCCAGGGTAGAGCCAGAGGACAGCAGAAATGGTGCCAGAACTTTGTTTTTCCACAGGAGCAGAGGTCGACGTTTGGGCGAGGGCCGTGGTGGTCGCCCGATGTTGCCTCTGGTGTTGCCAGTGGGTGACCTGCTGACCAGGGAACTCTCAGACAGCCTGGATTGCACTGGAGTGGTGGCTGAATCCGTGAGGCGGGAGATTTCAGACCGGGCGGTTGACAGGATTGTGGAGGTTGTGCACAGGTGAAGTGGTCTCTGGCTGAGCTGAAGAGCCTGAAGCCGTGGACTCCGACTGGGATGTGGACTGCGCAGCTGAGGTGGCGCCTTCTGGCCTTGTGGTGGTGGATACACTGCTGGAGCCAACTGTGGATGTGCCCGACCTGCAGCTGAAGAGGTTGACTCAGGAACTGTACTGCTGGCGGTGGGTGTAGCTGTGGTGAGAGATGGGGCAGTTGTCTCCAGAGTTGTGCTCAGAGAGGAAAGCCGAAAGGTGCCAGAATTTGATCTTTCACAGGAGCAGAGATCGACGTTTCAGTGAGAGACCGTGGTGCTCACAGATGTGAACTCTGTTGCTGCAGTGGTGACCTGGGAAAGAGAATCTGTTCCAGCCTGGCTGGATTGGAATGGAGTGCTGGCTGTAGCCATGAGGCTGGAGATTTCTGCTGTGGTCGGCAGGATTCTGGAGGCTGTCGCAAGTGGAGAGGTCTCTGGATGATCTGAGGACGCTGAAGCCGTGGACTGAGGCTCGGCTGTGGTGTGTACAGCCAACGTGCTGCCTTCCGGCCTTGTGGTCCTGGACGCAGTGGTTGACCCAAGGGTGGATGTGCCCAGATCAACAGCTGAGGAGGCAGTCTCAGCTACAGTGCTGGTGGTGGGTTCAGCAGTGGTGGTGAGAGACGGGCTACTGCCTCAAGAGTAGAGCTCAGGGAGCAGGCAGAAGCGGTCACAGAAGTTGGACTTGTCCCAGGAGCAGAGTCGACGTTCAGCGATACCGTGGTGCTCGGCGTTGTTGCCTCGGGTGCTGCAGTGGTGACCTGCTGACTCAGGGAACTCTCAGAGGGGCTGGATTCCATTGTTGTGGTGATTGAAGCCTTTCCTTGGAGGTTTGTTCTGCTGTCAAGGGACTGTGGAGGTTGTCTCCAATGTAGAAGTGTCGGCTCTTAGTGGAAGAGGCTGCAGCCGTAGACTCGGAGACAATGTGGCCTGTGCACTCGAGGTGGAGTATTTCTGTCGTCAAGGAGGTGGGCGCAGTGCGGGCTCAGCGCTTGAAGTTGACGTAGCAGCAGCAGTTGAGGTTGTCTCCAACGGCGTGTGGTGCTGGTAGTTGCGGTCAGAGCTGGTGAAGTCATCTCCAGAGTAGAGCTCCTCGGAAGAGAAGAGGCGGTGGCAGAAGTTGGGCTTGTCCCAGGAGCACGGAGGATGCTTGTGCGTGCACCACAGAGATCATCGTGGTTTCTTCCCCTTCAGTGGTGACCTGCTCAGGAGTGGATATCGCAGTAGGGCTCGACTGGGCTGGCGAGGTGGCTGAAGTCTTGAGGCTGGAGCTTTCTGCTGTTGTTGACAGGATTGTGGAGGTTGTCAAAAGTGGAGACGTGTCCGGCGGGGATGAGAGAGCCTGAAGCCGTAGACCCAGGCTCAGATGTGAGCTGCAGAGCCGAGGTGCACCTTCCAGCCTTGTGGTGGTGGATGCTGTGGTGGCTGAACAAGAGATGTGGCCAGGCCAGTAGCTGTGGAGGTTGTCTCTAGAACGGTGCTGCTGGGTGGTGTAGTCGTGGTGAAAGCTGGGAGAGTGATCTCAGGGTAGAGCTCAGAGGAAACAGCAGAAATGGTGCCAGAACTTTGTTTTTCCACAGGAGCAGAGGTCGACGTTTGGGCGAGGGCCGTGGTGGTCGCCGATGTTGCCTCTGGTGCTGCAGTGGTGACCTGCTGACTCAGGGAACTCTCAGACAGCCTGGATTGCACTGGAGTGGTGGCTGAATCCGGTGAGGCGGGAGATTTCAGACGCGGTTGACAGGATTGTGGAGGTTGTCACAGTGAAGTGGTCTCTGGCTGAGCTGAAGAGCCTGAAAGCCGTGGACTCCGACTGGGATGTGGACTGCGCAGCTGAGGTGGCGCCTTCTGGCCTTTGGTGGTGGATACACTGCTGGAGCCAACTGTGGATGTGCCCCGACCTGCAGCTGAAGAGGTTGACTCAGGAACTGAACTTGCTGGCGGTGGGTGTAGCTGTTGGTGAGAGATGGGGCAGTTGTCTCCAGAGTTGTGCTCAGAGGAGGAGAAGAAGGGGTGGCAGAAGTTGATCTTGACACAGGAGCAGAGGTCGACGTTTCAGCGAGTACCGTGGTGCTCGACGTTTGCCTCGGGTGCCGCAGGGTGACCTGCTGACTCAGGGAACTCTCAGAGGGGCTGGATTCCATTGTTGTGGTGATTGAAGTGATTCCTTGGAGGTTTGTTCTGCTGTCAAGGGGACTGTGAAGGTGGTCTCCAATGTAGAAGTGTTCGGCTCTTAGTGGAAGGGCTGCAGCCGGAGACTCGGGAGACAATGTGGCCTGTGCACTCGAGGTGGAGAATTCTTGTTTGCAAGGAGGTGGGCGCAGTGCTGGGTCTCAGCGCTTGAAGTTGACGTTAGCGGCAGCAGTTGAGGTTGTCTCCAACGGCGTAGGTGGGTCCTGGTAGTTGCGGGAGAGCTGGTTGAAGTCGTCTGCCAGGAGTAGAGCTCGTCGGAAGAGAAGAGGCGGTGCAGAAGATTGACTTTGTCCCAGGAGCAGCGGAGGATGTTGGGCGCTGCACCAGAGAGATTCATCGTGTTCTTTCCCTTCAGTGCGTGACCTGCTCAGGAGTGGATATCGCCAGTAGGCTCGACTGGACTGGCGAGGTGGCTGAAGTCTTGAGGCTGGAGCTTTCTGCTGTTGTTGACAGGATTGTGGAGGTTGTCACAAGTGGAGACGTTTCCAGCTCGGATGAAGAGGCTGAACCGTAGACCCAGGCTCAGATGTGGCTGCAGAGTGGAGGTGGTGCCTTCCAGCCTTGTGGTGGTGGATGCTGTGGTGCGTCTGAACAAGAGATGTGCCCGACCAGTGGCTGTGGAGGTTGTCTCAAGAACAGTGGCTACTGGTGGGTGTGAGTCGTGGTGAAAGCTGGGGAAGTGATCTCCAGAGTAGAGCTCAGAGGACAGCAGAAGTGGTGACAAATTGTTGGTATTACCCAGAAGTAGAGGTAAATGTTTGGGCAAGCACTGTGGTGGTCGCTGTTGTTGCCTCTGGTGCTGCAGGGTGACCTGCTGACTCAGGGACTCTCAGAGGGAGCTGGATTGGCATGGTGTTGGTGGCTGAAGCTTTATTTTGGAGGTTTTTCTGCTGCGAGGACTGTGGAAGTTGCCGCCAGGGAAGAGTGTGTAAGCACCAGTGGAAGAGGCTGCAGCCGTAGACTCAGGGAGACAATGGTGGCCTGTGCACTCGAGGTGGGAGAATTCTGTTGTCAAGGAGGTGGGCGCAGTGCTGCCCTCAGCGCTTTGAAGTTGACGTAGCGGCAGCATGGAGGTTGTCTCCAACGGCGTAGGTGGTTGCTGCGGTTAGTTGCGGTGAGAGCTGTGAAGTTCGTTCTCCAGATGTAGAGGCTCGTCGGAAGAGAAGAGGCGGTGGCAGAAGTTTGGGCTTGTCCCAGGCAGCTAAGCCGGAGGAGTATTTCGGGCGCGCACCAGAGAGATCATCGTTGGTTTTCTTCGCCCTTCAGTGGTGACCTGCTCGAGAAGTGGATATCGCAGTAGGGCTCGACGGACTGGCAGGTGGCTGAATCCGTGAGCGGGAGATTTCAGACGTGCTGACAGGATTGTGAGGTTGTCACAGGGTGAAGTCGTCTATGGCTGAGCTTGAAGGAGCATGACAAGCCTGTGGACTCCGACTGGGATTGGACTGCGCAGCTGAGGTTGGCGGCCTTCTGGCTTTGTGTGGTGGAATACACTGCTGGGAGCCAACGTGTGATGTGCCCGACCTGCAGCCTGAGAGTGGTTGACTCAGGAAACTGTACTACTGGTTGTGTGGGGTGTAGCTGTGGTGAGAGATTGCGGGGCAGTGTGGGGTCTCCAGAGTTGTGCTCAGAGGAGGAGCAGAAGGGGGCCACAGAAGTTGATCTTGACACAGGGAGCAGAGGTCGACGTTTCGGTGCGGACCTGGTGGTCACAGATGTGAACTCTGTGTTGCGTGCAGTATAGTGACCTGAGAAAGAGAATCCTGTTCCAGCCTGGCTGGATTGGAATGGAGTGCTGGCTGTAGCCATGAGGCTGGAGATTTCTGCTGTGGTCGCCAGGATTCTGGAGGGCTTGTTCGCAAGAATGGAGAGGGTGTGGCGGTGGGGGATGATCTGAGAACGGCTGGAAAGCTGCCGACTGAGGCTCAGCTGTGGTGTATACAGCCAACGTGCTGCCTTCCGGCCTTGTGGTCCTTGGACGCGTGGTTGACCCAAAGTGGATGGTGCCAGATCAACAGCTGGGAGGGCAGTCTCAGGCTACAGTGGCTCGGTGGTGGTTCAAGGCAAGTGGTGGTGGAGAGACGGGGCTACTTGTCTCAAGAGTAGAGCTCAGAGGAGCAGCAGGAAGCGGTCACAGCAAGTATGGACTTGTCCCAGGAGCAAGCCGACGGTTTCAGCGGAGTTACCGTGTGCTGATCGTTGTTTCCTCGGTGCTGCCAGTGTGGCCTCCTGACTCAGGGAAAAACATCTGCAGAGGGCTTGATTCGGCATTCGTTTGTGGTGAGTGTGACAGTGGATTCCTTTCGGAGGTTTTGTTCGCTTGCTGTCAAGGGGACTGTGGAGGTTGTCTTCCAATGTAAAGTGTCGGCTTAGTGGAAAGAGGCTTGCAAAGCCGTAGACTCGGGAGACATGTGGCCTGTGCACTCGAGGTGAGAGAATTCGGTGTTGTCAGGAGGTGGGCACAGTGCTGGGCTCAGCGCTATGAAGTTGACGTAGCAGCAGCAGTGAGGTTTGTCTCCACGCTTGGTAGGTGCTGGTAGTTGCGTTGAGAGCTGGTGAAGTCGTCTCCAGAGTAGAAGCTCGTCGGAGAGAAGAGGCGGTGGCGGAAGTTGGGCTTGTCCCAGAGCAGCGGAGGATGTTTGGGCGCGCACCAGAAGAGATTCATCGTGGTTTCTTCCCTTTCAGGTGACTGCTCAAGTGAGTGATATCGCGTATGGCTCGACGGGACTTGGGCGAGGTGGCTGAATCCGTGAGGCGGGAGAATTTCAGACGCTTGGACCAGGGATTGTGGAGGTTTCGACAGGTGAAGTCGTCTCTGGCTAGCTGAAGAGCCTGAAGCCTGGACTCCGACTGGGGATGTGGACTGCGCAGCTGACGGGGGCGCCCTTCTGGCCTTGTGCAGTTGGTGGATACACTGCTGGAAGCAAACGGTATGTGCCCCGGACCTGCAGCTGAAAGAGGTTGGACTCAGGAACTGTACTGCTTGGTGTGGTTAGCTGTGGTGAGAGATGCGGCAGTTGTCTCCAGAGTTGTGCCCAGAGCGAGGAGGCAGAAGGGCCCAAGAGTCTCGCATCTCTCGCGGACACAGAGCAGAGTCGACTGTTTTCGCGTGCGGACTTGGTGGTCACAGTGTGAACTCTGTTGCTTGTGCCAGTAGTGACCTTGAGAAAGAGAATCTGTTCCAGCCTGCGGATTGAATGGAGTGCTGGCTAGTAGCCATGAGGGCTGGGAGATTTCTGCTTTGTCGGCAGATTCTGGAGCGGCTGTCGCAAGTGCGGAGAGGTCTCTGGATGATCTGGAGGACGCCCCACCACTGAAAAAGCTGGCCGACTGAGGGTCAAGCTGTGGTGTTGTACAGCCAACGTGTGCCTTCCGGCCTTGTGGTCCTGGACGCAGTGGTTGACCCAAAGGTGGATGTGCCCAGAACAACAGCTGAGCGAGGCAGTCTCAAGCTACAGTTGCTGGTGGTGGGTTCAGCAGTGGTGGCGTGAGAGACGGGGCTACTTGCCTCAAGAGTAGAGCGTAGAGGAGCGCAGAACGGTCACAGAAGTTGGATTTGATCTTGTCCCAGGAGCAGAGGTCAACGTTTCAGCGAGGACCGTGGTGGTCACCGTTGTTGTCTCTGTTGCTGCAGTGGTGACCTGCTGACTCAGGGAACTCTCAGAGGGGCTGGATTGCATGGCTGTGGTGGCTGAAGTCTTTCCTTTGGAGGTTTGTTCTGCTGTCGAGAGGAATGTGGAGGTTGTCTCCAATGTAGATGTGTCAGTTCCAGTGGAAGAGGCTGCAGCCGTAGGCTCGGGAGACGATGTGGCCTGTGCACTCAAGGTGGAGAATTCTGCTGTCAAGGAGGTGGGCACAGTGCTGGACACAGAGCTTGAAGTTGACGTAACAGCAGCAGTTGAGGTTGTCTCCAACGGCGTGGTGGTGCTTGTAGTTGTGGTGAGAGCTGGTGAAGTGGTCCCCAGGGTTGAGCTCATTGGCAGAGAAGAGGCAGAGGCAGAAGTTGGTCTCGTCCCAGGAGCAGAGGACATGGTAAGTGCAAAGCCACTGGTGGTCGCAGATCCTATCTTTGTCACTGGAATGGCCACATGGCCACCAGGTGATGTTCCAGTAGGGCTGGAATGGATTGGAGTGGTGGCTGAAGTCTTGAGGCTGGAGCTTTCTCCTGTGGTCGACAGGATTGTGGATGTTGTCACATGTGGGGACCTCGTGGCCCAAGCTGAAGAGACTGAAGCTGTAGACTCAGACGTGGATTGCAAAAGAAAGGTGGTGGCTTCTGGACTTTTGGTACTGAACACAGTTGTAGACTCAATGACTGAAGTAGTCAGACCAGCAGTTGTGGAGGTTGTCTCAAGAAGGGTGCTGCTGGTGGGTGTAGTRGTGGTGAAAGCTGGGGAAGTGATCTCCAGGGTAGAGCTCAGAGGAACAGCAGAAGTGCTGGCAGTAGTTGGTCTTACCACAGGAGTAGAGGTCGGCATTTGGGCGAGCACCGTAGTGGTCACTGTTGTTGCCTCTGGTGCTGCAGHGGTGACCTGCTGACTCAGGGAACTCTCAGAGGGGCTGGATTGCATGGCTGTGGTGGCTGAAGTCTTTGCTTTGGAGGTTTGTTCTGCTGTCGAGAGGAATTTGGAAGTTGCCGCCAGTGGAGATGTGTAAGCACCAGTGGAAGAGGCTGCAGCCGTAGACTCGGGAGACAATGTGGCCTGGGCACTCGAGGTGGAGTATTCTGTTGTCAAGGAGGTGGGCACAGGGCTGGGCTCAGCGCTTGAAGTTGACGTAGCAGCAGCAGTTGAGGTTGTCTCCAACGGCGTGGTGGTGCTGGTAGTTGTGGTGAGAGCTGGTGAAGTGGTCTCCAGGGTTGAGTTCATTGGCAGAGAAGAGGCAGAGGCAGAAGTTGGACTTGTCCCAGGAGCAGAGGACATTGTTTGTGCAAAGCCACTGGTGGTCGCAGCTCCTATCTTTGTCACTGAAATGGCCACATGGCCACCAGGTGATGTTCCAGTAGGGCTGGAATAGATTGGAGTGGTGGCTGAAGTCTTTGCTTTGGAGGTTTGTTCTGCTGTCGAGAGGAATTTGGAAGTTGTCGCCAGTTGAGACGTGTAAGTACGAGTGGAAGAGGCTGCAGCCGTAGGCTCGGGAGACGATGTGGCCTGTGCACTCAAGGTGGAGAATTCTGTTGTCAAGGAGGTGGGCACAGTGCTGGACACAGAGCTTGAAGTTGACGTAACAGCAGCAGTTGAGATTGTCTCCAACGGCGTGGTGGTGCTTGTAGTTGTGGTGAGAGCTGGTGAAGTGGTCTCCAGGGTTGAGCTCATTGGCAGAGAAGAGGCAGAGGCAGAAGTTGGTCTCGTCCCAGGAGCAGAGGACATGGTAAGTGCAAAGCCACTGGTGGTCACTTGTCAGGAGCAGAGGTCGACGTATTCAGCGAGTACCGTGTGTGCTCGGCGTTGTGCCTCGGGGTGCTGCCAGTGGTGACCTGCTGACTCAGGCGAACTCTCAGAGGGGGCTGGATTCCATTGTTGTGGTGATGAAGCCTTTCCTTTGGAGGTTTGGTTCCTGTCAAGGGACTGTGGAGCGTTGCTCCAAGTAGAGAAGTGTCGGCTCTAGTGGAAGAGGCTGCAGCCGTAGACTCGGAAGACAATGTGGCCTGTGCACTCGAGGTGGAGTATTCTGTCGTCAAGGAGGTGGGCGCAGTGCTGGGCTCAGCCGCTTGAAGTTGACGTAGCAGCAGCAGTTGAGGTTGTCTCCAACGGCGTGGTGGTGCTGGTAGTTGCGGTCAGAGCTGGTGAAGTCTCTCCAGAGTAGAGCTCCTCGGAAGAGAAGAGGCGGTGGCAGAAGTTGGGCTTGTCCCAGAGCAGCGGAGGATGTTTGTGCGCGCACGACACAGAGATCATCGTGGTTTCTTCTCCCTTCAGTGTGACCTGCTCAGGAGTGGATATCGCAGTAGGGCTCGACTGGGCCTGGCGAGGTGGCTGAAGTCTTGAGGCTGGAGCTTTTCTGCTGTTGTTGACAGGATTGTGGAGGTTGTCAAAAGTGGAGACGTGTCCGGCGGGGATGAAGAGCCTGAAGCGTAGACCCAGCTCAGATGTGAGCTGCAGAGCCGAGGTGCTACCTTCCAGCCCTGTGGTGGTGATGCTGTGGTGGACTGAACAAGAGATGTGGCCAGGCCAGTAGCTGTGGAGGTTGTCTCTAGAACGGTGCTGCTGGGGGTGTAGTCGTGGTGAAAGCTGGGAAGTGACTCCAGGGTAGAGCTCAGAGAAACAGCAGAAATGGTGCCAGAATTTTGTTTTTCCACAGGACAGAGGTCGACGTTTGGGCGAGGGCCGTGGTGGTCGCCGATGTTGCCTCTGGTGCTGCAGTGGTGACCTGCTGACTCAGGGAACTCTCAGACAGCCTGGATTGCACTGGAGTGGTGGTGAATCGTGAGGCGGGAGATTTCAGACCGGGTTGACAGGATTGTGGAGGTTGTCACAGGTGAAGTGGTCTCTGGCTGAGCTGAAGAGCCTGAAGCCGTGGACTCCGACTGGGATGTGGACTGCGCAGCTGAGGGCGCCTTCTGGCCTTGAGTGGTGGTGGATCCACTGCTAGCCAACTGTGGATGTGCCCCGACCTGCAGCTGAAGAGGTTGACTCAGGACTGTACTGCTGGCGGTGGTGTAGCTGTGGTGAGAGATCGGGGCAGTTGTCTCCAGAGTTGTGCTCAGAGGAGGAGAAGAAGGGGGCAGAAGTTGATCTTGACACAGGAGCAGAGGTCGACGTTTCAGCGAGGACCGTGGTGCTCACAGATGTGAACTCTGTTGCTGCAGTGGTGACCTGGGAAGAGAATCTGTTCCAGCCTGGCTGGATTGGAATGGAGGTGCTGGCTGTAGCCATGAGCGGGAGATTTCTGCTGTGGTCGGCAGGATTCTGGAGGCTGTCGCAAGTGGAGAGGTCTCTGGATGATCTGAGGACGCTGAAGCCGTGGACTGAGGCTCGGCTGTGGTGTGTACAGCCAACGTGCTGCCTTCCGGCCTTGTGGTCCTGGACGCAGTGGTTGACCCAAGGGTGGGTGTGCCCAGATCACAGCTGAGAGGCAGTCTCAGCTACAGTGCTGGTGGTGGGTTCAGCAGTGGTGGTGAGCGGGCTACTTGCCTCAAGAGTAGAAGCTCAGAGGAGCAGCAGAAGCGGTCACAGAAGTTGGACTTGTCCCAGAGGCAGAGGTCGACGTTTCAGCGAGTACCGTGGTGCTCGGCGTTGTTGCCTCGGGTGCTGCAGTGGTGACCTGCTGACTCAGGGACTCTCAGAGGGGCTGGATTCCATTGTTGTGGTGATTGAAGCCTTTCCTTTGGAGGTTTGTTCTGCTGTCAAGGGGACTGTGGAGGTGTCTCCAATGTAGAAGTGTCGGCTCTAGTGAAAGAGGCTGCAGCCGTAGACTCGGGAGACATGGTGGCCTGTGCACTCGAGGTGGAGTATTCTGTCGTCAAAGGAGGTGGCGCAGTGCTGGGCTCAGCGCTTGAAGTTGACGTAGCAGCAGCAGTTGAGGTTGTCTCCAACGGGTGGTGGTGCTGGCTAGTTGCGGTCAGAGCTGGTGAATGTCATCTTCCAGAGTAGAGCTCCTTCGACTCGCAGTCATAGAGCTAGCAAAACAAGTGTCAACATGCAGGCTCAAACATGTCACTCCCACACCAGTCTGCTACCTGGGACAAGCCCAACTTCTGCCACCAGCCTCTTCTTCTTCG
>NDFG01000022.1:197877-225991 GCA_002167245.1 Sporophila hypoxantha
GCAGCTCCTATCTTTGTTCCCACTGGAATGGATTACATGGTCGACAGGTGATGTTCCAGCTAGGCAGCTGGAATGGATATGGAGTGGTGGGCTGAAGTCTTGAGCGCTTGGAGCTTTTTCCAGCTGTGGGTCAAACAGCGATTGGTGGAGGCTGTCACATGTGAAATGCTCCCAGGCCGACTGAAGCGCGAAGCTGTTAGTTCAGATGGGGTCTGCACAACAAGTGGTGACTTCTGGATCTTGTGCTTGCTGGACACACGTCGTGGACTCAACTCGATTGAGGTTGGCCAGACCCAGCATGTGTGGATAGGGTTGTCTCAATGAAGAGTGCTGCTGGTGGGTGTAGTTGTGGTGAAAGCTGGGGCAAGTGACTCCAGAGTAGAACTCAGAGGAACAGCAGAAGTGGTGGACCAGAAGTTGGTCTTATCCCAGGAGCAGAGGAACATCCTTTGTGGAACACCAGTGGGTGCATAGCAGCTCCTATTCTTTGTCACTGGAAATGGCCACTATGGCCACCAGGGATGTATTATGCAGGGCTGGAATGGATTTGAGTGGTGGCTGACAGTCTTGACGGAGCTGGGGACTTCTTCTCCTGTGGATTCGACAGGCATTGCTGGATGCTTGTTCACAATGTGGGACATTCTTGGTTCTGAGCTGCAAGAGATCTGATAGATGTAGAAAACGCAGAATGTGGCTGCCAAAAGCGAAGGTGGCTGGCTTCTTGGCTTTTTGCGTAACTGAAAACAGTTGTGGACTCAATGACTGAAGTGGCCAGACTGCTGTGGAGGTATTGTCTCAGAACGGTGCTGCTGGTGGGGTGTAGTTGTGTGAAAGCTGGGGAAGTGGTCCTCAGCAGTTAGAGCTCAGAGGAACAGCAGAAATGGTTGGCCATGAACTTTGTCTTCTCCACGGAGCAGAGGTCGGCGTTTGGCGCCGAGCACCCTGTGGTGGTCGCTTGTGTTGCCCTCGGTGGTGAGGGGTGACCTGCTGACTTCAGGGAACTCTCAGAGAGCGCTGATTGCCTGGTTGTGGTGGCTGAAAGTCTTGCTTGTCGGAGGTTTTTCTGCCTGTCGAGAAGGAATTTGAAGTTGTCGCCAGTCGGAGACGTGGTAAGTACGAGTGGAAGAGCGCTGCAGCAGTGAAGGCTCGGGAGACGATGTGGGCCTGTTGCACTCGACGGTGGAAGAACTTCTGTTTGTCCAAGGATGGGGGCACAGTGCCTGGGCTTCACAGGCGCTTGGAGTTGACCAGTAGGCAGCAGCAGTTGAAGGTTGTGCTCCTCAATCAGTGTGCTGGTGTTCGTTCAATGTGTGGTGGAGGAGCTGTGTGAATCGTCTCTTGGAGCCAGAGCTCGTCTGGAATGAGAAGTAGCGGTGGCAGAAGTTGCGGCTTTTCTGTTTTCCCCCCCCCCCCAGGGAGCCGGGAGGATGTTTTGTGCGCGGCACCACATGAGATCAATACGCTGCGTTTCTTCTCCTTCAGTTGGTGACTGCCAGGAGTGGATGTCACAGGTAGGGGCTCGATGGACTAGAGGAGGACGGCCTGAAGTCTTGATGGCTTGGAGCTTTTGCTCGTTGTTCGACCAGGATTCTGGAGGATGTCGCAACTGGAGCATGTTTTCGCCGAGATGAAGACCCTGAAGCCGTAGCCCCAGACATGGTGGGACTGCCAGAGTGGAGGTGTGCTTACCAGCTTTGTTGGTGGTGGATGCTTGTGGTGGATCTGAACTTAAGTGATGGTGGCCTGACCAGGTAGCTGCTGGGAGGTTGTCTCAAGAACGGTGCTTGGCTGGATTGGGTGTAGTCGTGGTGAAAGCAGGGGAACGTGGATCATCCAGGGTAGAGCGTCAGAGGAACCTAGCAGAAGTGGTACAAATGTTGGTATTGTATCCCAGAATAGAGGTAAATGCTTTGGGCAAGCACTGTGGTGGTCGTGTTTGTCTGCCATCGGGGTTGCTGCATAGGGGTGCCCTGCTCAGCTCAGGGACTCTCAAGGAGGGGGCTGATTCCATTGTTCTGTGGTTGGCTAGAGACTTCTACTTTTGGAGGTCAATCTGCTATCGAAGAGACTGTGGAAGTTGCCGCCAAGTGTGAGATGTTGTACAGCACCAGTTATAGAAGGCTGCAGCCGTCAGGACTTGGGAGACAATCGTGGGCCCTGATGCACTCCGTAGGTGGGATAAATTCGTTTGTCCAAGGATAGGTGGGCACAGTGCTGGCTCAGCGCTTGGAGTTGAACACGTAGCAGAGCACGTTGAGGTTGCTCCCAACTGGCGTGGTTGGTGCTGCGGTATCGGTAAGCATGCCTGGTGAAGTATCCTCCCAGAGTAGAGCTCCTCGGAAGAGAAGAGGCGGTGGAGAAGTTGGGCTTGTCCGCAGAGCAGCGGAGGATGCTGTGCGCGCACCACAGAGATCATCGTGGTTTCTTCCCCTTCAGTGGTGACCTGCTCAGGAGTGGATATCGCAGTAGGGCTCGACTGGGCTGGCGAGGTGGCTGAAGTCTTGAGGCTGGAGCTTTCTGCTGTTGTTGACGGATTGTGGAGGTTGTCAAAAGTGGAGATGGTCCGGCGGGGATGAAGAGCCTGAAGCCGTAGACCCAGGCTCAGATGTGAGCTGCAGACCGAGGTGTACTTCCAGCCTTGTGGTGGTGGATGCTGTGGTGGACTGAACAGAGATGTGGCCAGCCAGTAGCTGTGGAGGTTGTCTCTAGAACGGTGCTGCTGGTGGTGTAGTGTGGTGAAAGCTGGGAAGTGATCTCCAGGGTAGAGCTCAGAGAACAGCAGAAATGGTGCCAGAACTTTGTTTTTCCACAGGAGCAGAGGTCGACGTTTGGGCGAGGGCCGTGGTGGTCGCCGATGTTGCCTCTGGTGCTGCAGTGGTAACCTGCTGACTCAGGGAACTCTCAGACAGCCTGGATTGCACTGGAGTGGTGGCTGAATCCGTGAGGCGGGAGATTTCAGACCGGGTTGACAGGATTGTGGAGGTTGTCACAGGTGAAGTGGTCTCTGGCTGAGCTGAAGAGCCTGAAGCCGTGGACTCCGACTGGTATGTGGACTGCGCAGCTGAGGGCGCCTTCTGGCCTTGTGGTGGTGGATACACTGCTGGAGCAACTGTGGATGTGCCCCGACCTGCAGCTGAAGAGGTTGACTCAGGAACTGAACTGCTGGCGGTGGTGTAGCGTGTGGTGAGAGATGGGGCAGTTGTCTCCAGAGTTTGTGCTCAGAGGAGGAGCAGAAGAGGGTGGCAGAAGTTGATCTTGACACAGGAGCAGAGGTCGACGTTCAGCGAGGACCGTGGTGCTCACAGATGTGAACTCTGTTGCTTGCAGTGGTGACCTGGGAAAGAGAATCTGTTCCAGCCTGGCTGGATTGGAATGGAGTGCTGGCTGTAGCCATGAGGCTGGAGATTTCTGCTGTGGTCGGCAGGATTCTGGAGGCTGTCGCAAGTGGAGAGGTCTCTGGATGATCTGAGGACGCTGAAGCCGTGGACTGAGGCTCGGCTGTGGTGTGTACAGCCAACGTGCTGCCTTCCGGCCTTGTGGTCCTGGACGCAGTGGTTGACCCAAAGGGTGGATGTGCCCAGATCAACAGCTGAGGAGGCAGTCTCAGCTACAGTGCTGGTGGTGGTTCAGCATGTTGGTGAGAGACGGGCTACTTGCCTCAAGAGTAGAGCTCAGAGGAGCAGCAGAAGCGGTCACAGAAGTTGGACTTGTCCCAGGAGCAGAGGTCGACGTTTCAGCGAGTACCGTGGTGCTCGGCGTTGTTGCCTCGGGTGCTGCAGTGGTGACCTGCTGATTCAGGGAACCTCTCAGAGGGGCTGGATTCCATTGTTGTGGTGATGAAGCCTTTCCTTTGGAGGTTTTGTTCTGCTTTCAAGGGGACTGTGGAGGTTGTCTCCAATGTAGAAGTGTCGGCTCTAGTGAAAGAGGCTGCAGCCGTAGACTCGGGAGACAATGTGGCCTGTGCACTCGAGGTGGAGTATTCTGTCGTCAAGGAGGTGGCGCAGTGCGCTGGGCTCAGCGCTTGAAGTTGACGTAGCAGCAGCAGTTGAGGTTGTCTCCAACGGCGTGGTGGTGCTGCTAGTTGCGGTCAGAGCTGGTGAAGTCATCTTCCAGAGTAAGAGCTCCTCGGACAGAGAAAGAGCGCGGTGGCAGAAGTTGGGCTTGTCCAGGAGCAGCGGAGGATGTTTGTGCGCGCACCACAGGAGATCATCGTCGGTTTCTTCCCCTTCAGTGGTGACTGCTCAGGAGTGGATATATCGCAGTAGGGCTCGACTGGCTGGGAAGTGGCTGAAGTCTTGAGGCTGAGCTTTCTGCTGTTGTTGACAGGATTTGTGAGGTTGTTCAAAAGTGGAGACGTGTCCGGCGGGGATGAAGAGCCTGAAGCCGTAGACCCGGCTCAAGATGTCGCTGCAAGAGCCCGAGGTGCATACCTTCCAGCCTTGTGGTGGTGATCGGCTGTGGTGGACTGAACAAGAGATGTGGCCAGGCCAGTAGCTGTGGGAGGTTGTCTCTAGAACGGTGTGCTGGTGGTGTAGTCGTGGTGAAAGCTGGGAAGTGATCTCATGGGTAGAGCTCAGAGGGAACACAGCAGAAATGGGGTGCACAGAACTTTGTTTTTCCACAGGAGCAGAGGTCGACGTTTGGGCGAGGGCCGTGGTGGTCGCGATGTTGCCTCTGGTGCTGCAGTGGTGACCTGCTGACTCAGGGAACTCTCAAACAGCCTGGATTGCACTGTGAGTGGTGGCTGAATCGTGAGGCGGGAGATTTCAGACCGGGTGACAGGATTGTGGAGTTGTGCACAGGTGAAGTGGTTCTGGCTGAGGCTGAAGAGCCTGATGCCGTGTGACTCTCGACTGGGAATGTGGACTGCGCAGCTTGAGGTGGCGCCTTCTGCCTTTGTGGTGGTGGATACACTGCTGGAGCCAACTGTGGATGTGCCCGACCTGCAGCTGAGAGTTGTTGACTCAGGAATGAACTTGCTGGCGGTGGGTGTAGCTGTGGTGAAGAGATGGGGCAGTGTGTCTGCCAGATGTTGTGTCTCCAGGAGGAGAAGAAGTATTAAGGGGGGTGTCATGTCACCTTTTTTTATTCCTTTTTTCATTTTCATTTTTATTTTGTTTTTCCTGTTCTTTCCATGCTATTTTTTTTAATGTCTTTTTGAGTTCGTCTTTCCATTTTTTTTTTGACTTTACAATCTTTTGTTGTCCCGTTTTGTTTTTGTTCATTTGTTCTTTAGTTGTGTTTTCTTTTCCGCTTCTTTCTTTTATGCTGTTTCTATTTAGTTGTATTTCCCATTCTTTCTTTTTCTTTTTTTTTTTGCTCGTAGTGACCTTCCGTGGTGTGGTTCTTTGTTTTTTTCTTTTTTTTATCTTTTTTTAGCTGTCTGTTCTTTTTTTTTTTTGTTTTTTTGTTTTTTTTCTTCTTTTTTTGTTTTTTTCCTGGTTTTTCTTTTTTTTTCTTTTCTTTTTTTTTTTTTTCTTTATTTGCATCGTCGTTTGATATTTCCCTTTTTTCTTTTCTGTTTGTTTTTTTTTTCTGCAGGTTGGTTGTTATGACCTTTCCCGTTTCCTTGTCTCTTCCTTTCCTTTTCCTTTCTTTTTGTTTCTTTCTCCTGTTTGCTGGGTTCTTTATTTTTATATTTCGCCGTCTTTTATTCGTTTGTTAACTTCCTGTTTCCGTCATTCTCTTTTTCTCCCTTGTGACTGGCTCTTATTTCTCGATATGATCTCTTCTGCTTCGGGTCTGTGCTGTTAATTTGCTCCTTATTTTTGTACGTCTGTTCTCTCATCTTTTTTTTTACTATTTTCTTTTTTTGTTCTTTTTCTTCTGTTTTTTGGTCTTTTGAGTTTCGGCTTTTTGTCATGGCTCCTTGTTTACATGTTCACTTGGGAGGTGGTGTTCTACTTTGCTCCTCGCTCAATTGCTTTGGGTTAGGTTGTGAGACTGGTGGGCCTTCTTCCTCTGCGTATTGATGTTTGTATGCCTGTTTTGACGGCTCTTCCATGTTGTCCTCTTCCCGACAACCTTGTTTTTTTCCTTGGTTCGTGACTCCTGAGGCTCGGCTGTGGTGTGGTACAGCCAAACGTGCTGCTCTTCCGGCCTTGTGGTCCTGGACGCAGTGGTTGACCCGAAGGGTGGATGTTGCCCAGATCAACAGCTGAGGAGGCGTCTCAGCTACAGGTGCTGGTGGTGCCATGCTCAGTGGTGGTGCAGAGACGGGCTACTTGCCTCAAGAGTGAGCTCAGGTAGCAGCCAGAAGCGGTCACAGAAGTTGGGACTTGTCAGCGAGCAGAGGTCGACGTATTCAGCGAGTACCGTGGTGCTCGGCGGTTTGTGCCTCGGGTGCTGCAGTGTGACCTGCTGAATCTACCAGGCGTAGAGCTGCTCGTAGAGTGGGCTGGATCCATTGTTGTGGTGATTGAAGCCTGTTCGTCCTATATTGGAGGTTTGTTCTGCTGTCAAGGGGACTGTGGAGCGCTTGCTCCAATGTAGAAGTGTCGGCTCTTAGTGAAGAGGCTGCAGCCAAGTAGACTGGGAGGGACAATGTTGGCCTGATGCCAACTCGAGGTGGGGACGTATCTGTCCGTCAAGAGGGTGGGCGCGTGCTTGGGCTCAGCGCGTTTGAAGTTGAAACCCGCGTGCCGTATGGCAGCAGCCGCAGTTGACGGTTGTCTCCAACGGCGTGGTGGTGCTGTAGTTGCGGTCAGAGCTGGCTGAAGTCTCTTCCAGAGTAAGCTCCTCGAGAAGAAGAGGCCGGGTGGCCAGAAGTTGGCTTGTCCCTGGAGCAGGCGTCGAGGATGTTTGTGGCGCGCACCACAGCAGATCAATCGTGGTTTCTTCCCTTCAGTGCGTGACCTGCTCAGGATGGTATCGCAGTAGGGGCTTCGACTGGGCCTGGCGAGGTGGCTGAAGTCTCTTGAGGCTGGGAGGCTTTCTGCTGTTGTTGACAGGATTGTGGAGGTTGTCAAAATAGTGGAGACGTGTCCGGCGGGGATGAAGAGCCTGAAGCCGTAGACCCAGGCTCAGATGTGAAGCTGCAGAGCGAGGTTGCTACCGTTCCAGCCTTGTTGGTGCGTGGAAATGCTGGTGGTGGACTGAACAAGAGATGTGGCCAGGCCAGTAGCCTGTGGAGGTTGGTCCTCTAGAACGGTGCTTGTCTCTGGAGCAGAGCTCGTTGGAAGAGAAGAGGCGGTGGCAGAAGTTGGGCTTGTCCCAGGAGCCGCGGAGGATGTTTGTGCGCGCACCACAGAGATCATCGTGGTTTCTTCRCCTTCAGTGGTGACCTGCTCAGGAGTGGATGTCACAGTAGGGCTCGATTGGACTAGAGAGGACGCTGAAGTCTTGAGGCTGGAGCTTTCTGCTGTTGTTGACAGGATTCTGGAGGATGTCGCAACTGGAGATGTTTCCGGCCGAGATGAAGASCCTGAAGCCGTAGACCCAGATGTGGGCTGCAGAGTGGAGGTGGTGCCTTCCAGCCTTGTGGTGGTGGATGCTGTGGTGGACTGAACAAGTGATGTGGCCWGACCAGTAGCTGTGGAGGTTGTCTCAAGAACGGTGCTGCTGGTGGGTGTAGTCGTGGTGAAAGCAGGGGAAGTGATCTCCAGGGTAGAGCTCAGAGGAACAGCAGAAGTGGTCACAAATGTTGGTATTACCCCAGAAGTAGAGGTAAATGTTTGGGCAAGCACTGTGGTGGTCGCTGTTGTTGCCTCGGGTGCTGCAGGGGTGCCCTGCTCACTCAGGGGACTCTCAGAGGGGCTGGATTCCATTGTTGTGGTGGCTGAAGACTTTACTTTGGAGGTTTGTTCTGCTATCGAGAGGACTGTGGAAGTTGCCGCCAGTGGAGATGTGTAAGCACCAGTTGAAGAGGCTGCAGCCGTAGACTTGGGAGACAATGTGGCCTGTGCACTCGAGGTGGAAAATTCGGTTGTCAAGGAGGTGGGCACAGTGCTGGGCTCAGCGCTTGYAGTTGACGTAGCAGCAGCAGTTGAGGTTGTCTCCAACGGCGTGGTGGTGCTGGTAGTTGCGGTCAGAGCTGGTGAAGTCATCTCCAGAGTAGAGCTCCTCGGAAGAGAAGAGGCGGTGGCAGAAGTTGGGCTTGTCCCAGGAGCAGCGGAGGATGCTTGTGCGCGCACCACAGAGATCATCGTGGTTTCTTCCCCTTCAGTGGTGACCTGCTCAGGAGTGGATATCGCAGTAGGGCTCGACTGGACTGGCGAGGTGGCATGAAATCTTGAGGCTTGAGCTTTCTGCTGTTGTTGACAGGATTGTGGAGGTTGCAAAAGTGGAACGTTTCCAGCTGGGATGAAGAGGCTGAAGCCGTAGACCAGGCTCAGATGGTTGCTGCAGAGTGAGGGTGGTGCCTTCCAGCCTTGTGGTGGTGGATGCTGTGTGGACTGAACAAAGATGTGGCCAGACAGCAGCTGTGGAGGTTGTCTCAAGAACGGTGGTGCTGGTCGTGTAGTTGTGGTGAAAGCTGGGGAAGTGATCTCCAGAGTCGAGCTCAGAGGAACAGCAGAAATGGTGCAGAAGTTGATCTTGTTCTGTGCATTTCCTGGTTTATGAAATTTATATTATTCAGATAGTTTTTTGATGAATGTCTGGGATCTTAATTCCCTATATTATTCAAATGCATGGCTGTGTATTGATTTTTTTCTAAATATTCTTTTACTGCATTTTTTCTCTTTTCCCTATGTCACACTTTAGAGATTTYTTTTTCCAGGTTTTTTGGTAGTATGTTCCTATATTTATATCTCACCTGATATTAATATATGAGGAGACTCAGGAATCATATGCTGATCAAGATCTTTCTTAAATCATGTTAGTATAGAGTAACAGAATGGTTTGTGTTGGAAGGGATCCAGAAAATTCTTCTGTTCCACCCCCTAGCATGGGCAGGAACGTCTTCCACTATCCCAGGTTTCTCAAAGTCCCATCCAATGTGGCCTTGGCCACTTCCAAGGATCCAGGKGCAGCCACTGCTGCTCTGGGCACCCTGTGCCACCACCATCACTGGGAACAATTCCTTCCTAATACCTGTCCTAAATCAACCCTCTCTAAGCTTGAAGCTATTTCCCTATGTCCTCTCCCTCCATCCCTTGTCCCAAGTCCCTCTCCAGCTCTCTTGGAGCCCTTTTAGGCACTGGGAAGACCTCTAAGGTCTCCCTGGAGCCGTCTCATCTACAGGCTGGACAATCCCTGTTGCCTTGGCCTGGCTCCACATGAGAGCTGTTCTGTCATTCTGCTCACCTTGGGGGCCTCCTCTGGACTCAGTCCAACAGCTTGAGTGATCACTGGACCTTTACCCCTTCAACAATGGTGTTATCACAAAACCTCTTGCACTTTATCTCTTCCTTCATGCACTGAAATCAATAAACATGTCCAGCTGGAGATTCTCTGAAGAGATCCTCACAGAACAATAAAACCAGAATGTTCTTTGCACCTGAACATGTGCATTTGCATGTGCAAGGTATCCCAATTTCCTCCACTGCAATTCAGAAGAGCCATTCTTTTTTTTTTTAGAATAATTTTCATTCTAATCCTGTCTTCCAAAATATTTTTAAGATYCCTAACTTTTATCGTTCCATAGATAATATTTCAAATTATTTAGGAGCAACTAAGGTGGAGAACTGATGGCATTTAAAATGTAATCTCAYTTACTGCTAGGCATTAATTGTTACRTATTTTTCATCCAAGTTTTCTTATTCAAACTCAGAAAAGAACAGTAACAGCCATCTATGAGGATTTGCCTCCACCCTGGATGATTTCTTATTTTAGGAARGTGTTATGTCACTCACTGTAAAATTTATTCTCTGATTAAATTCTWAGTCCAGCTGAGGGTTTCCCTTTGGCTGAAATGCTTTGTCAAAAAGGAAATTGAATCAGGCTRAACCAGTTTGTTCCTTTTCTTACTTCTTAAGACTTTATTATCTTATATGGTCTTGTTATTATTTAGTAATTAGTTTTAAGATTCTTCTGCTTTTTGCAGTAAAGCTAGTTAGCAGAGAATTCCCCAAACWCCTTCCTTTCCAACAAGAAATCACATTCCTACCCAACCCCATCTTTTTGATGTCCCCAGTTTTCCATGGAAATAGGGTCAAAGACTGGCTGTTCAGAGTTTTCTGGAACAGTTTCTCAAGAACACTGAGCTGATTTGGGATTTAAATATATATTTCACTGAGGGACATCAGTCATGTCTGTAATTCCCAGATTTCAAAGGAGTAATAGATACCTAAACAGGTGAAGAAACACATTCTGAACAAGTCCAACATTTTTCAAAATACTCTGAACAAATCCAACATTTTTCCAGCTGCTTTTTACGTAAGAATTACATATTCATGCTCTGTTTTTTTCACGCTTTCTGAATTGGCACCACCTAAAAAAATCTGCTATTCATCCATGGCTCTTTCAGTGACGACAACACAATAGCCATGGGTTTGTCACCCCAATTAAATTCCCCTGGTCCCCTGAGGTGGACACAAATGTTCCAAACCATCTCCATGGTGTGGTTCTAAGGAGGGGCTCATTCTATTAATAATCTGTCACTGGAATCACACCCCGGTCTCTCCCCTGTCAGGTTGGTTGTGTCACCTCAGGAGATTCTCTTCTGGTAACGCATTCCAGGCTCGTTAGTAATGCTTGGGCTTGACACCCACCAGAAAATGAGCAGGGCTGGCATCCTGCCYCAGGCAGTGCCGTTAGGAGAGGAAGGATGGAGAAAGGGAGAGGAGGGGGACACAGACCAAGCTCTTTCAAATGCAAGGAATCACTATCATCCCAGCATCCTCACAAACAACTTCGTGGAATTGTAGTTTAGCTGTAGTTTGGTTCCTCCCTGCCTTAAAGCCCATCTTGTTTCATCCCTACCTTCCACCATCACAGATTGCTCCAAACCCTGTCCAACCTGGCCTTGGACACTTCCAGGCCAGGGAATAGGGCAGCCACAGCTGCTCTGGGCAATCTGTGCCAGSGCCTCATCACCCTCTGAATTTTTCCCTAATATCTCATCTCTATCACTTTGAAGCCATTCCCCCTCATCCTGTCACTCCAGGCCCTTGGAAATTCTCTCTCTCTCTCTCCATCTTTCTTGTTGGCTCCCTTCAGGTTCTGGAAGGCCACAGAGTCACCCCAACACCTGTCTCTTATACACATCTAGATGTGTATAAGAGACAGCCTCCAGACTGAACAACCACAGTTCTCCCAGCAGAGTTGCTCTATGCCTTTGATCAGGTTCTGGAAGGCCACAGGGCCACCCCAAAGCTTCTCTCCTCCAGACTGAACAACCCCAGTTCTCCCAGCAGAACTGCTCTATCCCTTTGATCCTCCTGGAGCCTCCTCTGGACTCTTTTTCCTGTGCTGGGACTCCCAAGCTGGAGACAGCTCTGCAGGTGGGGTCTCACCTGAGCCAGGAAGAATCACACAAAATCTCTTTGTTGTCACAACTCACCAGCTGGACAATGGAAGGGAAGAGTTTCTGTGGGGTTTTTGCAGGTGTTTGTTCTACCTGCACTCCCTGAGTTTGCTGTGCACCACCTGGAGCCMCCTGCACTGTCAGGGGCTGTGTGGCCACATGAACACTGTGCAAAGCACAGCTCTGAGCTGCCCCTCTCTGCAGGACTTGTCACCCGTGATCCAGCCCAGAGCAAGGCCAAGCTCTGTCTGTTATATACAAAAATAATGCCCTGTCTCTTCCCCATTCCTAAATCTCTGTTGTCTTTCTGGATTCCAGACTCAATCAAGTGATGCTTTGGTATTTTGTGCATGAGAGGGCTTAGAAAACAGCAGAATATTACAAATAACAGGTGTTGTAATATTAATGTTAGAACAGAATGGAAGGTCAGGGAAGAGTCAGAGATAGGAAGGGGCAGCCAGTGTGGCAATGAGTAAACTCAAGCTTTGTTWCTACTCACAGACCAGTCCTTGTTTTTAATGGTCACAATATTGAACGTGGCAGAGTTTTCAAGAATTAAGGCAGCACATAAAGACATTGGAGGGACAGGACACAGGGAATGGCTCCCACTGCCAGAGGGCARGGATGGATGGGATACTGGGGGGAAATTCTTCCTTGTGAGGGTCAGGATGGAATTCCCAGAGCAGCTGTGGCTGCCCCTGGATCCCTGGCAGTGCGCCAAAAGCGCCAGGATTGACAGGGCTTGAGAGCAGCCTGGACAGTGAAGGGTCCCTGCCATGGCATGGGTGCACTGGGATGAGCTTTAAGGTCCTTTCCATCCAAACCATTCTGTGTTATATATATATATATATATATATAAAACAAATGTAAAATGTAAATGTAATGTAAATGTAAATGTAAATGTAAATGTATATGCATATATAAATCAAATATAAATATATGATATATAAAAAATACAAAATAAAAAGAACATATAACTATAATAAGTATAACCTAGCTATAAACTTAACTAAAACTGATAGATATGAAATATAAAATATAAAATATAAAATATAAAATATAAAATATAAAATATAAAATATAAAATATAAAATATAAAATATAAAATATAAATAAACTATAAATATAAGTATAAGCAACCCATATAAATATAAATAAACATATACATGTAATTATAATTAACCTATAAATATAAATATAAATATAATTATAAATATAAATATAAATATAAAAATAAAATATGAAATATAAAATATAAATAAACTATAAATATAAGTATAAGCAACCCATATAAATATAAACAAACATATACATGTAATTATAATTAACCCATAAATATAAATATAAATATAGATATAAATATAAATATAAATATAAATATAAATATAAATATAAATATATATTTCTTATCCAAAAAAAGTATACAGATCTCCATAAATATCAGTAATAAGTAGGAGTTTTTTCCTAAAATGTATAATACTGGAATCCCTGTACCTTGATGCATTTATGYTTTTATATGTTATTTTCTATATTAACATATACATTATTTGCTATATAAATATCTAGAGAATGGTTAAATTCCTCCTTTTTTTCTGTACTACCTGGAGGTTTTAAGCCATTCCTGGCCATGCCCAATAGAGTTGTTATCAGGGATTTTTCAGAAGGCTAAAAGAAGGGACCAAACACTCCCCTGGCAGAGGGATCTGGTGATGCACAGAGCTAAACTCTCCATATCCCACCTCTCTGTATCCCAAATTCCTCTGGGAATCAACCTGTAACCACATATTTCTAACACTAATTAGATATATTCATATTTAAGCACTAATTTTGCAGACATTAAAATATTCAGATTGAATGGCAAACTCTAGAATAAGTGACCCTTCTCCTTCTAAAGGAATACAAATCCACCAAGAATTCACCAAATTATCAAAGTTTTGTCACTGGAACAGCAGGGATTTCCTGATCCCAGACAGAAATTCCTAACAGGAGTTTCCAAAGCTGGATTTCTTTTGCAGTGCAGTGGGGAAAGTGAAATATTTCAACATCCACCTGCACTTAAAATCTGGCTCTGGGCAGGAATCCTCATGCAGATTTCTATTCAGCAGCTCGGACAAAACCAGCCTAAATCTTACCAAGACATGGTAAATTAATTGAAATGAACATAATTTTATTGATATTAAAAACTCCAAGTGTTTTTGAGCCTGTATACTTTAAAGCAATGTTTAGCTCCAGTGTTTCCCCTCTAATTCAGAACTAAAACAGCCTTAATTGCCTTTAATTTAAAACTAATTTCAATTAAGCTGCTGGTTGTGTGAACAATGACATTTTATATGTTGGCACCAATGCACTTAAAATGTCTCTAGTAATTTGAATTAATTAATTAATTAATTAATTAATTAACTCTGGAGGAGTTCTGTAAGTCACTGGGACTTCAAGTCCTAAGTGTCCTATTTATTCCATAAAATGACATTTATAAACCTTTGAGTAACCACAATCACAAAACTGCTTTTTCATCTAGAAATCAAATAATTACAGCTTGATTTAAAAAAAATTTGAAATTTTAGATCACTAAATGCCTTCTAGATTTTAAATTCAGAGACATTTCCAAAGCTAATTTTCATGTTATAAGAAATATAATTTCAGAGATTGGAGCAATCCAGACCCTCTGTCATTTCCTTGCCATTAATAATGTCATTTTTACCCATTTTTTTCAAAAAATACACAACTGGAAAATACTGTAAAACTCTCAAAATACTTTTAGCTTGATTATTTTCTATTAACAATTATGATTTGGAGTCCCCCCCACCCTTTTATGATTTCAAAACTCAAGTGAGGAATGTAGATGAGCCGTTTATAAAGTAAATATTAACATCTCATTCATCTCTTTTCAGAAAACACAATTAAYTTTGCCTGCTAAAATAAATGTTGTAATTTATATTTTGGCTTTTGCTCCATGAAATTAGATCAGCTCAGCTTTGGCAATTCCTCTGCATTTATATTCAATAAATCTGAAAAATAAATGTTGTCCTCTCTCTTATTTTCTTCTTTTAACTGGTGAAAAAACTAATGAGTAGAAGTGCTAAAAACTGGCAAGACCATGAGCAAGATCAGCCCATCACTCCAAAGAGATTTGTGGTTTTTCAGTTGTATCACAAATTCTGGATAGATTTAATCATCARTGTTGTCTGAAGAGGGSAACAAAACCTGGTTTGCTTTTTGTTTTAGTGGTCATAATTTAATTTACAAAGTCTCTTCAACTGTAGAAAATATACTGACACAGTTTTCCKAATAAAAAAGTAAATTAGGTACTTTTTTCAATTAACTAATTAAATAAAGTATTTAATGCACTAACTAATTAAATAAATTTAACTTACCAAAAGAGCAGCACAATACAACGATAAGACACAAAACCTTCATCTTCGATCGGGATAAATTTATCGTCCAATCCATCCTTTTTTTTTTTCCTTACAAGACTACAATTTTCTGACAAGATTAAGAATTTTCCCAAGTTCCCTTTGGGGATCTRCAGCTCTGGGCAGCACAGGAGTGACCCTCACACAGGAGGGGACACGATGAGTGTGATGGTCAAGGGGGAAATGCTCTTAAACTCCAGCCCCTTGCATAACGCCAGCCCTTGGTGGAGGCTTGGGCCACACCTGTACCTGACAACCCGAGGATTTTCAAATTAGAACCTGGTACTTTCCCTCTAGGGAAGGTAAATAAGAAACTCTCTGCTTGAAAAGGTCAGCAGGAGTGAATCTGAGCATGAAATGAGCAGGAATGGGGACAGGTCTACACCCTCGGAGGCCACAATCACACATTCATCTCGCAGATATTTAAGTTCAGGGTGGACGCGGAGACAGGAGTTTGGCTGGGCTTTGAGTTTACATTTCAGTGGCACAGCTCTGGTCTGAGTGACAAAGAGCAAACATTTCCTGATGCTCTCTGTGGGTTGCTGGGAGCAGCAAGAGCTCGGGGTGATTGATAAGAAAAGCCCCTTGGGATCATCCTTCCTTCCTTCCCAGCACTCGTTCCTCAGGATCAAAGGTGCATCCACTGCCAAAACTGCAAACTTGGCGCGGTCTCAGTCATCCCCTGGGATTTCTCCCCTGGAGAATGGACAAAGGGATTCAGGAGAACTTCCCTGAGGGAATGCCCTGGGGTAAACCCATGGATAAAGTGGCAAAATCCAGCAAATCCACGTGCTGCTCTTGCAGACACATGGGGGAGTGTAAGGATAGATRAAGTTTAAGGAGGAACTGCCACACCCCTGATTCCAGATTGAAAAAGGTTTCCAATTATTGAAAATTGAAAAGGTTTCCAAATATTTTCAGCCATCACCAATATTGACTTTGATGCTTTACCCTTTTAATTCTTGATCAGGATTGATCTACAGGTGAACAGACTCTCTTTGGGTTTGGGTTTCTTCATCCCTCAAGTCTTGTCCCTGTTCTCTTTCCAGAATCCTGCTCCTCTTTCCTCTCACACCTCTTCCAAACCCAACATTTCTTGATCAAGGTGAGCCCAGGAAAAAGAAATAAATTCTTATTTGCATTTTCTATCATTTTTTTAAATTTAATTCTCACTAAAACCTGCATTCAGGAAAGGCCTAAAACCTTTTTAATCCCTGATGAAGAGCTGTCATCACCAGCTCWGTTCTAGGTTTAGAGGGACAGTTTTCCAACAGATACCTGAAGAAARGTAAATGTTTTCTGGATGACCTGGAAATTCTCTGGAAACCAATTCTAATTCACTCAGCTGGAAGTTTTTATGAGTTATTAATGAAATGTTCAGTTTGATTGGATTGAAAAGTTATTTTATACTTGTACAACTTGTAGGGAACAGTTCTGCTTTGAATATCCAAGGTTTTTTTTGTAAATGCTAATTTATATTAAAAATACATTTTTCACACATAAAGAACCAGTAAATGCTGGCATATACATTAATAACAAAATTAATGTAAATTCAGTTTTTCTAATTGAGGAACTAAACAGGTTTTAGAAGCCTGGATTCCTTCACACAAATGCTATTCCTCTGTAAAATTTCTGTGATACCAAGACCCTCTTGCTTGGATAACACAGAAAGATCCAAAGTTCCTCCCAGAGCTGCTGAAATTACCTCAAGCACACCTGTCACGATGTGAGGGACTGACGTGGGCCCGTTCCTGCCTGGTTGTGCAAGAATTGGCTAAATTGAACATCCTTGACCTTTCCTCAAGTGTTACTAAGGGAGAAACAATTTGTGATTCACGACTCATTTCTGCCTGGGTCGCCTCTTTGACGTGAGCTGTCTTTGGTTTCATCTCCCTGCGTAAAAAAAGGTTGATAAATTGGAGGGGAGTGGAAAAATCATCCCAACTTTGGAGAGGAATCGTCCCAGCTTTGGARGTAAATCAACCAGATGTAAATAAAATAATAAAATTGAAACAAAGGAGCTTTGGGGATGATTCTGGGGGTCTCCAGGGTTAAGCAAAAAGGCACAACCCATGCTGTTTTCACTTGTAATTTTAAGTGCAAACAGCCCAGTGGACTCCGCTTATTTTAGTTTGAGTCTTAAAATCCTGTATGGAAGAGCTCCACACACACCTGCACCAAGAGGGAGGCCTGATGCTGTTAAAAATTAAGATTTTAACTAATTTTTGCAGGCAAAACCTCCTCGTGGCAATAGATTCTATGCCAAACACCTTTGTGATATAAAGGTGATGGTTGCTGCAGGGGATTACWTGAGAGCCCTTGAAACAAGAGCTGTTCTTTCATGATGTGTCTGCAGTCACGTTTACATAATCCAGCATGATTTCCTTTTATCAGAACTGGGTGTTTGCACCTCCCTGGCAGGGACACTTGGCTGCACACACCCCTGACTTCACCAGTAAATGAAAGTGAAGGGAAAGCCCAAATGGTTTGGGAGGAATGCAGCACTTTAAGAAAAGCTGTGGGTTAATTTATAATTTCCTTTTTAAACCTGCCATTTGAAGCAGGAATTAAGTTCCTTAAGAGAACTTCAGCTCTGAAACAGGGATAATTCCTGCACTTGTGGTGCTGGGGCAAAGGAAAGCTCAGTGGGAATGAAGTAGCTTGAGAAGGAATTCATAACAACTTTCATTCCTTGCCTGTCCCCTGTCAGTGAACACTCACTAAACTCTGATTGATTTATCAGGTTTTACCAGTTGGTTTTGTAACCAAATACTTCCTTCTGCTGGCATTAACTGAGAACTGCATTTGAAATCCAAACCATCCTGGGGCTGTGGAAGGAAGTGGTTCCCCCTATTTTATTCTCCTTTACTTCTGRGTTAGGGCATTGTCTCAATTTTCCACTGCTGTCTGAACAGAAATCCTCTCAGCAGCTCCCCTGCCAGGTGCACCCCACACCCAGACCCACCTGTGACGCAGGTGACTCCCTAAAATTAGAACATGATGCAATGTTGAAAGCTAAAAGGAGAATCTGGACAATGTTTCCTTTGAGTGGGTGCTCAGACAAAAACCTTTGGCCGTTGAGTGACCCCCCAACATCCCTTGGTCTGCGTGGGAGGATCCAGAGCCTGCAAGGAAGAACTGAAACAATTCCACAGCCCAGGGAGAGTTTCTGAGGGAGTAACCAGACACAGATAATGCACCACAGAGGAAAARTTTGCAGAAAATCATGTGAAATCTCCCTGGTTTAAGGGGTATAAACACATTTCAGGTGACACTGGGAGAGGAGAGAAAACACTTCTGAAGGAAGACATTGTTCACAGGATCCCAGAATAGGTTGGGTTGAAAGAAACCTTAAAGATCATCTCCTTCCATGACCTTCCACTAGAAGGATGATGATCTACCCCAGATAAACTGTTTCAAACACTAAATAAAATAAAAGAATCACTCTTAATAAATCCATAAATTCCTCACCTGCCATGATGCTCTGCAGCCAGGCCAGGATGTCCATCCCAGAGGTGTCCTCRGAGCTCAGTGGCTTCTTGAACTCAATCCTCGTGTACAAAGTGGGTCTGGGCAGCCCCTTGGGGCCAAGGAATGAGAGGGTCCCTCCAGGATCCCCAGTGTCCCCAGTGCCAGGTGCCACCAGACCTGTCTGTGCCCTAAGGGTGTCAGCAGAAGGGTCCCAAGTTCTGCTCCTCCCGCGCTGGAGCCCCCGGGCTCTGGCATTRACAGAGATGGGCAGGGCTGGGAGGGGAGAAGATCCTTCAGCATCGGGGGCTGAAACAGGAAAAGGCTGGGGAGGGTCCCCTCTGCCACCCTGGTGGCGGAGGGACAGTGATGTGCGTGCCCTTTGTATCATGGGGGGCTTTGGGTCGTGCCTCGAGGGCTCTGCGAGCACCAGCGAGGGGTTCAGGGGCTGTGGGGCCAACTCATCCATGGTGCTTTGGCCAAGGAGAGGGGACCAGGGCAGAAATCTGTCACCCAGGGCTGTCTCTGTGCCTGTTTCAGACCCACAGTTCTTCTCTGAGGCTGCCACAGATCCCAACAAGGGGACTTTGACCTCTGGCTTCTCCTCTGACACTGCCACAGATCCCAACAAGGGGAATTTGACCTCTGGCTTCTCTGAGGCTGCCACAGATCCCAACAAGGGGAGTTTGACTTCTGGCTTCTCTGAGGCTGCCACAGATCCCAACAAGGGGAGTTTGACCTCTGGCAGCTTCTCCTCTGATGCTGCCACAGATCCTAACAAGGGGAGTTTGACCTCTGGCTTCTCTGAGGCTGCCACAGATCCCAACAAGGGGACTTTGACCTCTGGCTTCTCTGAGGCTGCCACAGATCCCAACAGGGAGCTTTGACTCTGGCCTTCTCCTCTGAGCTGCCACAGATCCCAACAAGGGGAGTTTGACCTCTGCTGCTTTCTCTGAGGCTGCCCAGATCTCAACAAGGGGAGTTTGACCCTCTGGCTTTCTCTGAGCTGCCACAGATCCCAACAAGGGGAGTTTGACCTCTGGCTTCTCCTCTGAGGCTGCCACAGATCCCAACAAGGGAGTTTGACCTCTGGCTTCTCCTCTGAGCTGCCCCAGATCCAACAAGGGGAGTTTGACCTCTGGCTCTCCTCTGAGCTGCACAGATCCCAACAAGGGGATTTGACCTCTGGCAGCTCCTTCCGGCCCTCGCTGCCAGGTCCTTCACGGCAGGCACCAACCACCCGAGACCTGCTGGGAAACAGAGAGGGCTCAACAACCAGGATTGGGAATATGAGAAAACTTTTGTAATTTGGGGGTTTTTTTTTCATTTTTTCAGCCTTATTCTCCACAATACCAGCAGTTTCACTCCTAACTCTACTAGTTCTCTTCTTACTAACTATCCTAGAGGCAGCAGTAGCGATAATCTAAACCTACGTTTACTCCTACTCCTACTGAGCCTCTACCTACAAGAAAATATCAAACTCTCTTGATTGATTGATTTAATTAATTACAAAGGGTGCTGGGCACTGCCCAGGCTTCCCAGGGAATGGCTCCAAGGCTGCCAGAGCTCCAGGAGCTCTCAGGGGTGCTCAGGGTGGGGTTGTTGGGGTGGCTGTGCAGGGGCTGCACTGATGATCCCTCAGGGTCCCTCCCAGCTCAGGATATTCTGAGATTCTCTGTGATTTTGGGGAGATTTGAGCTTGCTGCTTTTTTGGGGGGATCTTTTATCTGAACCAGGTCTGCTGATCCATCTGCTCCAAACACAGCCATTGGATGTAGCAGAGCCAAGACTGTTCCAGCCAGGGACTGGAATCCYTCTTGCCCAAAGAATCCTTCACTGTCAGGACTGAGAAGCACCTTGGAGGGAGCAGCCCAACAGGAGTCAGAGATTTCTCTGCAATCATTTATGAATTTATAGAATCATAGGATGAATTGGGTTGGAAGGGACCCCAGAGCTCATCCAGCCCACTCCCTGCCACAGGCAGGGGCACCTTCCACTGTCCCAGCTTGCTCCAAGCCCAAACCAACCTGTCTGGATTTAAACTCCTTTTYTGTTTGTTTTATAACCTCATGTAAAGAGTTTCTCTTTTTGTTTTTGCTTTTTTTTTTCTTTCCATTCTGAATTTCCACCTCATGGCTGTTGCTTCAGTCACCTAATTCTAGCATTTTCAGATATTAGTAGAACCTTTATGTGAGAGAAATTTGGGAGGTTTGGGGCTTTAAAAATGCAATGAAACCTTTTTTCTAGGAGTTATTTCCTACACTCCAATAATTTTTATATTCTCATGTTCCTAGACTCGACTGCAGTTTTACCCCTGAGTGCTGAAGCATCAAGACAGGTTTATGTAGGAAGAAATTTCAGGCACATTTTTTTTTCTTGTGCTCAACTCTCAGATATCAGATATTTGCAGTCAAGGGTAAAGAAATCACAGCAGATAATGGGTTTGAGTTTTGCAGTGAGTTTGGGTTTTGCAATGGGTTTGGGTTTTGTAATGGGTTTGGGTTTTGTAACGGGTTTGGCTTATTCAAATAATGGAATTTGGGCACAATCCCAAATTTGGAGCTAAATCAACCAGATGTAAATAAAATAACACAATTGAAACAAAGGAGCTTTGGGGATGATTCTGGKGGTCTYCAAGGTTAAGCAAAAAGKCACAACCCACCCTGTTTTTACTTGGAATTTTAAAAATTGTTAGAAGTGTCTCTCTCTGAACTCTTAATAAGTCGCTCGCTGAACTCTTTCTAGAAAAAATTTTGGGCTTCATTGCTGCCTGATCCATGTATATTCATGGAACCATGGACTGGTTTGGGTGGGAAGGGACATTAAATCCCATCTCATCCCASYCCTGCCATGGCAGGGACACCTYCCACTGTCCCAGGCTGCTCCMRGCCCTGCCCAGCCTGGCCTTGGGCACTGCCAGGGATCCAGGGGCAGCCCCAGCTGCTCTGGGCACCCTGTGCCAGGGCCTGCCCACCCTGCCAGGGAACAATTCCTGCCGCAAAATACCCATCTGAATTTCCTTTTTTCAGTTTCAATTTCCTTCTTTTCATTTGAAAGATTCAGGTCTCCTTCATTTGGGTACCCAGAGGGWAAAATAGCGAGGGCAACTTCCAATTCCAAAGGCTCCAGAGCATGTGTGACTCTGTCAGTCCCCACTCCTGTCCCCTKTTACAGCTCTGAAACCACACAGCAAACTTCCCCTCCCACCATGGGGAATATCCTCAAGTCTTAATCATTTGGATTTTTTTCTCTCTTTTTCATACCCAAAATAATCCACAATGTGGATTATTTAGTAATAAAGAAAGTGTTTAATTACCTTCTGCCTTGAGTTCCTGCCTCTGCACTGCGTGCACATGCAGGTACAGATATTTTCCAGGAATTTTTGAATGCACTCTGCTAATATTAATCCCAACTTWAAAAATATTTAGGCATATATTTGACATTTAAATGCACATTCATAATTCCCTTTAAAATCTTCACCCCTCCACCTCAATTAAAATTTCAGTATTCCTGGGAAAAAAAATTAAAAATTTTAAAAATTCACCACAAGGTCCATCCTACCTGTTACTGTGCACGTGCTGAAATAAAATGCCAGGATTATGAATATATTTTGTGTCAGATATTGCCCAGAGTAGCGTTTCCAAGTCATGTTGTTGCCTTGAGACTCCTTGTCCAAGTGAGAGGTTGTTCTGGGCTCCTCACAACTCTGCTCCCTCTGCAAGCAAATTCCAAATGTTATGGAAGTCACTCAGGTAATGCAAGCTGAGGTGGGTTGGCTGAGCAGCTGACACACCTTAAACCCTCCTTAGTTTAGGAAGTTGTTGGTATCTGGGCAGAACTGGGGGCCCAGTGGGCTGAACCAYAGGTACAAAAATGCACTTTGGGTTGGGAATCCATTTCAAAACCTCAGGAACGCCCACATGGCTTGGATAAGGCTTTGTTTGGGGAGACTTCAGGTGTAAAAATGGGGTTGTGGCAACACTAATGGAAAAGCATTTGGATTTTAAATCAGGAAATAAATAATGGGGTTYGTGGGATGAATTTTGGGCAACGAGTTGATCTCCAACAGCAGCATTGCCATTACTGACCATGAGAAATGTGTTGGTGACACAAAATGACTGTGGGAGAAGAGCCAGGTGGTCACTCAAGGGGTCCCTCCCCCAAAAAACCTCTCCCAGAGCACGTGGAGAATATTTGGCTTTGCAGGAGCAATCCCTCACACCACTTTTTCCTCAAATAAAGGAAATTGCTAATGAAAAAAAAAATTATTCCTGTGTGATTTTGTGATKAAAATCCAACTCAAACAGACTTGGGACAGAAATGTGCTGAGCCAGGGGTTCTGGAGGAGGTTGGGATGCCCATSACCTCCTCTCCTGCTCCATTCTGASCACAGAGGGATGAAYTGGGATGAGTTCCACAAGAGGAGCTGCTTTTCCTCCTGATTTCCAGCTTTGCAATGAACCCACCGGGCTGTGACTCCCTCTGGCCCTGCTCCAGGGGATGTTCAGGTACCTGAGTGGCCCAGCAGTGCTTGGAGRTGTTCAAATGTGTCTTTTTGGGACCACAATGAGCTCACTGATCTCATTTGATACCCAAGTGGCCCCGTKAAACACAAACCTTAACCCTGATCAYGTCCCTGCTGCCCTAATTAGGCAGAGATTCTGCACAGGCAGCTTTTTCAGAGAGAAGAAATTAAATTATAGCTGGGAAAATGCTCAGTGTTTGTTTGCAGAGAGAAAAATGCATCTCAYAGGTTATCAMAGAATGGTTTGGGGTGGAAGGGACATTAAAGTCACCCAGWGCCACCCCTGCCATGGCAGGGACACCTTCCACTGTGCCAGGCTGCCCCAAGCCCTGTCCAGCCTGGCCTTGGGCACTGCCAGGGATCCAGGGGCARCCACAGATTGTCTGTGCCAGTCCTTCAGCACCTCACGGCCAACAATTCCTTCCCCATATCCCATCTAAATCTCCCCTTCTTCACCTTAAACCCATTCCCCTTTTCCTACCAAGTTGATCTAATATTTAATATTTAGTATTTWATATTTGACAAGGGGAGGGTTTSCTGTCTGGAGCTTGTGCAGTGCCAGCCTGGGCGGCTCTCTGGGCACAGCCTGGCTTTGTCCCCGTGTCCCAGCTCTGTGCCTGCTTTGTCCCCATGTCCCCGTGTCCCTGCTCTGTGCCTGCTCTGCTCAGCCAAACCAAAGGGGGTCTCACCTCTCACATCCTGTGGGCCACTAGAGGCCATCCTAAACCTCGGAAAACAAAGCAGTAAAACAGTGGAAATAAAGCATAAATCATAAAAGATTAACTAAAGCTCAGGCATTTTTGAAGCTGAGCCAGCAGTTTATTTAGGATTGGTTGTCCTGTACTTGCACCCTCAGGAGTTTGGGGTGGTTTTTCCTGCTGGATTTGCTGCTGACAGAGCAGCTCTGCTGTAAGGAAAGGCTGAGGGAATTGGGACTGTTCAGCCTGGAGAAGGGAAGCTTTGGGGTGACTCAACTGGTGGCCTTCCAGTGCCTGAAGGGAGCCTGCAAGAAAAACGGAAAGAGAGAAGAGACTGTTTGATGTCCTGGAGGGACAGGACCAGGGAATGGCTCCTACAGCCAGAGGAGAGGGATGAATAGGATATTGGGCAGGAATTGTTCCCTGGCAGGAGAGGAGAAGGCTCCAGGGAGAGCTCAGAGCCCCTGGCAGGGCCTGAAGGGGCTCCAGGAGAGCTGCACAGGGACTGGGGACAAGGCCTGCAGGGACAGGACCAGGGATGGCTCCCACTGCCAGAGGGCAGGGCTGGATGGGATCTTGGGAATCAGGAATTGTTCCCTGGCAGGGTGGGCAGGCCTTGGCACAGGGTGCCAGAGCAGCTGTGGCTGCCCCTGCATCCCTGGCAGTGCCCAAGGCCAGGCTGGACAGGGCTTGGAGCAGCCTGGGACAGTGGGAGGTGTCCCTGTCATGCCCTGCCTCATCCTGGGCTCCCTTTAGTGGGATAATTCAAACAGCACCTCAGCTCCACCAGGTATTGTTGTAACTTCACACAGAGGCATTGAAAACCTTTCCCTCTGCCCATTCCCTTCTGTCTGGCTGTTTCACAGATTAAAATTCTGTGCTGAATCCATTCCTTCTTGTGAAGGGGTAGAGGCGAAGTCACACAGAGCACTCTGGGGTGTGAGGGAGGAGAAGGAAAGCCAACAAAGGTACAGAGCTCCCTGGTCTTCCCTCCTTAGCAACATGGAAACACAAAAGCCTTTGTGGGAGGACAGCAGGGAGAGGCTGGCCCTTTTCACCATGCAGCAGGAAAAAAACAAAGTGCTGGGCTTTTTCAGAATGAAAGGGGCAAACATTTACCAGAAGGAAAGAGCAACAAGGAACAGAGTTCAATACAGCTGTGCGTGGCTTTATAATGAGATTTTTCTGGTATATTTTACATCCAGTTTTTACAGATTTAACTAAAAAATGGTTACCAAAATTGTAAAGAAGGATCTAAAGCTGTTGGAGATGCCCAGAGGAGGGACACGGAGCTGGGGAAGGGGCTGAGGAGCAGCTGAGGGCACATTGGCTGGTTCAGCTGGAGCCCAGGAGACTGAGGGGAGGCTCCCGGGGCTGCAGCTCCTCCCCAGGGGCAGGCACAGGGGCAGGGGCTGAGCTCTGCTCTGGGACAGGGACAGGAACGCCAGCAAGGGCTGGAGCTGGGCCAGGCCTTGGCATGGAGCTCAGGGCAAGGTTCTGCCCCCCGAGGCTGCTGGGCACTGGCCCAGCTTCCCAGGGAATGTGCCAAGGCTGCCAGAGCTCCAGGAGCGTTTGGACACCAGAATCACAGAATTTTCCAGGATCACAGAATTCACAGAATCAACAGAATTCCAGAATCACTGGTTGGAAGAGACTGCAAGGTCATCGAGTCCAACCCAGCCCAACAGCTCAACTGCACCTGGCACCCATTGCCACATCCAGGCTTGTTTAAACACACCCCAGGGATGGGGACTCCACGCTCCTGGGCAAGCCATGCCAGAACTTTATCACCCTTTCTGTAAAAAACTTTTTCCTAATATCCAACTATATTTTTTTCCTAATATCCTAGTTAGGTTTTTTCTAATATCCTACTAACAGGATAGGATCTCACCAACTTCCTAATATCCAACCTATATTTTTTTCCTGACATCCAACCTATATTTTTTCCCTATCCAACCTAAATTTCCCTTGGCACAGCTTAGGCTGTGTGCTCCTGGTTCTGTCAGTTGCTGCCTGCAGAAAGAGCCCAGCCCCAGCTGAGCACAGGCACCTTTCAGGAGCTGCAGAGAGTGATGAGGGCACCCTGAGTCTCCTTTTCTCCAGGCTGAGCACCCCCAGCTCCCTCAGTGGTTCCTCACAGGGTTTGTGTTCCCAGCCCCTCACTGACAGAGCCCTCAGGGGTGCTCAGGGTGGGGTTGTTGGGGTGGCTGTGCAGGGACAGGGCTGGATTGATGATCCCTGAGGGTCYCTTCCAGCTCAGGATATTCCATGGTTCTATGATTCAATTCAAAAAATTCAAGGGACCTGGCAAACCATGTGTTTAKCTTGTGAAACCAGAGCTTGGCTCTTGTTGTCCCTAAAGCCCAGCTGGTGCAGTGGCACATCCAGGGGACAAGACAAAGCATGGCCCTGRTCACCATCCCTGGGCCAAAGCCCAGCCTTGAGCATGTCAGTGTTTTAATTCTGTGGGGCTTCAATCCCTCCCTAATTAAACATCTAAACATCTTTCAATTGCTCTATTAAAGACATGTGTTTAAAAGAAGGATCCTAGTGGTGATTTGATAATTAATTAGGACCATATGATCATAGAATGGCCTGGGCTGAGAGGGATCTTAAAGACCACCAAGTTCCACCCCCTGCCATGGCAGGGCACCTTCCACTGTCCCAGGTTCCTCCAAGCCYTGTCCAGCCTGGCCTTGGGCACTGCCRGGGATCCAGGGGCACCCTGTGCCAGGGCCTGCCCACCCTCCCAGCCAAGAATTTTTYCCCAGTATCCMATCTATCCCTTCTCTCTCTCAGTTTGAAGCCATTCCCCCTTGTCCTGTCMCTCCAGGCCCTTGGAAATTGTCTSTCTCCATGCTTCTGTAGCTGCCTTCAAACACTTGAAGGCCACAATGAGGTCACCCCAGAGCTTCTCTTCTCCAGGTGGAACATTCCCATTTCTCCCAGCCTTTCCTCACAGCAGAGCTGTTCAATCCCTCTGAACATCCTGGTGGCCTCCTCTGGATTTGCTCCAATTAAGCAGAAGTGAGAAACTCAGAGAAGAGTGACAATTCCCACAGTGGGGGAGTTCCCCCTTGGCGTGTTCAACTCACTCATGGAAAACAGTTCAGATTTGATTGGAAAAAACTCTTCATTCCCCTCAGCTCCTGTAGTACTGAGACTGTGGGATGAATTAGAGCTTTAAATACCACCCTGAGCCTGGCTCTGCACAGCCCCTGCAGGCACAGAGCCAAGGGACAGATTGGGTGACACACGCTGCCTTGAACAGGCTGATTTTCACACCACCCCCTGCAACCAGCTCCATGTTTTTTTCCAGCACTTTGTGGAATAAATAAAGGTCTGAGTGAATTTGTTTGGAGAAAAATATAATGGGGAGAGCAAAGGTTTGTTTACTTGAAGAACCTCAATGGAAAATACAGAATTTGTGGGGGAGGTTGGGTTATTGTGCCATCTTCAATTCTTAAATCTTTAATTCCTTTTATTCATTTCATATCAAAACATCTCTCATATGGAGGCTTCTCCCTGCCAGCAGTTTTGTTCCTGATTGAATCATTAACCTTGACATCTTTTGTGTAGAACATTAAATTAATCTTTTTGCCATCATCTGGAATAATTAAAGTAAGGACACTTTTTCTAATGACTTWTAACAGCACAGTTCAAAGGGAGTCTTTCTTTTGTGGCATCACTGAATTAGCTGGATCCTTCCAGTCTGTTCCAATAAAATACAAAATGCCAGTTTGTAGGAGCTGATAGATCCCAGGATTATKCCATACCTGGCACAGACTCTGTGGAAAATTCAGCTCTGCTCTGCAGTTTAAAAGAAGATTGGGATCCCTCAGCGGATRAGCCCAGTTTAGGGAGGTTCAACCAGGCCACGGGCCAGGTCCCGGCCTTGGGTGACACCAGGCAGCTCCAGGCCAAGGGGAGAGGGGCTGGAAAGCTGGGAAAGGTCCTGGGAGAGCTGGAGACTGAATTGAGCCAGGTGAAGAAGGCCAACAGCACGTGGCTTGTGCCAGCCATGGTGTGGGCACAGCCCCAGAGCAGGGAGTGACCCCTGTGCTGGCACTGCTGGCACCTCCTCAGTGCTGGGGCTCTCACAAGACCTTGAGGGGCTGTATCGTGTCCAGGGCAGGGAACGGAGCTGGGGAAGGCTCTGGAGCTCCAGGAGAGGCTGAGGGAGCTGGGAAGGGGCTCAGCCTGGAGCAAAGGAGGCTCAGGGGGGCCCTTGTGGCTCTGCACAGCTCCTGCCAGGAGGGGACAGCCAGGGTGGGGCTCTGCTCCCAGGGGACAGGGACAGGAGGAGAGGGAATGGCCTCAGGCTGGGCCAGGGGAGTTTGGATTGGAAACTGGGAAAATTTCTTCCCTGAGAGGGTTGTCCAGCCCTGGCCCAGCTGCCCAGGGTGGGGTAATAACTTTCTTTATGTCCTACCTCCATCTAAGCTTCTCCTCAACCTTCACCCTAAGCAGCCTAGGCCTGGCCTTCCACTGACCCCACCTAATCTCAGCGCTACTACTACATTGCCCACCAGGGCAGTGCTGGAGTCTTTCCTTTCAGCCCTGGAAGGATTTAAAAGCTTTGTGGATSTGGCACTTGGGRWKG
>NDFG01000022.1:226087-258553 GCA_002167245.1 Sporophila hypoxantha
GSCYTTTCCACCCTCAGTGGTTCTGGGATTCCTTGCAGCCCTCCTGAGTAGTCTCTCCCATGTTCCAAAGGTGTTAAACTCGTTTTCCCCCAGGTTCCAGCCAGGCTGATCCTCCTCCCCTCATCCCTGAATATTTGATACCATTCCTAAGCTCAGTTTGTCCTTCCTTTTCCGCCCTGACTGCACTTGCTGAGATATCCATGCACTTCCCATKATCTCMGTCCTGGGTTTGGTGCACTTGACATCTTTAATGTGCCCGAGACAAACCTTAGCATGAGCAAAGAGACAAACAAAGAACAGATCCATGGGATCACAGAATCCATAAGAGTGGAGAAAACCTTTAATTGTTAACCCAAAAATCACCATTTCTTGGAGAATCTTAAAACTGGCATCATTTTAGACAGCAGATATTCTCCTCTAAGGCTGGTTGGGAACTTACCCTATTATTTTAGGCTTTTACCTCTTTCCTCACCTTTCATCTGAAGAAAAAAGGAGGAGATTTTTTTATTTTTTTTTTTACTCTGAATGTTTCTAGTCTAGCAAATGATTTGAAATTCCCAGAAGCCTTGTCTTGACTCCTTGGAGGAGCCATAATTCYAACACCAACCCTCTTTTTGTGGTGCCCCAACCCACTGAGGGCTGTGCCCACAGCAGGGACATGTGTGGGATGTTGGGATGTTGGGGACACAAGACAGATGATGGACGTTGGACCTGGTTAGCATAAGAGATTTGATAACAGGATGCCTTGGCAAGAGCAAAGAGWACTTTGAGAATTAAATGAAGATAGCAAGAAGATGAAATCAGAAAATCTCGTTAAATTCTGCAAGCAAGAGATGTTGTAATTGCATAAGTTTGTGTAGGTGATTTTAACCTAAACATTGTARTAAACATTACCAGACTCCCTAAAATAGTATAGAAGTGTTTGTATCCCACAAATAAATCAGATTCTGACCACAAAATCAGTCTCCCTGTTTCTCTTCATTGCCAACAGTGCACGGTTTTGGTGGCACAGACACTTGGTTTGTGCTTTGGTTTTGCTCCCTCAACCCTTCCCAGCTCCTCAGCCTGTTTTAAACTCCCAGCTAAAACTGGAACTCCTCCATGGCTGTTCCAAGGCCTGGCTCAGCTGGAGGTGGGTCTGAAAGGTGTTGGGATGGAGGGAGGGGCAGGAGGGGATTTCAGCCCTGCCACCCCTTGGTGATCTGGGACAAAGACCCACCAAGGTGGGGTTCAAAGCTTGGATTTGATCTTTTCCAGACAAAATGATTCAGCTCCCAGGCTGYGATGTCACAAAGACGTTTGGGGAATTGGAGTGAAAATGATGGGCAATGAAAAGATCAAAAAAAGAGCAAAATTTGGTGGTACAGACACCTCCCAGATGCGACTGTCCAATCCAATCCATTGTGTAGATCCAATTCCTGAATTTGTGACAGGTTSTTGCACTTCTGCTTCCTGTTCTTCTCCTGGAAATCAGAGAATTATGGAATCCCAGAATTGTCTGGGCTGGGAGAYACCTTAAAGCCCATCCAGTACCAGGGGTGGGAACACCTTCCACCATCCCAGGCTGCTCCAAGCCCTGCCCAGCCTGGCCTTGGGCACTGCCAGGGATCCAGGGGCAGCCCCAGCTGCTCTGGGCACCCTGTGCCAGGGCCTGCCCACCCTGCCAGGGAACAATTCCTGCCCAATCTCCCATCCAGCCCTGCCCTGTGGCAGTGGGAGCCATTCCCTGGGTCCTGTCCCTSCAGGTCTTTGGMGAGTCTCTGTCCATCTTTTCTTCTGGCTCCTTCAGGCACTGGATGGTTTCAAGCTGTACCAGGGCAGGTTCAGATATTGGATATTGGATATCAGGATAAATTTTTCATTGTTTAAAGCACTGACGAGGGTAGTGGTGCAGTCACCTTCCTGGAATTGTTCAAAAAGGTGYGGATGTGGCACTTGGGGACGTGGTTTGATGGTGGCCTTGGCAGTGCTGGGTTAGTGGTTGGACTGGAGGATCTTAAGGGTCTTTTCCAAACTTAATTCTGTGWTTTTATGACCCTGTTTTATGTTTGTCTCTTAGCTCATGCTCAGGCTCTCCTTGGCCACGTGTTGTCCCTACAGACTCATTCCAACTGGGAATAAATAAATAGAGAAAGCAAAGAATTCTCCAAATGCAAGAGTTCAGATAGCTTTACAGAAAACTCACTAAGCCTTTCTTGAAATTAATATATGAACTTGCATTTCTTGCCTCTTGCAGTTCTTACAACAATAATCCAGCAATCACAGGCTTTAAAAGTTTAAGAACAATCAGTCCATATTCTGCTTGCCCTGTTTCAGCTCCCATTTTACATTTTCAAACTGGAAGGATTTTTTTGAACCCCACTAAATGAAATATAAATTGAGTTCAAAGGAGCAGAGTATCCCTAATGTGGGAATGATCCAAGAAAGAAGCAGGAAATGTCTTAAAGAACTCTCTGCAGTTTCTTAGTGTTATTTACTCAGGGGATAAAAGCACATCAAAGGATGTTTGTTCCTCTCTGGTTCAACATCAATCTGTCTTATATCACATTACTCTGAGATTTTGTTCATACAAACAGAAAATAGTCCAAGCAAATCTCTGCCCTGAGATTTGCCAACTACATTTCTTCAGTTTCAGACAGCAAAGGCTGAGGAAAAGTTGGAGATAAAACCTCCCATTTCTGTATTACCCTTTAGTTTGGCTTCTTATATGTACTTAATTTGAAATTAGTCATGATGAGGCCAGAACACGATGCTGGGTGTTTGTCCTGCTGACTGAAAAAGTAGAACCCAAAACCTGCAAGGAAGGCAATTCCCCTTCAACTTAAATCAACTTTTAATATCAAGAAAGTTGTGGGTGTTTTTTATATCTGCAATCAAAGGACAGGATTTACTGCTTTTTTCTTAGTTTTAAGGAAATCTCTGCATTGCACAGCTCTTAATCTCACTGCCATCTGAAACAATTGGTAAGTTCTGCAAACAAAACTAAATATTTCTACAAGGAAAAGTTTGTGTTGGCCCCGTGTGGCCCTTCAGGGATGGAAAGGACCCATCAGGAAACGATGACATTCTAAACTCAAATATTTGCCTTGCTTTAAGCCTCCAGTGAATCTTGTCATGACATCTTTGTCCTGGCAGAGATTTAGGGATGGGGAGGCCTCAGGGAAGGAGCTGCTCCTGCAGATTTTGAAATAAATGAGAAGGAATCCATCTCCACGCTGCTGATAATGAATTATCTGAGGCTTTTCTTGCCTCAGCCAAGGGCCAGCACAGCAGAGACCTCCCCAGCTGTCCTGGGAAATGCAGGTGGACAGAAGAAATCCACAGCCCTTTCCAATCAATTAAATCCTTGAGGTCAGTAGGGAAAGAATCCAAAATCACAACGAGTTGTGCTGATGTCACCAGCTCAGCAATGCAGATAAATGATGATATTTTACCCAAGCAAGTTTAGAGCCAGTAAGGACCAATTTAGCTGGAGGCAAAGACTGTTCCTGGAACTCCTATGGGCCATGGCTGTGCACACATGGATGTGCTTCACAGGGTCTGTGCCTCTGACTGTGCTCATTCCTTTCCTTTCCCAGTACATTCCGTGCTGGGATCAGCTCTGCAGTGAGCAGAAGTATTTAAAACCTCCCTGCAGTGTGAAATTCCTACACAAATATAGAATTATTGCACAGGGAGAGAACGTGAATAATCATGGCAGTGATGCAGATACAAGGAATGCACCTGCTGCCCTTCTCTCCTGGGAGAAGATCCAAGTTTTCCTGTGGAGTTTGGGATGTTTCAGAGAGGAACAAACCAGCTTTGATTCTGTCCCTCTGCTCTGCTCTGGTGAATCCCTCCTTAGAGCAGCAGGGCCAGCTCTGTGYTCCCCAACAGAGCAGGGACAGGGACTTGGAGAGAACCCAGAAGAGGCCACAGAGAGGGTTGGAGTGATGGAGAACATGTAGGGAAACACCAAGAGAATTGGGATTGTCCAGCCTGGACAAGAGAAGGCTCCAGGGAGAGCTCAGAGCCCCTGGCAGGGCCTGAAGGGGCTCCAGGAGAGCTGCACAGGGACTGGGGACAAGGCCTGCAGGGACAGGACCCAGGAATGGCTCCACTGCCACAGGCAGGGCTGGATGGCATCTTGGAATCAGGAATTGTTCCCTGGCAGGGTGGGCAGGCCCTGGCACAGGGTGCCCAGAGCAGCTGGGGCTGCCCCTGGATCCCTGGCAGTGCCCAAGGCCAGGCTGGGCAGGGCTTGGAGCAGCCTGGGACGGTGGAAGGTGTCCCTGCCATGGCAGGGGTGGCACTGGATGGGCTTTGAGGTCTCTCCCAACCCAAACCATTCTGGGATTCCCTCAAAACAAGTGGATGAGCCCACATGTCTCAGTGTGGGGGCAAAATGAGCACCAGGTTGTGCATGAAGGGAAGGGGAATACATGCCAGCAGAGCAGGGATTGTCCATGGACCAGGCTGGGATTGCCCATGGACCAGCTGGGATTGTCCATGGAACAGGCTGGATGAATTGTCCATGGAACAAGCTGGATTTGTCTATGGATGAGGATGGGATTGTCCATGGACCAAGCTGGATTGCCTATGGATGAGGATGGGATTGTCCATGGACCAAGCTGGATTTGCCTATGGATGAGGATGAGATTGTCCATGGACCAAGCTGGATTTGCCTGTGGCTGAGGATGGGATTGTCCATGGACCAAACTGGGACGAATTGTCCATGGACCAAGCTGTGATGGATTGTCCATGGACCCAAGCTGGACTTGTCCCTGGATGAGGAATGGGATTGTCCATGGACCAAGCTGGATTTGTCCGTGGATGAGGATAGGATTGTCCATGGACCAAGCCAGCATTTCCAGTGCCCAAATCCTTTGCAAATGCAGCTCCCAGAGCCTGCTGAGGCTGCAGCAGCAGCAGCGTTGGCAGAGCAGCCCAGAGAGGGACTGGATTTGCTTCTCTCAGCACAGGAGGATTTGGCACAGCCCCAAAACTGAGGAATTTCCTTCCTTAATGCTCCACTGACCACCCCGAGGTCAGGGGAGTTATGTGACCAATTCACAGCCAATTATGAAGAGATTTAATGACAAAGGAGCCTCCAGAAGGATTAGGAATCTTTTGTTACTGGCTTCTTACTGAGCTCTGGTTTCTGGCTTAGGTGAACTCATTCCAGGTGAACAGCTCTGGGAAAAAGCAGCTAGAGGTCAGCAGGCTTAGCTGGCTGGGAATTGTCCTTTCCCTTTGTCAGTGGATTCTTCCTTTTGCTTGGAGGGATAAATTAATTCTAAAAGAACTTGAGCATCCCTTTGGTTTCCTTTCTCACCTAAAAATCTCCAGCTGGAGCATCTTGGTTCCTCCAGCACCCTGGGAGAAAATATCCCAAATTCCCATTTATGATCCCTCTGTGGACCGTGGCTGTGGCAGCAAAACTGCACAAATCCATTGGGACTGACACCAGAAAACATTCCTGCAGCCTGAGGGGGTGTCTGAGCACTGTTGGAACGCCTGGCTACTGAGAATTTCAGACTTTTGTGCTCTCAGGCACTGACCCCCAAGAAACACTGCATTGACCTGAGGCCGTGGAGAAGCTTCCAAAATGGAATGATAGAACTGGGATTGTGGGTGTGGAGGTTGAATAGAATGTGTGTGATATCACAGGGTGGGAAACTTAGAGTTGGATGTTTTAGAATACAGTAATAGATATATGGCAAGATGGAGTTTTTAGGATGGAGGCTGGTCCTTCTTCACCTTCTTCTCCTCCTCCTTCTTCTTCTTCCTCTTCCTTTTCCTTCTTCTTCCTTCTGCTTCTCCTTCTTCTCCTCCTTCTCCTCCTTCTCCTCCTTCTCCTCCTTCTCCTCCTCCTTCTTCTTCTTCTTCTTCTTCTTCTTCTTCTTCTTCTTCTTCTCTTCTCCTTCTCCTTCTCCTTCTCTTTCTCCTTCTCCTTTCTTCTCCCATGGTTTTGGGTGGTTTTGTGTAATTGGACAGACAAGTCCACACTGCAGACTTCAAGGGATTAGTTATTGGATTAAAAGTAAAAAAATAATTTAGGTGTCGTTTCTTAATTGGATAGTTTAGCCCTTAAAAGACCTTGTAACAAAAGATAATTGGCCATTTTGTACCTTGTTAGTGAAATACTGCAGAACTCATTGCTGTGGGACTGTAACATAGATAAGAAATAATAAACATCTAAGCCTGAAAGCAAAATATCATGTCAAGTGCCTTCAATCCCGACCTAAACAGAGGCAGAAAAAAGAAGCCCCAAAACCAGCATAAGGAAATGCCTTAAAATGTCACTGAAGGCAATGGACCTTCAAGGCTCCTCAGTTCTGCTCCAGGTCCCAGAAATGCTGTCAAGGATTCCCAGCATGGATCCAGGACTTCTGTGGATCCATCCAGCCTGTTCCTCCAGGATTTGGGGAAAAGCCCTTCCAGTGAAGGATCTCACATCTGTGAGTGTCTGGTTTCACATTATGTGACCAGAAAATGATGATATTCAGAGTTGTTTCAGTCCCAGAGGGATCACTTAAACATAGAGAATAATGAAATAAATCCCTTTTTGAGATTCTCATCTCTCCCAAACATCCCTGAAAATTATCATTAAAGCTTCCCAAAAGCACCTTTCCATGTATTTAGAGGATGCACAAAGAAGGACTGAAGTTTCAGGCCTGATTTTTGAAGGTTTTAGGCAAAAAGTGCATTAATTTTCTTTTGAGAAGCTTCTTTTTTATAGATTAAAAAGCAGTAAAACAGTGAGACAATGCTCTTCCAGAAGAAAGAGAGTGGTGATGTTCGAGTGTTGATGCATTATGATGGTGGCCTACTCATAAATATATTTTCTTAAAAGAGTCTTCCAGCCTTTATTTCACACTAATTACAGATTTTAATAATCTGCTACTCTGATGGCAACCTTTAAATTGACATTTACAACACTGACTTCAAAGAGTGATTGGGAAAAAGCTGCTCCTTGATATTTCCATGCAAGTTTTCAGCAAAAATATCTGACCAAAATATGAGTATTTCTTTAACTTCCTCTCTGGATCTCTGCAAACATGACAATTATTACCAAACCTTCACAAGTTTACTACTAAATACTTAAAGGAATTACAGGGTGGGAATATAGCTCAAGGCTGAAAGGTTTTAGAGGTAAATTGTTCCTTGATTAAAGCCTTGAAGTGCTCCTTTTTTTGGAGCCATTTATTCACACATGGATCAGCCCATCATAAACACCTTGAAGCTTTTCCCACATCTTTATATGTAAATTATTATTTTCTGGCCACTTACTGACAGTGGGATTTTGAGGATTAATTGTTCCTATGCTAATTTTAGAATTATTTTAAGCTCCTCTATCAGAAAAGCAGCTACAGTGAAACTGTGCAGAGTTGCCTTCAACAGGGATTATTTGCAGGTAACAAATATCTAGAAAATAAATTCTTGATTTATTGGAATTTTTTAAATGTAGTGGACAAAAACCTGGAGAAATTATTATACAAGAAAGCTCTGGGGAAGAAGATAATTTGATTGTATAATATTGAAAAAATATTTGATCACCAGTCTGACTACTTAATGGATTGAAGAAAATTATTGAGATAAATCCACTTTTTTTACCTGCTGTGTGAACTCTTGATGGGAAGTAGCTCTTGAAATCCCCTTTTCCTCAGACCATTCCAGGGGCAGGAGTGATGTTATTGCTGGAGGTGGGAGGACACAAAAGTCTCAGGTCTCTGGTTCAGTAGCACCTGCCCAGAACACAAAAGAATCTCAGATTTGCATTTGTAAAAGCAAAAATGATCCCAGGAGCTCCCAAACTGCAGATTGGAAGGGCAAGGCTGGGCTGGCCTGGCTGGAACCAGAAAATAGGAGAGAATCACAGATTTCCAGAGCCATTTAGACTGGAATTTCAGATTTCTGTGATTTTCAGATCTCTGTGATTGGAATCACAGATTCCAGAGTCATTTAGGTTGGAATTTCTGTGATTTTCAGAATCTGTGATTGGAATCACAGATTCCCAGAGGCATTTAGTTTGAAAGAGTCCTCCAAGTCATCAAGTCCATCCTGTGCCCCATCCCCACCTTGTCCCCAGCCCAGAGCACTGAGAACCACATCCAGGAATTCCTTAGACACATCCAGGATGGGGACTCCAAACCTCCCTGGGCAGCCCCCTGTCAAGGCCTGATCACTGTTATAGATACATATTATTTTCATTTATTTATTTATTTTTATTTATATATTTGTAATTTGTATATATAATATAATACTATATTATTTATATTATATTATATATATTATATTATATTAATTATATTTATATTTATATTATAATTATATTATATTATATTATATTATATTATATTATATTATATTATATTATATTATATTAATTATATTATATTATATTATATATATTATATTAATATTATATTATTATATTATATTATATTATATTATATTATATTATATATATTATATATATATTATATTTTTCTTTAAAATATATTCTATATTAGAATATATTAGAATATGTTTCTATGTTAGAATATTGGCTTTTCACAAATATTAAAATAGATGCTATATGGTATCATGTTAAAGTAACTTTGCTATAAAGATATAGTTTTAATTTCTGTTGTTAACTAAACTCAGAACAGTAGTAAAAATAACTAATAAAAATAGACTTGTATTAAAATACCTACTGTTTAAGATAACATTCAATAAACATATGATGAAGACCCCTACTACTGACATGCCAACTACTAACACTTACCTTAGTAGAAAATATAGACCAAAGCCCAAAAACTGGAGGTGATGATAAGAATAGACTAATTATTATGAATCACGTTAACAGGGGATTAACCCTTAAAAACAATAACCTGTTGCATATTCATACACCTCATACATGATACATAAATTCCATTCAAACAAAGGATTCTGTCTGGTCAGTGTCAACTTCTTCCTCTGAATCCTAAACCATGACTTCAGGGCTGAGCGAGGTGGGAAGAAGTTCATTTCTTCTGATAAGAGAGCAAAAAATTTAATATTTGAACAAATAAAATTAATAATCTTTATTATAAATAATAAATATACAAATGTTTTTATTTATATAATCTTTATTATAAATAAATACATTTAATAATCTTTTTCTCTGAAAGATTTAGGTGCCCTGTGGCTGCCATCTCGCTGCGAGTCCTTTCTTTAAAAAAATATCTTACATAGCATCGTTTCTATTTTAACATTTGTTATAACCTAAAACTATATTTAACATACTACTTAAGAAAATTAATACAGCATCACTTTCTAACACTAGGAAAAAGTGCATTAATTTTTTTTGAGAAGCTTCTTTTTATAGATTAAAAAGCAGTAAAACAGTGAGACAATGCTCTTCCAGAAAAAGAGAGTGGTGATGTCGAGTGTTGAAGGTGTCCCTGCCATGGCAGGGGTGGCACTGGATGGGCTTTGAGGTCTCTCCCAACCCAAACCATTCTGGGATTCCTCAAACAAGTGGATGAGCCCACATGTCTCAGTGTTGGGGCAAATGAGCACCAGGTTGTGCATGAAGGGAAGGGGAATACATGCAGCAGAGCAGGGATTGTCCATGGACCAGGCTGGGATTGCCCATGGACCAAGCTGGGATTGTCCATGGAACAGGCTGGATGGAATTGTCCATGGAACAAGCTGGATTTGTCTATGGATGAGGATGGGATTGTCCATGGACCAAGCTGGATTTGCCTATGGATGAGGATGGGATTGTCCATGGACCAAGCTGGATTTGCCTATGGATGAGGATGAGATTGTCCATGGACCAAGCTGGATTTGCCTGTGGCTGAGGATGGGATTGTCCATGGACCAAACTGGGACGAATTGTCCATGGACCAAGCTGTGATGGATTGTCCATGGACCAAGCTGGACTTGTCCCTGGATGAGGATGGGATTGTCCATGGACCAGGCTGGATTTGTCTATGGATGAGGATGGGATTGTCCATGGACCAGGCTGGGATTGTCCATGGACCAAACTGGGACGAATTGTCCATGGACCAAGCTGTGATGGATTGTCCATGGACCAGGCTGGATTTGTCCCTGGATGAGGATAGGATTGTCCATAGACCAAGCCAGCATTCCAGTACCCAAATCCTCTGCAAATGCAGCTCCCAGAGCCTGCTGAGGCTGCAGCAGCAGCAGCGTTGGCAGAGCAGCCCAGGAGAGGGACTGGATTTGCTTCTCTCAGCACAGGAGGATTTGGCACAGCCCCAAAACTGAGGAATTTCCTTCCTTAATGCTCCACTGACCACCCCGAGGTCAGGGGAGTTATGTGACCAATTCACAGCCAATTATGAAGAGATTTAATGACAAAGGAGCCTCCAGAAGGATTAGGAATCTTTTGTTACCTGGCTTCTTACTGAGCTCTGGTTCTGGGCTTAGGTGAACTCATTCCAGGTGGAACAGCTCTGGGAAAAGCAGCTAGAGGTCAGCAGGCTTAGCTGGCTGGGAATTGTCCTTTCCCTTTGTCAGTGGATCCTTCCTTTTGCTTGGAGGGATAAATTAATTCTAAAAAGAACTTGAGCATCCCTTTGGTTTCCTTTCTCACCTAAAATCTCCAGCTGGAGCATCTTGGTTCCTCCAGCACCCTTGGGGAGAAAATATCCCAAATTCCCATTTATGATCCCTCTGTGGACCGTGGCTGTGGCAGCAAAACTGCACAAATCCATTGGGACTGACACCCAGAAAACATTCCTGCAGCCTGAGGGGGTGTCTGAGCACTGTTGGAACCCTGGCTACTGAGAATTTCAGACTTTCTGTGCTCTCAGGCACTGACCCCCAAGAGAACACTGCATTGACCTGAGGCCGTGGAGAAGCTTCCAAAATGGAATGATAGAACTGGGATTGTGGGTGTGGAGGTTGAATAGAAGTGTGTGATATCACAGGGTGGGAAACTTAGAGWTGGATGTTTTAGAATACAGTAATAGATATATGGCAAGATGGAGGTTTTAGGATGGAGGCTGGTCCTTCTTCACCTTCTTCTCCTCCTCCTTCTTCTTCTTCCTCTTCCTTTTCCTTCTTCTTCCTTCTCCTCCTTCTCTCCTTCTCCTCCTTCTCCTCCTCCTCTTCTCTTCTTCTTCTTCTTCTTCTTCCTTCTTCTTCTTTCTTCTTCTTCTTCTCTTCTCCTTCTCCTTTCTCCTTCTCTTCTCCTCTCCTTCTTCCTCCATGGGTTTTGGGTGGTTTTGTGTAATTGGACAGACAAGTCCACACTGCAGACTTCAGGGATTAGTTATTGGATTAAAAGTAAAAAATAATTTAGGTGTCGTTTCTTAATTGGATAGTTTAGCCTTAAAAGACCTTGTAACAAAGATAATTGGCCATTTTGTACCTTGTTAGTGAAATACTGCAGAACTCATTGCTGTGGGACTGTAACATAGATAAGAAATAATAAACATCTAAGCCTGAAAGCAAAATATCATTCAAGTGCCTTCACAACCCGAACAGAGGCAGAAAAAAAGAGCCCAAAACCAGCCAATAGAATGCTTAATGTCACTGAAGGCAATGGACCTTCAAGGCTCCTCCAGTTCTGCTCCAGGTCCCAGAAATGCTGTCAAGGATTCCCAGCATGGATCCAGGGACTTCTGTGGATCCATCCAGCCTGTTCCTCCAGGATTTGGGGAAAAGCCCTTCCAGTGAAGGATCTCACATCTGTGAGTGTCTGGTTTCACATTATKTGACCAGAAAATGATGATATTCAGAGTTGTTTCAGTCCCAGAGGGATCACTTAAACATAGAGAATAATGAAATAAATCCCTTTTTGAGATTCTCATCTCTCCCAAACATCCCTGAAAATTATCATAAAGCTTCCCAAAAGCACCTTTCCATGTATTTAGAGGATGCACAAGAAGGACTGAAGTTTCAGGCCTGAATTTTGAAGGTTTTAGGCAAAAAGTGCATTAATTTTCTTTTGAGAAGCTTCTTTTTATAGATWAAAAGCAGTAAAACAGTGAGACAATGCTCTTCCAGAAGAAAGAGAGCGGTGATGTCGAGTGTTGATGCATTATGATGGTGCCTACTCATAAATATATTTTCTTTAAGAGTCTTTCCAGCCTTTATTTCACACTAATTACAGATTTTAATAAYCTGCTACTCTGATGGCAACCTTTAAATTGACATTTACAACACTGACTTCAAAGAGTGATTGGGAAAAAGCTGCTCCTTGATATTTCCATGCAAGTTTTCAGCAAAAATATCTGACCAAAATATGAGTATTTCTTTAACCTTCCTCTCTGGATCTCTGCAAACATGACAATTATTACCAAACCTTCACAAGTTTACYACTAAATACTTAAAAGGAATTACAGGTGGGAATATAGCTCAAGGCTGAAAGGTTTTAGAGGTAAATTGTTCCTTGATTAAAGCCTTGAAGTGCTCCTTTTTTTGGAGCATTTATTCACACATGGATCAGCCCATCATAACACCCTGAAGCTTTTCCCACATCTTTATATGTAAATTATTATTTTCTGGCCACTTACTGACAGTGGGATTTTGAGGATTAATTGTTCCTATGCTAATTTTAGAATTATTTTAAGCTCCTCTATCAGAAAAGCAGCTACAGTGAAACTGTGCAGAGTTGCCTTCAACAGGGATTATTTGCAGGTAACAAATATCTAGAAAATAAATTCTTGATTTATTGGAATTTTTTTAAATGTACGTGGACAAAAACCTGGAGAAATTATTATACAAGAAAGCTCTGGGGAAAGAAAGATAATTTGATTGTATMATATTGAAAAAATATTTGATCACCAGTCTGACTACTTAATGGATTGAAGAAAATTATTGAGATAAATCCATTTTTTTACCTGCTGTGTGAACCTTGATGGGAAGTAGCTCTTGAAATCCCCTTTTCCTCAGACCATTCCAGGGGCAGGAGTGATGTTATTGCTGGAGGTGGGAGRACACAAAAGTCTCAGGTCTCTGGTTCAGTAGCACCTGCCCCAGAACACAAAAGAATCTCAGATTTGCATTTGTAAAGCAAAAATGATCCCAGGAGCTCCCAAACTGCAGATTGGAAGGGCAAGGCTGGGCTGGGCCTGGCCTGGAACCAGAAAATAGGAGAGAATCACAGATTTCCAGAGCCATTTAGACTGGAATTTCAGATTTCTGTGATTTTCAGATCTCTGTGATTGGAATCACAGATTCCCAGAGTCATTTAGGTTGGAATTTCTGTGATTTTCAGAATCTGTGATTGGAATCACAGATTYCCAGAGGCATTTAGTTTGAAAGAGTCCTCCAARGTCATCRAGTCCATCCTGTGCCCCATCCCCACCTTGTCCCCAGCCCAGAGCACTGAGARCCACATCCAGGAATTCCTTAGACACATCCAGGATGGGGACTCCAAACCTCCCTGGGCAGCCCCTGTCAAGGCCTGATCACTGTTATAGATACATATTATTTTCATTTATTTGTTTATTTTTATTTATATATTTGTAATTTGTATATATAATATAATACAATATTATATTATATTATATTATATTATATTATATTATATTATATTATATTATATTATATTATATTATATTATATTATATTACATTACATTACATTACATTACATTATATTATATTATATATCTTTAAAATATATTCTCTATTAGAATATATTAGAATATGTTTCTATGTTAGAATATTGGCTTTTCACAAATATTAAAATAGATGCTATATGTATCATGTTAAAGTAACTTTGCTATAAAGATATAGTTTTAATTTCTGTTGTTAACTAAACTCAGACAYAGTAGTAAAATAACTAATAAAAATAGACTTGTATTAAAATACCTACTTAGTTAAGATAACATTCAATAAACATATGATGAAGACCCCTACTACTGACATGCCAACTACYAACACTTACCTTAGTAGAAAATATAGACCAAAGCCCAAAAACTGGAGGTGATGATAAGAATAGACTAATTATTATGAATCACGTTAACAGGGGATTAACCCTTAAAAACAATAACCTGTTGCATATTCATACACCTCATACATGATRCATAAATTCCATTCAAACAAAGGATTCTGTCTGGTCAGTGTCAACTTCTTCCTCTGAATCCTAACCATGACTTCAGGGCTGAGCAAGGTGGGAAGAAGTTCATTTCTTCTGATAAGAGAGCAAAAAATTTAATATTTGAATAATAAAATTAATACTCTTTATTATAAATAATAAATATATAAATGTTTTTATTTATATAATCTTTATTATAAATAATAAATTGAATAATCTTTTTCTCTGAAAGATTTAGGTACCCTGTGGCTGCCATCTCGCTGCGAGTCCTTTCTTTAAAAAAAATATCTTACATAGCATAGTTTCTATTTTGACATTTTGTTACAACCTAAAACTATATTTAACACACTACTTAAGAAAATTAATACAGCATCACTTTCTAACACAACACATATAATATTCATTTTAATATTTGCGAAAAGCCAATCATAAAACACACATTTTTCACAGGAAGTTTGGGAAGACAAAAGGCAAGAGAAGGAAAGAGCAGACAGAGGGAAGAACAACCCCTGAGGCATGAGGTTCTACTGGATGCTCTGCTTTGGGGTGTGGTGAGCAGTGCTGAGGGAAGGTCAGCGTTCAGGGATCCGTGTGGATCCTGCACACCCRCATTTCTGGCATTGCATTCCTCACAAAGGCTTTTCTCTCGGGGTAATTAAAGCCTCCTGATTGGGGCTTTGCTCTGGAAGGTCGCAGGGTGTTTTCTTCSGAGGGATTCCCTCCTTTAAGGAGCTCCAGGGATCAATTAGGACGTAGTTATCTAAATTGTGAGTGTGCTGTCAGGCCCAGGCAGAGGATTTGCAAGTGTTCTGTTTATGCTCAGGAAGGCCCTGCCTCAGCTTAAATTAAAGGTAAAGCAGATTCCCTCACCTGCTCCAGCAGGGGATATTCCCTGCAGGAAGGGRGAAATTTGTCTTCCCTTTTCCTCTCCATCAGCAGGAGCAGCTCCAGATTTCACAGAGGAGCTCWGAGCAGGGGAGGGAACAGAACTGTGTCAGTGTCATTGTCCCCATGCTTTATGGTCTGGTTTTTAGGCTCCTGCATCTCCTTGCAGACATCCCCAAGCAGTCTGATCCCAGCAGCCCATTCGTGTCTCTCCAGCCCAGAAATTCTTGCTGAAATGATGCTGCAGGTGATGTAATGTTAATATAAATTATCTTCAACCCAAATTCTCTCCTTGGCTGAGCAGGAAAGAGCAYGAACTGCAGAATTTTGGCCTCTGTGTGACACAAGCCTGAGTTGAGCTGTTTGAGGAAGGACAAATTCAGTGATCCCAGCACAGCTTTGAGCCCCTGCCCACGCCAGATCATTCTTGGTGTGAGAGGAGTCAGAGGCCAACTTTGTAAGGAATGAGAGGTAACAGCAAAAATCCTTGGAGAAGGAGCAACACCAGAGTTCATGAGGCTGTGAGYGATGGGAGACTCTGTGTGTGTCTGCCAGGGGGGTGAGAGGAACCAGACCATTATTAATGACCTAAAGTTTCACAACACTCATTCTTTCTAAAATCTCTTTTGCCACCTTCAAGGGATTAATCASCACAAAGGCCTGGGAAAGTTAAGTCATGTTTTTCCAGATGTTGAGGAATAGAAAGGATGCCCTGAATCTGGAAGTGTTGTCCAAGGCCAGGTTGGACAGGGCTTGGAGCAGCCTGGGACAGTGGAAAATGCCCCTGCTATGGAGGGGGTGGAATGGCATGAGCTTCAAGGTCACTTTCAATCCAGTTCTGTGACTTTATACAGGGAAAAAGATCTTTTTTTTTCAGGTTAGTCCTCCTGGCAGGAGGACACTGAGGGTAGGAATGTCCTGTGGAGCTTTGGCACCCCCAGCCTCACTGCTGAGCTGCTCACTCACTCCTTCCCTGGCTGAAAAGATCTCAGGTGAGTTAATAACCTTCCTCTTCAACTGTCACCTGGGCCACTTCTTTCTTGACATCCCAGAACATCCTGATAAGGAAGGGACACACAGGGATGATCAATGTAGCACAGCCACCCCAACAACCCCACCCTGAGCACCCCTGGGAGCTCCTGGAGCTCTGGCAGCCTTGGCACCATTCCCTGGGGAGCCTGGGCAGTGCCCAGCAGCCTCGGGGGGCAGAACCTTGCCCTGAGCTCCATGCCAAGGCCTGGCCCAGCTCCAGCCCTTGCTGGGCTCCTGTCCCTGTCCCAGAGCAGAGCTCAGCCCCTGCCCCTGTGCCTGCCCTGGGGAGGAGCTGCAGCCCCCGAGGAGCCTCCCCTCAGTCTCCTGGGCTCCAGCTGAACCAGCCAAGTGCCCTCAGCTGCTCCTCAGCCCCTTCCCCAGCTCCGTGTCCCTCCTCTGGACACTCTCCAACAGCTTTGGGTCCTTCTGATCTTGTGGTGCCCAAAGTGCCCCCAGCACTGGAGGTGAGGCTGCCCCAGGCAGAGCAGAGTGGGACAATCCCTCCCTGGGCCTGGTGCCCCCAGCACAGGGTGGCCCTTGGGGCTGCCAGGACMCAGCAGTGACTCAGATCCAACTTGGCACTGACCAGCACCCCCAGGGCCCTTTCTGCAGTGCTCTGAGATGAGCCAGATCTGCTGTGATGCATGGAACAGTTGCTGDGCACATCCCAAGGGATGCTCCTGCCTTAGAAGAGCCCAACTTGGGCACCTTGGTCTGGTTCTCTGGGTGTCTGCTGATTTCCAGGACATCTGGGTCCTGTTTGGCTTTGGGATTTGCTGCTGCATTTCTTTTTTCCTCAGMCCCTTCCCCAGCTCYRTGTCCCTCCTTTGGACACTCTCCAACAGCTTTAGATYCTTCCTACATTGTGGTAACCATTTTTAGTTAAATCTCTCAGTGCTGGGAAACCTCACCTGGGGAGGACTGGAGTCCTTCCCCTCTCCCTGACCCTGCTCCTTCAGCAGCAGCCACAGCATCCTCTGGGGGTTCCTGCAGGCAGATATTTATGGGCATTAAGCTCTCCCAAGGATTYAACAAACCCCTGCCAGTTTAGAGCCTAGAGGCTCCAGGCATCTGGTTGAGATAGGAAGGAGCTGAGGGAGGTTTTGTCCCCGTGCTACAAAACAGGTGAGTTCAACCAGCCCAGAGCAGGGGGGCTGTAAAGCACAAAAATGAGAGCATTCAATGAGCTGAAGTGAAATGAAAATGTCACTGACATAAAGGATTTCTTGGCATGCACCTCTGTCTTCCACCTGTTTAATTAGGGCAGCACGGGCTGGTGCTCTTCAAAAGAGAGCTGTGACTACAGGAATCAGCTCTGGCACACCCGAGGTTCTCAACAACACAGCAAGGCTTGGTACTGGAAATATTTCATATTAAAGTGGCTTTTTTTAGGTGTTTTCTTCCAGCAGGGATCATCCAAGAGCAAGCCAGGCCTGATGTGAGCCGGTGGGAATCCTCCAGCCCTCCCCATCTTGGACTGGTCAAGGAGAAAAGATTTTTAATTCCCAGGCCAGCCATTTCCCAGAAGCTCCTCTGAATGGGGTCAAACCCTTCCCTGGGATTATGAATACCATGAATAATTTTGAGGTGAACTCTCCCACTTGACTGAGGAGGGTTTGTAGCCTTCACAAGCCCAGGCAAAATGGTGATTTTTGACTTTGAGAATTGGATTTGGGAAATTCCCGCAAAGATTTTTTGAGAATTGCCAAATGGGATCAGCCAGGAATCCTTGTGTGGCCAAGGGACAGAGATTTCATTCCCAGCCATTCCCAGAGTTTCCTCTGAATGTGGTCAAACCTTCCTTGGGGACTACTTGAAATGATATGGAATATTTGAGGTGAGCCTCTCCATTTGACGCTGAAGGAGGATTTGTACCTTCACTGAGAGCAAAGCCAAAGGCAAAATGGTGCATTTTTGGCTTTGGGATTGGGACTTGGGAATTTGCCAAATCACAAAGGATTTGGGAAAATTGCCAAATTGGATCAAGCTCAGGACAACTGAATCCAGAATCCTTGTGTGGCCAGGGGAAGAGATTTTCATTCCCAGCCATTTCCCAGAGCTCCTCTGATTGGGGTCAAACTTTCCCTGGGGATTACTGAATACATGGAGATATTTGAGGTGAAAACATCTCCCAACCCTGACCTGAGGAGGGTTTGTTACCTTCAAAGCCAAGGCCAAAATGGTGATTTTTTGACTTTGAGATTGGGATTTGGAAATTACCGAAAGATTTGAGATATTGCCAAATGGGATCAGGCCAGAATCCTTGTTGTGGCCAGGGGGAGATTTTTCATTTCCCAGCCATTCCCAGAGCCCCTCTGATGTGGTCAAACCTTACTTGGGGGACTACTGAATATATGGAATATTTGAGGTGAACCTCTCCCACCTGACCTGAAAGGAGGGTTTTGGTACGCCTTCACTGAGAGCAAAGCAAGGCAAAATGGTGATTTTGCTTTTTGGGATTGGGAAATTCCCAAAGGATTTGGGAATTGCCAAATGGGATCAGCCAGGAACGACTCAATCCAGAGTCTTTGTGTGGCTGATCAGAATTTTCTACATTTTGCTCTTTAAAAATAAAAGTGCTGCTTTACTGGAATCCAAGCTTTCAGCAGGATTGTGTTGGATTCTGCCCTTTATATTCTGAATGCAAAGTCAAACATGCAAATGAGGCTGAAATGTTCCATTTTCACATGACAAGAACTTCGCATTTCCACTTCTCCTTTCAAAATAATTTTTGCTATGAAAATTATTGCCTGATGTAATAAAGCACAATAAGGGCATCAAGGAGGGCTGTCAAAATGACAACAGAGTAACTCTGAAAAACTTTTTAAACACCACATTCCGTGCTGAATTTTCAAATATGGCATTTCACTCCACACTGGAATGAAAAGAGAGTTTGAAATTACAGAAAAAAAAAAGACATTTCAACTCCCACACAGGTGTAGCCTTAATGCATCAAACATTTCAAACCCTAAACTTTGATGGGGTGGCAGCAGGTATTCAAAAACAATTTCTGAAAGCTCTAAAATATCACAGAGAAAATACCAGCTACAGATTTTTAAAACCTTTTACAACCTTGAAAAAAATCTGCATTAAAAGCCAGAGAATATTTGGATTTTTAAAGCATAATATTGGCTTTTTAAAAGAAAAAAGTCCCCAGCAATGTCCTCAGCTGAGATTACAGGATCTCCTTCCCCTACTTGAAGCTTGGTTTCACTGAGAKTGAACTTTGAAGGTTTTTAAGCTCAGATAATATTTAAATTCATGACTTCATCTCYYAATMACTCCACAGCCTTGGGGAGGCAAAGGGAGTGGCTCCTGTGCAAGGCTGGTTTCCAGCAATACCCAGATGGAAACTTTTAATTTGCATTTTTCTGTTTCGTCTTAATTCCCTTCTATATGAACAACAGAAAATGGCTCCTTCCCTGAATGTATWAATACATGGAAATTGGAACAACTTCAAATATTATAATGTAAAATGTCTGTAAATGTTTCTAAACATTGAAATGAAGTTTGTTTTACCAGATACTGAAAAGATTTCCTTAAGGGCTCAAAGCTGGCAGAGCTGGGCCTGCTCACCTGGACAGGAGAAGGCTCCAGGGAGAGCTCAGAGCCCCTGGCAGGGCCTGAAGGGGCTCCAGGAGAGTGCACAGGGACTGGGGACCAGGCCTGGCAGGGACAGGACCAGGGAATGGCTCCCACTGCCAGCAGGGCAGGGCTGGTGGGAATCTTGGGACATCAGAAATTGTTCCCTGCAGGGTGGCAAGGCCTGGCACAGGTGCCCAGAGCAGCTGGGCTGCCCCCTGGATCCCTGGCAGTGCCCAAGGCCAGGCCTGGGCAGGGCTTCGGAGCACCTGGGACAGTGGAAAGGTGGTCCCTGCCATGGCAGGGGTGCCTGGATGGGCTTTGAGGTTCCTCCCCAGAACCCAAACCAGTCTGGATTCTAATAAACTGGATGAGACTCAAGGGTCAGGTTTTGTCATGGACATAATGTTTAATGAAAATCCTTTTCATTAGGATTTTCCTCCTGAGAAGCTGGGAAGTTTCAGCTTCTCACGTTTTTGCTTGGCTTGGAATGTGATTTGTAGAATTGTTTACCCATGCATGTGAATTGTCCTTTAATTGATGTTAATGACAAGCCACGCTGTGGTCAAGGCTGTGAGCAGTGAAAGATTTTATCATCTTTCCCTTCTTTCCTTTCCTTTCCTTTCCGTTTCTTTCCTTTCCTTTCCTTTCTTTCCTTTCCTTTCTCTTTTCTTTCCTTCTTCCCTCCTCTTCTTTTTCCTTGCTTTCCTTTTCCTTTCCTTTCCTTTCCTTTCTTTCCTTTCCTTCCCTTCCCTTCCCTTCCTTCCCTTTCCCTTCCTTCCCTTCCCTTCCCTTCCCTTCCCTTCCTTCCCTTCCCTTCCCTTCCCTTCCCTTCCCTTCCCTTCCCTTCCCTTCCCCTTCCCTTACCCTTCCTTCCGCTTCCCCTTCCCTTCCCTTCGCCTTCCCTTCCCTTCCCTTCCTTCCCTTCCCTTTCCCTTCCCTTCCCTCCCTTCGCCTTCCCTTCCCTTCCTTCCTTCCTTACCCTTCCCATTCCATTCCCTTCTCTTCTTCCTGAAATTTCCTTCTTTTGTGAATGAAATCCTTTCTTCTATTCTTTAAGTGGTAGTTTTAGTAACATCATTTTCTTTTTAATATAATATATATCATAAAATAATAAATCAGCCTTCTGAAACATGGAGAGTCAAGATTCTCATCTCTTCCCTTGTCCTGGGACCCCTGAGAACAGCACCACAAGGTTTCTCCTCCACAGCCACGTTGCAGATCTATAGAGAGGAAGAACCTCCTGTGCCCTCAGGACATCCCAAGGTCAGCTTTTCCAAGATGATCTTCCTTGTTTTAAACAGAAGTTGCATTGCTGAGGGAGATTTTCAGTGGCTTGAAAACCAGTGGGATTCCTGCAAGCCAAAAGAAAATCCCAAACAAAATGAAAACAACAACAGCAAAACCAAAATGAGACAAAAATTCCCTCAGCAGAAGGGCTTGGGAATATTTTCTGGGAAGGAGAGTGGCTTTGGAGGCTGCAGATTGGCAGGGAGGAAAATTGAGTTTGAAAAGTGTTGTCAGGGCAGCTCTGTGATCCTGGGGGTGTGGATTTCTCTGTGAGAAATAAAAACCTCTCATGGTAATTCCTGAGGATTGTGCAGGAACWACAGGGGGAAATCTGCAAACCAGAGGATTCTTTGGAGAGTTGATTGGGACAAAACGTGACTCTGAGACTTTTTTTGTGTAATCCCCACTGTTCCCATCCCTTCAGAGCTCTAGAGCGACTCCAGATAATTTCCTTGCTCTTTCTGCTCCACCTGAGCTGCCTGGTTTTGGGAACACCCAAATTCCAGAGCTCTCCCAGGATTCAGCTCCAGGCCTGTGGCTCTGGAAGGGAACTTCAGCCACCTCCYGGTGGAAATCCTGAACATTTCCAGGTAGGACTTGAGGCCACCTGACCTCACTCATGTCCCCGTGGGTGCCACAGCTTTGTCATGGTCACCTTTTACCACAGGTATTTACTGGAGCATCCTTTAAATGAAGGTACATTTGGGGTAGATCTCACTAATTTGCCCTAAATCCGGCCTTAAACTCAATCCTAAAACTCAATATTTGGACTTGGGGGTGAATTTTCCATGCAATGCAGGAGTGATGTCCCTAAAAAACCTGCAGAACCCCTGGAATTTCCTCCAGGGGCTTTTAAAGGTTCCCACCCAGGTCTGGCTCTTCCCTCAGGCCCAGGAGTATCTGCAGYTGGAATGTCATGGATTATTCTTCCGGGCTGTACAAGGAGTAGCTGGAGGTTTGGGAATTACCTGAAACAAGGCTGTGAATGTCATCTCTCCTTAGTTTTGAATTTTGAATGAATTTTGATGAATTTTGAATAATTTTGAATGAATTTTCCTCTCCTTAATTGTTCTGTGTGGAGCTGAACTGGCAGGGGGMTGGCAGCAGCCCTGAGTGGGTTTTTTTTGGTGTTCCAGAGCTTTTCTGGATGTTTCCTGGAGGAAATGTCCTGGTGAATGAAGCCCAGTTTCAGTGGTGCATTAGGAGTGTGAGCTCAAGGAATAATCCAGGACTGTAAATTCAACAGGAACTTATGCAAGGGTCCATGGGAGGAAGAGGAAATTCTTCCTGCAAYCCAGCAAAGCTCCTGAGCACAAATTACTGAGCTGAACTAACGAGTTTGCTGATCCAAAGTGCCTCATCTGAGTTTTAATGGTGCTCGACATAAAAGGGTTATTTGAATTTATGGCAGTGTCTCCTCATTCTTGTGGCAGAGTAGTTTGGAAGATCATTTTTAAAACATCCCATCCCATTCATTAATGAAGGAAATTCAGTTTTTACCATGAGTAATGTCTTATCTGAAGTTGCAACAGTATAAGAAGGCTCTTTTCATATGGAAATCCTCCAAGTCTTTAGCATTTCTTCTTGCACTCTTGGAGCTTGATTTACATTTTCCCAACAGAACTGACTGAAAACCCTGTTTCAGATGAGGAGGGCTCACCACTAATGGAATATATGGCTCTATAATATTTTCATCATTACATAAAGCCCACATTTAAATATCCTGCTCTTCTGGCCAGAACGCTYTGCTGAGCAGATGCTTCTTAATGAGCTCTTCCAAGTGACACTGAGGCCTTGGAGTTGATTTACAATGCATGAAACCCAGGAACACTTCAAGCTCTTCCTTCCCACAAGCATCAYATTGCACTGACTTTCATCTGCCATCCTATTGCCCAGCTGAGCCTTTCTTCTGTCCTTTCAAAGTTCCTCCAAATCCTCTCCTATCAGGGACTATTCAAAACTCTCTCACATCAGAATAATTTTCTCTAAGCCATAATTTGCTGCCATCCCCTATTCACTCCTCACTAAATCTGGGCAGGAATTCTGCCTCTTGCAAGAATTGCTGGGCTCTGGAGCTGCTCATCTCTTTCCATGCTGAAAGTTTGCCTCTAAATTCTACATTTTGGGGTTTTATCTCTTGAAACTGGGTGGGGAGAGCTGGGGGWGCTCACCTGGACAAGAGAAGGCTCCAGGGAGAGCTCAGAGCCCCTTGCAGGGCCTGAAGGGGCTCCAGGAGAGCTGCAGAGGGGCTGGGGACAAGGCCTGCAGGGACAGGACMCAGGGAATGGCTCCCASTGCCASAGGGCAGGGATGGATGGGATATTGAGATGGAATTTTTTCCTGCGAGGGAAAATGGATTGGAATGGAGGGAGAAGCTTGAAATGAGCAGGAACAGCAGGAAAAGGGACCACAGGGACAAATGAAAATGGATTGGAATGGATTTGCCCCTGGATCCCTGGCAGTGCCCAAGGCCAGGCTGGACAGGGCTTGGAGCAGCCTGGAATGGTGGAAGGTGTCCCTGCAATGAGGGGAATGTTGGAATGAGATGATCCTTCAGGTCCCTTACACCCCAAACCATTCCATGCCTCTACAATGATCCCATGACTCATTCCCAACCAGCAAGAGAAGTTTTCATTGTGGAGATCTTCAATCAACAACTGGGACAGCACCACACTGCTCTCATCTGAGCAGCTTTGAGCCTCCATCTCCTCASCAGTGGTCCCTGGGCTAAAACAAGGATCTAAAAATGCCCATGAGATGTGGCAGCAGCTCTCTGGCCATAGAGAGGAACACACCACTGTCACAGACATCTTTGATGGAAAATCCTTTCCTTAGGATTTTTCCTCCTGAGAAGCTGAGAGGCCTCAGGAACAAAATGTAAACATTGATTATCTGCTGCTGTGGAATGCAACAGGTGCATCTGTGATTGATCTCATGTGCTTGTTTCTAATTAATGGCCAATCACAGTCAGCTGGCTTGGACTCTCTGTCCGAGACACAAGCTTTTGTTATTCATTCTTTCTTTTTCTATTCTTAGCGCGCCTTCTGATGAAATCCTTTCTTCTATTATTTTAGTATAGTTTTAATGTAATATATATCATAAAATAATAAATCAAGCCTTCTGAAACATGGAGTCAGATCCTCGTCTCTTCCCTCACCCTCAGATCCCTGTGAACACTGTCACACACCGCTCAGAAACACACTGAGAAAGTCTGTGAGAAGATCAGAGAAAAGAATGAGAAACAATCCTCATCTTCACTTKCTGCACCTGATATTGTGAACATGCAGAACGTTTTATGGAGATTTGTTTACCAAAGGTTGGTTTCTTAATTAGCCAGTGGTGATGGTGTTTAGACTGAAGGACCAATWAGGTCCAGCTGTATCATAATTGTCTAGAAAAACAAGTTTTTTAATAAAGTTTATAATTCATCAGCCTTTTGTGAATCATAAAGTCAATGCTAATTATTGGGGGGATGCCTCGATGTGACAATGAGGAGCTGTGGATGGAGYAGATTCCCATCCTGTGTGGAGCACTCGTGGTTGCCATGGCCTGTGTTCTTCAGGATTCCTTCAGCACTTGTCATTTATTTGCTTTGCTGGAGTGGGAGGCTTTGGGAAATCTCTGAGATGAAGAGAGCAAACAGGAGCACAAACAGTGGCTGCACCAGCTGGCTCTGGGATGCTCCCTCCTCCCTGGATCCTCATTCCCAGGGCCATGCAGAGAACAATGAGTGGTTCTCAGAGCTCTGTTTGGTCAGGGCTGAGCTCTCTGTATCTTTGGGGTGGTTTCAGATTGAAAGGCTGGGCCGTGCACCCTTCAGCCTCTGGTTTCACTGGTTTGGYTCTCAGGAGGGTGCACTGACTGCAGGGCAGCTTTGGAGGGAAAAGAGGCAACACCTTGCTGAGGGGAAGAGGTTTTTGGGGAGAYCAAGGGCCTGGTGGGAGCTGGGTGSCAGAACAGCACCTCAAAGTGTGGGATTGATGGAGACCAGGCAAGGGTTGGAGTCAGGAATGACACACAGCAGGGCTGGGGCAGAGGGGTTTCCTCAAGGCCATATGTCAGGTCCTCTCCTGGAACAGGAGGTGTGGTGGTGGTGTTTGCAGGGGTCCCAGGATGAGGGAAGAGATGAGAATCTTGACTCCATGGTTCAGAAGGCTGATTTATTATTTTATTATATATATTATATTAAAAGAACATTATATACTAAGATTATACTAAAAGAAAAGAGAAAGGAGACATCAGAAGGCTTGAAAGGAAAGGAATGGAATGATAATAAAATCTTGTGACTGACCAGAGAGTCCGAGACAGCTGAGCTGTGATTGGCCATTAATTAGAAACAACCAACATGGACCAATCACAGATGCACCTGTTGCATTCCACAGCAGGAGATAATTATTGTTTACATTTAGTTTCTGAGGCCTCTCAGCCTCTCAGGAGAAAAATCCTGGCAGAAGGCATTTTTCAGAAAATAGGAGGGCTGAGAAGAAGATGTGCACATCCTGAGACCCCAGTGACTCCAGTGGCCCCACTGGCAATGACCCAGGGGAGGCTTGGCATGGAGCTCAGGGCAAGGTTCTGCCCCCCGAGGCTGCTGGGCACTGCCCAGGCTCCCCAGGGAATGGTGCCAAGGCTGCCAGAGCTCCAGGAGCTCCCAGGGGTGCTCAGGGTGGGGTTGCTGGGGTGGCTGTGCAGGGACAGGGGCTGCACTGATCATCCCTGAGGGTCCCTTTGCACTCAGGATATTCCATGTTCCCATAATTGTCATATATAACATCCATCACCCACATTCATCTCTTGCCTCTCCTTTTGCAGGTTTGCTGGCCCAGAGTAGCTGCCAATTGAAGTACCTTAGAATACCTTATATTTCAATATTTTCCTATTCTTTTTTTCCCTTTCTATCCCTTTTCCCTCTCTTTTCTGTCCAAGCCAAGAAGAACCACAGTAATTCTTCAAAACATGAATTGTTTCAGCAGCTCCCTTTGGCCAGAAGATGTTATAAAACTGCTGCAGGTTTTTGTCTCCTCTTCAATAAATGATCAGAATCCCTTCATCCTGTGTCCACTCATCACCAGCTGAGGGTCTTCCACCAAAAAATTTTAATTTCCCAACTGGCCTTCCATTCAATACCTCACTGAAAGTCCAGGATGAGTCACATTTACTGCTTTATTTATGGTGCAATCGAAGGAGAGGGAGCAGTGACTGCTTTGCCAGTGCATAAAAAAATCCCTCTTTCCTTTAGCCCTGGATTAGACACACTGGGATTGCCAGACAAGCAAATGGTGGCAAACTCTGTCATCTCACATTTGGGTTTGTGGGGATCATGGGAAAGGACAGCAGAATTGCCCTGAGGATGGAGAAGCTTGAAAAGAGCAGGAACAGCAGGAAAAGGGACCACAGAGGCATCAGCACCATGGAATGAAGTGGAGAAAGGGGATTTTGCCAAAAGGCAGCTCCATGGGAGGCAGAGCTTTTGTGCCCAGATTCATGTTGGGAGAATCCTGAGCTGCAGGAGCTCCAGCCCACACCACATCTGTTCCTGGATGATAGCCTGGATGCCTTTGTTCTTTCTGATTRATATTCTTTAATATCCTAAAAAWATCTTCACTGAAAGAGTGGYCCAGCAGTGGGAGAGGCTGCCCAGGGAAGTGGTGGAATCCCCATCCCTGGAAATAAGGCTTGGATTTGGTTGCAGGTTGGACTTGATGATTTTGGAAGTAATTTCCAACTTTAACCATCCTGTGTCTGTCTGATATCAAATTTATGGAATTTTCTTATACAAAAAGGCCCATTGAAAAGCAGCAATAAGGTCTGGATGAATCTCCCAAGCTGAGCTGTTGGTACAGGAGGGCTGGCACAGCACAAAGCTCCCAGTTGAGGTGACATGAAAGATTTCAGCTTGCCCGAGTCTGAATAATTGAGCTGACATGATCAGATCATCTTTTGATGGTCTAATTGAATTWTGTGCATTTCTGAAAGCTTTTCTCAGTGGAGCTAATGAGTTTTGTGTCTGAACTGAGYCAGGCAGACCCAGCCAGGGTTCCAACCTTCCTGTCTAAACAGGACAAGGAATTCTTACACCAATTATCAAAGGTTCAATTCAATTYCTCCCCTCTGCTGACTGCTCAGAACCTTGTCCCAGGAGGATTCCCTGTAACTTCCTTGGGATGTGGGATGTTATTTACCAGGGTGTTTCCTGGGCAGTCTGAATGGCTGAAGAGAGAAGTTGACTTTGCTTTTGTGGGATCCAAGCTGGTTTCCATGATCCCAAGGCATGAGTTCCTAAGCTCATGAAACTAAAAGGTCAACGAGATAAAAGGAAGATTTTTTACAAGGAGAGTGGTGAGGCCCTGGCTGGACCCCTGGAAGTGTCCAAGGCCAGGCTGGATGGGCTTGGAGGTGGAARGTGTCCCTGGCCATAGCAGGGGGTGGGTCTTTAAAAATCTTTTAAAGATTCCCTCCCACCCAAACCATTCCAAAACTCTATGGACATTGTGAGCTGAACATCAACCCTACAGGAACAGATTCCTTTCACTCACTTTTGTATTCCTGGAGAAGACAAAAGACAGGCTAGATATACAAACCAGCTTATTGCATCAGGGAAAGTGTCCTCAGAGAGGGTGAGGTGCCAGTTCCAGCACMTCCACCTGAACTTCAGCCCCAGGAGGAACTGAGAGTGTTGAAACCTTTGTGGTGGGGAGAAGTTTGCTCAGCCTGGAGTGCCAGCTCGGAAATCCACCCTGTGTTTGCCTTTGGATGAGCTTTGTGCCATCAATCACTCTGAAAACAGGGATTTACAGCCATGGGAACCCTGGGGGTGTGAGAGGAGGCTCAGAGGTCCCTCCTCCACCTCCCATCCTGATGGACACTGTCCCTTTGGCCACCCAAAYCTCTGCTGGTGGGAGCTGGAAGTCATGTGGGAACTGGCATGGGACTGGCTGGAACAAGTGCTCCAAGCCAGCCAGGCTGTGGAGAACAGCATGGAGAGGTCCCTGCCAGCATCCCCTATTGGAATAATACCAATAAAACTGGACAGGACGTGCCTGAGCTTGTCTGGCCCTTTTGGTACTGAACCAAATGCGCGTCACTTGTGGTGTTTCACCCGACCACAGACACGTGTTTGGCTTGGCTGGGTGTGGTGGTGTTCATCGACCCCACAGACACTTTTGGCTTGGCTGGATGTGTGGTGTTTCACCCCACATGACCTTTTTGGCTGCCTGAGTGTGTGGTGTTTCACCCAAGACACGTTTTGGCCGGGTTGCTGGGTGTGTGGTGTGTTCACCTCCCAAGCAGACACTTTTGGCTGGCCTGGCGTGTGTGCGTGTTTCACCTCTCAGGACACTTTTGGCTGTGGGATGTGTGGTTGTTTCAACCCACACAGGACACTTTTGGCTTGGCTTTTTGGGTTTGGGGGACTGGGTGGTGGTTTGTATTTTCTTTCAGCCCACAGTACGGCTATTTTGGCTTGGCTGGTGTGTGGTGTTATACCCCACAGACAACTTTTGGCGGCTGGGTGTGTGGTTGTTTCACCCATGTACAGACACTTTTGGCTGGCTGGTGTGTGGTGTTTCACCCCCACAGACACTTTTGGGACTGGCTGCGGTGCTTGCAGCTGGGCACTGCAGGAAACAAGTCCAGGTGCAGGAGCTCTGGTGGTGCTAGGAATGGAGCTTCCCCCCAATAAACAGGGCTGCTCCTCAGGTTTCCCTCTGTGGAGAAGCTTTAAGGGTGATGGTGAGGAAAGGTCGGTTCTGATGGAGGTTTGGATCCAGAGCTTTATTCTGGCCCCACAGGCCTCTGCAATGCGAGCACCAAAGCTCCAACAGAACTCCCTGAGCCCGCTGTTGCTGGCTCTTGTGAACCCCGGGGAGAGGGGCAGGGAAGGGGCAGGGGAGCCACCAAGCAGGGGACAGGAGGGGAGGGACAAAGGACAAAGGACCACCTGGCATGGCCCAATGCCCCCCCGGGGGTAGAGGGCATCCTTTGAATCGCCAATCGGGAATGCCCAGGACTGACAGACAGTTGCTGGGTAGGAAAGGACGAGCGACTGACCACACCCTGGCAGCGAACCCATCCGCAGGGAACCGAGGTTCTCCGGCTAACCACCCTGAAATCACACCACAACAATCCCCTTTGTCTCCTGGCTCCCATGTCCTGCTCTCCCAGGCCCTGAGCCTGCTTGCAGCTCTCTCCAAGGACATGGAACAAACCCCATCTGACTTCCAGAGCTGGAGCAGAGGTGACCTCCTCTCTSAAAGTGCTGACTGAGGCAGGGCCTGCCTGCATTGTCACCTTTGTCACGCTGTGTCCCCACCCCGGGGAGGGCCAGGCAAGGGCCAAGTCAGCAAATAGAAAGGGGCTGGTCGTCCCCTCCGTGCCAACACCTCCACTCAGCTGTTTTTTTCCAAGGACACGRGTTTTGGAGAGATGATTCCAACTCCTGGATGTGGCCTGGAGGGCACTGGCTGTTTGCTGCAGTGTTCCTGCTGACGTGGGCAGGGGAGGGGGTCCAGAGGGAGCAGGAGGAGATGAAAGGCAGTGCTGAGGAGCAGGAAAGAGCTGCAGTGTCCCTGGGGAAGCCACGAGGAGTGAGAGAGGAGGAGGGAATGAGAGAGGAGGGAGCTGTGCAGGGAGAGCTGGAGTTACAGAAAGAGCTGGAACTTCGGTGTCGGGGTGTTCAGAAGAACAGGCTTGAGATGGGAAAGGCTTTGGAAGGTTTGGTCTCTGAAACAAAGAGTAAAAGCCAGTCTGGAGGGATCCTGAAGGATCAGAAGGGATGGGAACATTGATTTTTGGGTAAAAGGAGTCAGGAGAGSTCCTGCTCATCAAGGGCCTGAGCCCACGTGGCCACACTGACCCCTCCACCTCTGACCAAACACTGCCAGCAGATCAAACCAAAGATAAATTGTGTCACAGCCACAGCCCTTCCTGCTGGGGATGGGAACAGAGGGGTTTGGGGGTTCCCTGTGCTGGGAGGGCACTCCAGGACCATMCCTTTGGGTACACCCAGGTGACCTCTCACTCCCTGAGTCCCTGGACCAGTTTGAGAAAACCTAGCTTGGTTTCTAAAGACCCAGTGGCCTCTGCCYACGTGGAAACAAGGGCTGTAAATGCAGGAGCATGCCCTGTTCAGAGAACATAACTTTATCTGCTTTTATTTATTCATTCAGGCTGTTGATGTTCAAAGCTCAAGAATCACACTGGCTCCTTCCCATGAAGTTGCTAATCCCTGTGGAGTGCCTGGGAATGACAGGAGTGTGATACCTCAGGAGAATTTCAACAGGAATTTCATGCAAATGTTGTGATTTCTTCTGCACAAGATGATAAGGTTCACCTTTCCTGTCCAGGTTTTTGTTTTTTGGTTTTTTTGGGTTTTTTTTTTCCCCTAAAAGAAAAGCCTCCATTTACCTCAGGGTGTCATTTTCTGGGGATGGGTTTTGTCATTTGTTATGCTGTTAAACTCCCCACTGATCCATTGTCAAACTCTTGTCTCGAGATCACAACCATGACAAACTGCAACAGCCTTCAAGGCTCTTGTCGAAATCCATCTGGACTTTTCACACTGAAATTGAGTGTTCCAAAGACTGACTTTGTTCCTAGAAAGAAAGAAACAAGGAAAACTTCTCRGTTCTGCAATGGAGGAGCATGTCAGGTAATGGATTACATTGATGCTGTAAATAAGAGGTTTTTTAAATTCCAGCTGGATCTCTCTCTTCCAAGGCAGCAGAGCTCTCTGGAGAGGCAGGAGGGGATAATTCCCCACGTTTTTAAGGATGTGTGAGATGTTTCCATGAACTTTGCAGGCCTGATCCTCATGCTGGTTCCAGATCACTGTGGGATGTGGAAACCCAGGGCAYGGGGAATATTTCTCTGTCTGCTCAAGGGTRGCCTGACTTTGACCCTCATTCATGRAGAAAGTTTCCCAGACTTCAAGATAGACCAGAATCCACAAAAKTGAAATAGATTATAGAGGGTAGTGTGGGTGTATCACTTGGTAAGAAATTTAGGTTTTRGGATTTTTTAGTATGTTGTGGATGGAAGCAAGATGGAGGGCACAGGGTGTCATCCACATGCTGGGAATTGTGGAATCCATCCCTGGAATGGATTTCCCAGAGCAGCTGGGGCTGCCCCTGGATCCCTGGCAGTGCCCAAGGCCAGGCTGGACAGGGCTTGGAGCAGCCTGGGACAGTGAAGGTGTCCCTGCCATGGCAGGGCTGGCACTGGATGGGCTTTGAGTTCCCTTCCCACCCAAAGCATCCCAGGATTCTCACATCCCAGGATTCTCACATTTCAGGATTCTCACATTCCCTGGTGCAGGAGGCAGCTCCGTGTCCTGAGGAAGCCTCGCTCTGCCCTTAAATATTAATGATGATGTTCAGTGGAGCTGCCTCACTCTGAGCTCACATCCAGGGCAACAGTCAGGCTTTTTTTATCTTCATGTGCCATCTGCTCTTTCATCAAATCATTTGTAAAGGAGAGGCCCTCACATTCAGAAAAATCATCTGATAAATAAACACCCTGTTACACGGTGATACCTTTTATTGGGCTGTTAACTGCTCGAGCTGTGCGAGATAAATCGGTTTAATTAGTGGTAAGACATTCCTTTTTTAACATTTACATGAGCCTAATCATTATTCCCCTTGCATAGGCAGGCTCAGAATTTTAAGCAGACTTCTCTCCTGTGTGGCATGCGCTGCCAGGAGGGTCCCATGAATAATTTAAGACTCCGTTGTCTTYTGGCCCTCAATGAAAATACCAATATTTTGCTCCCACTTCCTGAACTCCTGTCCATGAATGATCAATTGTTTTCCYGAGGGAGCTGACTCTGCTGGGAGATGCATGGCCCAGAGTGGAATCTCTCTTTTTCTGGGAAGATTTTTACAAGTCTCAGGAGGAGCAGGGTCAGCCGAAACAGGGACATCGAGAAGGGTGTGAACCTCCAATGCTCCCACAGCAGCTCCTGCTCAGCCCCAGCAATTCTGTTTTTTGGAGGCAGCACCTGGACATTTATTTACAAAGTTCTGGGGATCCACAAGGYCCCTCAGGTCACTCAGCTGTCACAGGCTTTGTTGTAGCTTTTCCTGTGAAATGAGGTGTCCTGGGGGCAGCTCCAATCTCTGCTCTGGGACAGGGACAGTGTCACCCTGTTCTTCTAAGCTCTTCTAAGCCTTCTGATGTTTACACTTTTGTAATGGAGTTTCTCACGCACTTTTCATGTAAATAATGATTGTTTTGCATTCCTTTCTGGAAGAAGAAAAATTTGRTAKACTGTTAGTTTGACCAGTGTGGCTGGAGAAGTGGCAATTTCATCCTSCAATMCATGGTTCCTTTTGAAAGYCTMTAAATATTGGAGTAGAAATAAACTATRTTCTTTTTACCTTGGACCTTTCAGCTTGTGYYTGTCGTTCATTTTGTGTCCTATTGCAACAGGACAGGAGCCCAGCAAGGGCTGGAGCTGGGCCAGGCCTTGGCATGGAGCTCAGGGCAAGGTTCTGCCCCCCGAGGCTGCTGGGCACTGCCCAGGCTCCCCAGGGAATGGTGCCTGTTCTGGCTCCTCCTTGCATTCCCACAGGAACCAATCAAAAAGTGTTGAAAACTACAAAGAAATTTGGGGACATTTCAGTTCCAAAGACCTTGGGAAGTGCCCGTGTCCCACCC
>NDFG01000022.1:286822-302838 GCA_002167245.1 Sporophila hypoxantha
CATTTATGAGGGAACAGTCAATAAAGTGAGACTTGCTTATCACAGCTGGTTAGGAGTGGTTGGAAACTGCACCCTCTGGAATGGTGAGGTGTGACTGTGTTCACAGGGGTCTCAGGCTGAGGGAAGAGATGAGGATCTGACTCCATGTTTCAGAAGGCTTGATTTATTATTTTATGATATATATTACATTAAAACTACACTAAAAGAATAGAAGAAAGGATTTCATCAGAAGGTTAGCTAAGAATAGAATAGGAAAGAATGATAACAAAGGTTTGTGGCTTGGCTCTCTGTCTGAGCCAGCTGACTGTGATTGGCCATTAATTAGAAACAACTCTGAGAGCAATCACAGATGCACCTGTTGCATTCCACAGCCGCTGATAATAAATGCTTACATTCTGTTCCTGAGGCCTCTCAGCTTCTCAGGAGGAAAAATCCTAAGGAAAGGATTTTTCATAAAAGTTGTCTGTGACGATGAGGGGTCACTGTTTCAGGACAACCACAGTGTCCTGGAGCTGAGGTCCCTCTTGCAAGGCTGGGACAAGGATTCTGACATGTTCAAACACCCCAGGTTATGGCCACAAAGCTGAAAAGTGGATGAGGTCACCCTTCCCTCCTGGCCTGCTGCAGCTCCTGGGGCTCAGTGTCCCCTGCTCTGCATTCCAACAGTGTCAGCCCATCAAGAACCTGCTCTCAGCTGCTCTCAGGAGCTGCTGAGCCTGGGGGCACAACAGGAGAGGGTGCTGGGGCCACCAAAACACCCTGGTGACAGCTGAGTGCTGCCACGAGAAAGAAAAAGGAGAGGACGACAGCTCAGATGAAATGTTTGCACTTTTATTGAGGCTCTGAAGAGTCACAAAGCCACAGCCCCTCTGCTCCCCAGCACTGCTGTGCCCTGTGGCAATGTCACCTCGGGGAAGGTGACACCCTGATGCTCTCAGCTCTCGGAGGCATAGACAGAAGTGTCTCTTCCCCAGGTCTGTAGCGAACCTCAGCTCCTGGGAGCTGCTTTGCAGGATCAGTGGAGAGTGAAACGCCCAGGCTTGAGCTGCCGCGGGTGGCCAAGGTGCCTCCTGAGGATCCTCTGGAACAAATTCTTCCTGGCTGTCGCCACAGGGAGCTCCAGGAAGCTGGTCCTTGGACAATCCTTGCCCAGGAGCCTCCTGTCCCTCTTCCCTGCCTCTTGGCTTTCCAGACCCTCTGTTATTCGGGTACCTCTGGCACATCTGGGCAGGGGAAGCCCTGCTGGGGTCGGGCTGCTTCCATCGCCATTGTGACTTGGCTGCTTGTGGTCCCTCTGGCTTCCTCCCATGCCAGAGTCTCCCTCAGCAGYAGGAATCCCAGGTTCAATGGGAACCCAGAACATCCCTCTGGCTGTCCAGGACTGCCAAGACCCCTGCCAGGGGGCTCAGAGACCCTGGCACAGAGCCCAAAACACCTGTGGGTTTGATTATGACCCATGGAGCAAATTAGCAACCGTATAATGAAGACCAGCAAGCCACAACAGTTTAAGTAGAATATTAGTGACGTTATCACAGGGTGGAAAAGTAGATTTAGGGGTTTTGGAATGGGGGTTCAGGAAGCAAGATGGAGGGAACTGGGTGTGTCCAGCCTTTCTCCTTCTTCTTCTTCTTGGCCTCCATCTTCTGCTGTGATGGTGGCAAAAGTTAGGAATGGCAAATATCAATAATGGCCAGAGCAACAAGCTCCAGTAGTGTTGGAATTCAGGACATCCCTCTGGCTGTCCTGGACTGCCAAGACCCCTACCAGGGGGCTCAAAGACCCTGGCACAGAGCCCAAAACACCTGTGGGTTTGATTATGACCCATGGAGCAAATTACCAACCTTATATGAAGATCAGCAAGCCAGAACAGTTTAGGTAGAATAATAGTGACGTTATCACAGGGTGGAAAAGTAGCTTTTGGGGTTTTTGGTATGGGGGTTCAGGGGGCAAGATGGAGGGAACTGGGCATGTCCAGCCTTTCTCCTTCTTCTTCTTCTTGGCCTCCATCTTCTGCTGTGATGTTGGCACTTTGGGATTGGTTTAGAGTAGAAGCTCACTGTCTAACATAGGTGATGGGTATTGGGAAGTAATTGTAAACATTGTATATGTAGTTTTTAGTATAAAGACATAACACTGCCCTGGGGGCAGGCAGAGTGCCTGGAACTGTCCTGCTGGACGGACCTTGGCAGGTCAGGAGAAAATTTTTGATAGATAAGACACAATAAACAACCTTGAGACCGAGAACTGAAGAGCTCCGACTCATTCTTCAAGCACCGGGCTGGGAAAAGAGACCTTTCCCAGCTTTGCCTTTCCCCCTGTGCAGCAGGGCAGGGGCAGGACTGGGAGGGGTTTTCTGTCACTCTCCCCCCAGCTAAGGAAGCTCCTGCACTCTCAGGGGGATAACGATGGCTTTGGGGTGGATCTTGCTGGGAAAATGATGCAGACAGGAACAGCAGCTCCATCTCTGTGCAGGCACRGACCAGAGGGGCCTCTCCTCACCTGGGATCAGTTTCTCCCACCCCTGGGGGGCTCAGCAGGGCAGGTTCTGGCATCTCATCACCTTCAGCTCTTTGCACTCACACAGAGCAAGGGGAGAGATTTSAAATCAAGCTCCAGGAGGAGACCTCAAACTGAGAGACAATGAGCCCCTAACTGAGAGCCCTTAATTGAGGCCCCAGTGCTGATGGCAGGAAGCCCCCACCAGAGGGCCCTGGGCTGCCCCAGCAATTAGCAGGGCCAGCAGCTCATCAGGGTAACGAGCAGCACATGGGGCAGGGCCTATAAGTACCCTGAAGGGCACAGAGGGGTTAAGCCAGGTTTGTGTCCAGTCTGAGCTCTGTGGAGCAGCCCCCAAAGCAGGTCTGGCCACTGCCCGAGGGGTGGCCTGTGCTGGGGGCACTCTCAGGGATGGGCTGGAGGCTCTGACCTTTCTTTTTCTCCCTCTGCAGATGAGGCCACCCACCAGCAGTGATTCCTTCTCCAGCAGTGATTCCTTCTCCAGCAGTGTTTCTTTCTCCAGCAGTGATTCCTTCTCCAGCAGGCTCCTGGGCCAGATCCTTCAGCTCAGCTTGGTCAAGTACCCTGTGAGTGATGCTGGGGAGGGGGTGGCTAAAGCCTCAACACTGGCAGTTTCTGGGTTTTTTCTGCCAGATAATTTCTTTTCTTTCAGTTTTTTCACATTATTAGGAAGAAATTGTTCCCTGGSAGGGTGGGCAGGCCCTGGCACAGGGTGCCCAGAGCAGCTGGGGCTGCCCCTGGATCCCTGGCAGTGCCCAAGGCCAGGCTGGGCAGGGCTTAGAGCAGCCTGGGACAGTGGGAAGCRTCCCTGCCAAGATAAGATGTGGAATATGTGGTCCTTAAGATCCCTTCCAACCCAAACAATTCCATTATTTTTCTTTTGCTTTCCTCCCTATCCCAACTTTTTCTCCTTGGCCTTGCCTTGCTCCCCTTCAGCTGTTGGTGGCTGCAGCATTCCCATTTCTTTCCCCCTCTGGGCCAGAAGAAATGGGAGAGTTTTGGGAATAAAGTACAACCCAACAGGTTCTGGCTGAAGCTGGTCCCAATTTCAGAACAGAGCAGAGTTTAAGGCTTTAACCACCTGGAAGTTCTCCCGCGTGCTGATGGACCTCTCTTTGCAGCTGAAGCTCCTTCAGAAAGSCTCTGTGTGGATTGGATTGGTGCTCCCTGTGGGGTCCATCAGGAGCAGACTGTGCCCCCCATCCCAGTCCCCCTCCAGGCCTGGGCTCCTGCACCTGCTGCTCTCCCTGACCCCCACCAGCATCCAGAACCTCCTGGGCCACCTCCCARCCGACTGGGGCCGCAGCAACATGTCCAAGGGTAAGAGCTGGGGCCTCCTGGAACACCTGGAGGCTTTGCGGATGGGGAGGACACAGCAKGGAATTCCTGCAGGGAAAATGTTCTGTGGAGATAATCAAAACTCCACAACTGTTGTGAAAGTTGTAAAGCCGGTGTGTTTATTACAGTGCTGGACACATGTGGGAATCGTTCCCCTAAAATGACATGTGTATTTCTGGGGACTTCAGGTCCCTTTTTATCCCCCTCTCAAATACATATGCATACAATTTCACAATAGGTTCATACATATTTATTTTTATGAATTTTGCGTGACATTTGCGGCTAGTTCTTCTTTATCAGAAAGAATTCCTAGGTCAGGCTGACCTGCTCTCACAGCAGACTCTGTCTCTCTATCACCCTGTCTCTCCCCCTTATCTCTATCCTTCACTGAAGCAACTTCCCTGAGCCTAGGCTCTGCAGTCAGGCTAAATAGCTATGGTTTCTAACCACAGACTCAACTCAAAAATGTACATTTCACCTMAATCAAAATGGATTTCTACCCTGGAAAATTTCCACTTTGCCTCAAAAAGTGCTGTGTTAGTTCTGGGTGTGGTGATTGTGAATCCCTGCAGAGATCCRKGRGGCTCCCATCAACCCAGCCAGCAAGAGGAAGAGGGATGATGTGGCTCTGGAGCAGCAGGAGTCCTGGTTTGCGGTGCTGGAGAGGGATTTGCCAGAGGATGACCCTGAAGATGTCTCATATGAGGTGAGATCTTGTGGCTGCTGAGYAATTCCAAGGTGGTTTTGGGCTCTCTGTGGGTCTGGGAGTGTTCCTGTGGAGGAGCCTGCAGAGGTTTCCTTCCCTGTTGTGGTGGTGTTTGAGGGTTCCTAGGATGAGGGAAGAGATGAGAATCTTGAGTCCATGTTTGAGAAGGCTGATTTATTATATATATTATGTTAAAAGAAATATGATTTATATTATGATATATACTATATTATTTTATGATATATTTATATAAAATATATTCATATTTTTATATTAATATAATAATAAATATATTTATTATTTTATTATATATATTATAGTAAAACTATAGTAAAAGAATAGAAGAAAAAGGATTTCATCAGAAAGCTAGCTAAGAATAGAAAAAGAAATAATTAATAACAAATGCCTGTGGCTCAGACAGAGTCCAAGCCAGCTGACTGTGATTGGCCATTAATTACAAACATCCAATGTGGGCCAATCACAGATCCACCTGTTGCATCCCACAGCAGCAGATAATCATTGTTTACATTTTGTTCCTGAGGCCTCTCAGCTCCTCAGGAGAAAAAATCCTAAAGAAAAGATTTTTCATAAAAGATGTCTGTGACACCCTATACCATCTTTGAGGGCACAGGGTGTCCAAGGAGCACTTGACCATCACCCCAGCACCMTCTGAGAGCTGGGGGTGCCCCACTCACCCCTGCTGTTTCCCTTTGGTTGATGTCCCTGCAAGGCAGCACCTCTGTCACCCTTGGCTGTGGCTCCCAGTGCTGTTGGGACAGGACTGGTGTGTCCTTCCCCAGGCTGTTCCTTCCTCAGAGCCCCYCTTTGCCTCTTTCCCCCAGCCTTCAGAGCTGGAGTCAGACAGTGAAGAGTACCAGACCCACAATGACACCGACCTGGAGCTGGAGGAGCAGGGTGGGGTCACTGTGCTGGAACTCTCAGCTGTCCAGGTGAGTGTTCCTGCCCCATTCCTGGGAACAGCACCAACCCTGCCCTGCAGGGATTCACCTCCAGAGGCAGCCTGGGCTTTTTCTGCTCTGAATTCCATGGATCCCTTATGGATTTTTGCTGTTCTGACCCTGTCCCTGTGCCACATAACCCCCAGGGCTCTGTGCTGCCCTCAGAGCTGGGAGTAGAGGATCCAGATGTGGCCAGCAGTGGGGGAGATGCTCCAGATGTGGCCAGTGGTGATGCCCAGGAGCCACGAGGGGATGGCAGCAGTGAGCAGGAGACTGACACAGCCTGTGACACCAGCTCATCCCAGGATGGGGTAAGCACCCTTGGGACAATGCCAGCCTCTGAGTGCGGGGCAGGGGAGGTGTCACAAGTCCCCTGGATGTCCCCAGGCTCTAAGCCTTTGTCACAGAGCTCTGCTGCCAAGGGTTGCAGGGGCTCCAGGCCCTGTGCAGGGACACAGCCTCAGTGCCCAGGTGTTGGTGGGGTGGTGCTGGCTCTGCCCAGTCACCAGTGTGTGACAGCAGTGCCAGATGCCAACTCCTGGCACCTCTTACCCAGGGCCACTGCCAGCAGGTTGCCACAAGCCTYTTGTGACTCCCTGCCCTGGGTATTTTGCAGCAGAAAATGGGAGGATTTATGGGAATTCTTCACCACAAGCAGCCTCTCCCTCCCTGCTCTGGTCCCAAAGCACTGCTGGATGCTCTCCTCATTCCCAGGAAGCTGCTGCTGCCCTGGCAAGTGGAGAGGTTGCTTTGTCCCCAGTGAGGGCAGGCAGTGCTATGGGGAAAATCTCCTGTTTTCCAGGAAAACCAGGAAGCCTGACTTGTGCACCTGGACCTTCTGGGGCTGCAGAGTGCCTGATTCCCTGGGACAGCTGTGTCCCTGAGGAAGATGTCCAGTTAARTACTGTGTTCATGTTGTTTGTGTCCTTTTTTTCTGAAGCTTATAATAAAATCACCCTATTTTTTCACATGAACTGGGGTCTCTTGGCTGTCAGTACCTGGAGCTGGCATTATGGGGTGTAGGGCTTTCCAGGGGGACCTTTCCCTCTGATCCCTCCTGGGAAGGGTTCCTCAGGGTGCCTGGGAAGGGGGATGGCTCTGGGAATGCTGAAATGTGATGGGAGGGGGAGAACTGAAGGTGCAGAGTGAGGCTGGGCAGCCCTGGGGCTTTCCATGGGGTCTCCCCTGAGCTTGGACACCCAGGCTGCCCCCCGGTGCCTCCAGGGAATCTCCCTCTCTTCTGGCATCCTCAAGAACACTGGAATAACCCCTTGGAATAAACAAGGASTTTGACACAGAGGCTGTGTTTTGTAGTGAACACTTTGAGGTTTTCAGTTTGCATTTTGTTGGCTTTACCTCAGAGTTGTGCACAGAACTTCTCCCTCTACTTGGATCTTAGGAGCCATCCTCTGAGGAAATAGGGATTTTTGGGGTCTGGAAAAGCAGGCTGGGATCAGGAAGTGAATGTGACCCAGAGCTCTGGGGAGATCTGAGGTTGCCCAGTGCTGGAGCTGTTGCCTGGATCAAGTCCCATAATCTGAAGCTGCAAAGARCAGCAACTCCTGTCAGTGTCAGATTTTCTGAAAAATCTCTTTGCCCACGATCTTCTCCTGGGAAGCTGAGAAGCCTCAGAGAAAAATGAAAACAATATTTATCTCATTTGCTTCTCCTGTGTTTTGTTGCTCTGGAATGTGGTTTGGACATTGTTTACCAACTGGTCAGTGTTTCATTGGTTTCATGTGAATTGTTTTTACTTAATGGCCAATCAGTGCCAAGCTGTGTTGAGGCTCTGGAAAGAGTAATCAGTTTTTCATTATTATCTTTGAGCCTTCTGTCTGTATCCTTTCTCTATTCTTTAGTATATTTTAGTATAGCATTCTTTAATATAATATASATMATAAAATAATAAATTAGCCTTCTAAGAACATGRAGTCAGATTCATCATTCCTCCCTTTGACAGGGGTCCCCAAAAATACCCCAAACTCGTCCAAATGTTGGTGAAGGAACAGGAACAGCTCAGGGCTTGGATCCCTTGCTCAGGGCATGCCTGGAGGCTGTGTCTGCCACCACAGCCTGGAGCTGGCTTTGTGTGGGAATCCACTGGGATGACAATGCTCCAAGTGCTAAAATAAACTGTGGCACCCTCCAGGAGGGATGTGGGGCTGAACAAGCTCAGCCCTCAGTTTGCTTTAACCAGGGTGGGCCAGGCCAGCTTAGATCTGCTTGTGACTGTATTGTAATAATACCAGTACAGGCAGACAGGATATGCCTGAGCTTGGGCTGCCCAGAAAAAGGTACCTGGACATCTGTAACTCTTTGTTTTTATTGTCTCATATTGTCCTAATCCAAATTGTCCAAAATTATTATTGCTATATTTGTATTCCTATTTTTATAACCATTTTATTACTATTAAACTTTTAAAATTTTAAAAAACAAGTGATTGGTGTTTTTCACAATCGGAAGGAGAAGGAGAGAAACTGAGGGGTTAATGCCGTGTTTGGGGCATGAGGAGATGAGTGTGGACCTTGAGGGATGAGCAAAGGTGACCCAGAGCTGAGCTCTGCACCCTGCTGACCTCCAGGGCCTGTTTGGCCTGGGTGGCTCTGAGGGTGACACCAAGGCTGGCCCCATGTCCTCRGCAAAGGCCACCAAAGAGGGAGGCAGGTGCTGTGACAGGATAGTGTGAAAAATGTGGATTTTATGATTGGCTTTTTGGAAATATTAAAATGAATATTATATGTGTTGTGTTAGAAAGTAATGCTGGATTAATTCTCTGAAGTAGTGTGTTAAATATAGTTTTAGGTTATAACAAAATGTTAAAATAGAAACAATGCTATGTAGGATACTTTTTTTAAAGAAAGGACTCGCAGTGAGATAGCAGCCACAGGACACCTGAATCTTTCAGAGAAAGAGAATTTATTGCCCATTATCAGAAGAAACGAACTTCTTCCTGCCTTGCTCAGCCATGATGATCCCGTTAGGATTAGGAGGAAGAAGTTGACACTGACCAGACAGAATCCTGTGTTTGAATGGAATTTATGCATCATGGATGAGGTGTATGAATATGCAACAGGTTATTGTTTTTAAGGGTTAATCCTCTGTTAATCTGTGTCCTTTTTCAGGYTTATGCTGCCCAGAAAAAGGTACCCAGACTGTCTGTAACTCTTTGTTTTTATTGTCTCATATTGTCCTAATCTACATTGTCCAAAATTACTATTACTCTAATTGCATTCCTATTTTTACAACCATTTTATTACTATTAAACTTTTAAAAATTTTAAAAAACAAGTGATTGGCGTTTTTCACAATGGGAAGGAGAAGGAGGGAAATTGAGGGGTTAATGCCGTGTTTTTGGGATGAGGAGATGAGTGTGGACCTGGAGGGATGAGCCAAGGTGACCCTGACAGCCGGGAGCAGGAGGACACGTGGCCCAAGCAGCCTGCAAWGGGCTCAGACCCGTGTCCAGGGAGCTGTGTGGGAACCAAATGGCTTAATTGAGGCGAAAACGATCATAATTAGCATGAACAAATCCAATTAGAAGCCGGGGGCGGGTTGCCTTGGGCCTGGCGTGGGCAGCAGAGAGGGCTGGGGGTCCCAGGGCTGGGACAAGGGGTGGCAGGGGGGTCTCCTGGGGCTGGGGGGGCTCGTTAGCATCTCCTCCTCCTCCTCGGGCTGCTGGCTCTGAGCCCTGGCCAGAGCCTAATTAGGCCTGAGTGATGGATTAGGCAGCCTTTTTGTGAATGCATTTCCCTGCCCCTGCTGCAGCCCAGAGGGGTTGGCATGGAGGGATGTGGGTCCCAGAGCTGAGCTCGGCACCCTGCTGACCTCCAGGGCCTGTTTGGTCTGGGTGGCTCTGAGGGTGACACCAAGGCCGGACCCATGTCCTCAGCAAGGGCCACCAAAGAGGGAGGCAGGTGCTGTGGCAGGATGGGAATGGAGATGGAGAGAAATTGAGGGGTTAATGCCATGTCTGGGGCATGAGGAGATGAGTGTGGACCTTGAGGGATGAGCAAGGGTGACCCAGAGCTGAGCTCTGCACCCTGCTGACCTCCAGGGCCTGTTTGGCCTGGGTGGCTCTGAGGGTGACAACAAGGCTGGAAGAGACCTTCAAGATCATCATCAAGTCCAACCCATGCCCTAAACACCGAACTCCTGTCTCTTATACACATCTAGATGTGTATAAGAGACCTGTTTGGTCTGGGTGGCTCTGAGGGTGACACCAAGGCCGGCCCCATGTCCTCAGCAAGGGCCACCAAAGAGGGAGGCAGGTGCTGTGGCAGGATGGGAATGGAGAGGGAGAGAAATTGAGGGGTTAATGCCGTGTTTGGGGCATGAGGAGATGAGTGTGGACCTTGAGAGATGAGCAAAGGTGAGCCAGAGCTGAGCTCTGCACCCTGCTGACCTCCAGGGCCTGTTTGGCCTGGGTCTGTCTCTTATACACATCTAGATGTGTATAAGAGACAGGCCTAATTAGGCCGGAGCGATGGATCAGGCAGGCTGTGCTCACCCAGGGGGAGCAGCAATCACTGCTGCTGTCAATGGAGAGGGGCAGGAGCCCCATCCCAACCCTGCCCCAGGGCTGGAAGGAGCATTTTGCTCTTTCCTGTGAGGAGCAGAGGACAAACTGCTCCAGTCTGTCCTTCCAGGTGACTGCTGTGGGAGGGGGGACATGCTCAGCTGCAGCCCTGGCATGCTGGAAATGGTGAGGTTAAATATTAACTGTGAGATCTGATGTTGCAGCAGGAATTTGTTCCCTAGCAAAAAGGCATTCAAAGTGTTCATTTCCAGCAAAATCATCTTTATGGGGCATGATTTTAGTTAYAAAATTTTCCCCTGTTTTGGRAAAATGTGAAACCACGACACTTCTYGCTGGGTTTCTATTTCCTCTTCAGTCCTCTGCCCCTCCAGAAGATATTTCTGGAGGAATAACTCAAATATTAATAAAATTATTTTATTTATTTAAATTATATTATTTATTTTATAATAACATTATTGTTTTATTTTATAATAAAATTATTTTATTTATTTTAAATTTTTATTTTATTTTATGTTATTTTATTTTACTTATCAAATAAAGTTATTCCCAGAGGAATTCATCCTGAAATTCCCCATTCCAGCAGTGAGGGGCAGGCACTGAGCACCCCCTGAACCCAACCCCTGCCTCTTCCAGCCCCACCTTCTGTGCCCAACTGCTCCCACAGTGGGGAAGGCAGAGCAGGAGAGTGGGAAACTCTGTGCCTGGTGTGGTCCCAGTAAAACCAGTAAAGCCACCAGCAGGAGGAGCAGGCAGGTGCTTCTGTCATTCCTTGAAGGCTTTGGGAGCTCTCTGGGTGGGGAATCTCTGTCCTTATGGGATTGGGGTTATTTGGGGTCTCTCTGTGTGTCCTGCTCAACCTCTGGTGATGATCCAACCCCTCCTGGTGCTGTCACCTGTGTGAGGCTCCTGCCTGCAGCTGGTGACAGCTCCCAGTGATAATCCTGCCTTTCTCTTCCCCAGTGACAGCAGCAGGAGCAGGGAGGCTGTGATGTGTCCCCAGGGAGCTCCAGCTGCCCCAAACCCGGCAGGTTTTACAGCTGCAGGGGACAAACATCTGTCCCCACATCTGCTCATCTCCCAAATTAACACGGATTCAGGGTGAGGTGCCCAGACCTGGGTGCCTGGAGAATGATTTGGGCCTTTCTGGGGACACTGGGCAGGGACAGTGTCACAGACATCTTTTATGAAAAATCCTTCCCTTGGGATTTTTCCTCCTGAGAAGCTGAGAGGCCTCAGGAACAAAATGTAAACATTGATTATCTGCTGCTGTGGAATGCAACAGGTGGATCTGGGATTGGTCTCATTAGTTGTTTCTAATTAATGGCCAATCACAGTCAGCTGGCTCAGACAGAGAGCCGAGCCACAAACCTTTATCATTCTTTCTTTTTCTATTCTTAGCTAGCCTTCTGATGAAATCATTTCTTCTATTCTTTTAGTATAGTTTTAATATAATATAGATCATAAAATAATAAATCAGCCTTCTGAAACATGGAGTCAGATCCTCGTCTCTTCCCTCAGCCTGAGACCCCTGTGAACACGGTCACAGGACAGGGCTCTGCTTTGCTCAGGGATGTGCAGGGAGGGACCAGCCCCTGTCTGGAGTCACCCTTTGGGGTTTTGCACATGCCAGAGAGGGATTTACATCAGGGCTGACCCTGCTCCCTGTGGATTATCTGGATTTGGGAGCCCAAAGGTGCCTTGGACCAGCTAAGCAGTGTTCTACACCTGAGGAGGCTCCAGCACCTGGGAGCAGATGGTGACAGCAGTGACAGAGCACTCTGGCCATCCCCAGCATCTCTGGACATGGAACCACCCCCTCAGAGTTGCACAATTCCCAGCCCAGATATTTTTGGAGYGCTGTGAATGTTGACATTTTCCAAAGGCTCTGAGCCCACATTTGTGTTGCTGCCCTTGTTGGCATCTCCAAGCTGTTGGTCACAGTTGGGTGGAGGGAGGAACTGGTGCTACAGCAGATGCCACGCCTGGGCTGGCGTCCAGCTGAGGCCTGGAGATTCACTGTGTGTCACACTGTGGGAAAAGGGATGGGAAAATGAGGGAAAATGGATGGAAAAATGAGGGCAAAGTGGTACCCAGCAGGCCAGACGCCCCTCTGTGATGGTGTTCACAGGGGTCTCAGGCTGAGGGAAGAGATGAGGATCTGACTCCATGTTTCAGAAGGCTGATTTATTATTTTATGATATATATTACATTAAAACTATACTAAAAGAATAGAAGAAAGGATTTCACCAGAAGGCTAGCTAAGAATAGAAAAAGAAAGAATGATAACAGAGGTTTGTGGCTCGGGCTCTCTGTCTGAGCCAGCTGACTGTGATTGGCCATTAATTACAAACAACCACATGAGCCAATCACAGATGCACCTGTTGCATTCCACAGCAGCAGATAATCATTGTTTACATTTTGTTCCTGAAGCCTCTCAGCTTCTCAGGAGGAAAAACTCCTAAGGAAAGGATTTTCCATAAAAGATGTCTGTGACACCCCCTCCCTGCAAACAGTGCTGTTGAGCAGAGCTGGGAGCTGAGCTGTGCCTCTCTCCAGCGTCTTTCCAGCTCCAGCTCTTTCCAGTGAAAGCTCTGGGAAGCACAGCTGGGAAGGGCAGCATTAACATGCACATACATTAGGTGTGACTCACAGAGTCATTTTCAGGTCTGATTATCCTCAGCCCTGCGCTCCCCAAAACTCGCTGGTTTTGTTCATATTTCATTTAAAGATGCTGCAAGATATTAGCTCAGAAAAACGGGAGGTGACAGGGGAGCCTGGGAGCTATAGATGGCTCCCATCCCCACCCCACAGAGGGAAGGAGGGATGAGGTCAGTGCCATCCAGTGTGACCTCCTGGTACCTGTGCCCTCCAGGGGCCTTCAGGTGGGGGGTGCAGAGGAGCCCCCAGGGGTCAAGGATGGGCCAGTCTGGAGAAATGTTATTTATGAGAGTGTATAGTGACAGGGGAATGGTGTTAAACTGAAAGAGAGGAAGTTTAGATGGGACATTCGGCAGGAATTGTTCCCTGGCAGGGTGGGCAGGCCCTGGCACAGGGTGCCCAGAGCAGCTGGGGCTGCCCCTGGATCCCTGGCAGTGCCCAAGGCCAGGCTGGGCAGGGCTTGGAGCAGCCTGGGACAGTGGGAGGTGTCCCTGCCATGGCAGGGGTGGAATGAGATGGTCTTAAAAGTCCCCTTCCACCCAAACCATTCCATGCTTGTACTGAGTTTCTTGGCTCTGATTCTTGTTTCTTCTGCCTGCAGAGGAAGAGGCACCTGTGGCTGGTTCAGGGCACCAGAAAGGGTGGGAGTGTAGTGTAAGAGCCTAAATGAGGGATGTGGGACTCCAGGCAGCTCTCCAAAATGCAGTTTATTGTATCTAAGACGTTCCAGCAGTCCAGGGAGGTGGGTGACAGAGCTGTGCCTACAGGTGTCAGCTCCAGCTGCAGACAGGCCTGGAGACCCTTAGTTTAAGTTACAATGCATTATATACTTTTCTTTGCTGAGCATCTTAATACAGTAAAAGCAATCTATACCCTAACTATTACCTATAGCCTATCATAACTGCTATAATTACCATATTCATGTTAGTATTCTCCAATCACTTAAAGTTAGTACATTACAGTTTAAGCTAGAAGTTGTTATTCAGTTTTCTTGCAGTGAAAAATTCTGAGACCTTTTTTCTACTTGCAACTTTGCTGACTTGTTTGCCTGTGCTATCTTTCTGCTTGGTAAAAACATCTTCTTGTTTGAGGTGGGTCTATCCTTTGCTCTAAGTCATAAAAACCCCTTCTAACTAACACACCCTTCGCCTTCTTGGTTATCCAGTAAGACTGGCTCTGCAATTCTTTTCTTCTATATCAAAACTTGCTTCCATCTCTATTCCTTCWTCAGACTCCACATTTAAAAAYCTTTSTGCTGAACATACATATCTGTGAGACTTTCTTGTCAAACTTTCATCCTTCCCAACAAAGGGGTGTCCAGGGGATGGGGATTTCATCCTGGGCTTGAAGAGGCTGAGGTGCACACAGGGCTGGGGCACGGAGCAGCCCCCAGGCGTTTCCCCTCCATGCAGGCAGCCCAGAGCAGATGTCCTCCCACCAGCCGTGCATCATTCATGCAAGAGTGCTCCCTGTCTGATAAATCATCTTGGGAGAGACAAGACACAATGGGGCTTTTAATTATAGAAACAATTAGCAAGGATTAATGACAGCAGTGCTGTGATGGTGTTGTTACTCCCRAAGTTTAATGAAGTTAAACAGTTTTTGTCAGATGTGGGGAGCACTGAGATCTGCCTTGGGTGTTGGATGCACCTCAGCACCCACCTCTCTTCCTTCAGTGAGAGACATCTGGGGGCTTCCAGGAGGTCCAAGGGCTTCAGTGGGTGAAGCCTTGGGGAGTTTTTTGTGAAGGGACCAGGCTGAGTCAGGGGATGTTGTTCATGGGGGACACCACGTGTAGCAGAGCCTGGAGGTGGCCCAGGCCCCATGAAGGGGAGCAGGGACAGCTCAGCTCAATGTCACCAGCCCATGGCCAATGTGGATGTGTCCCCCAGGCTCCTGTGGTCCCAGCAGAGGTGCTGCTCCCCACAAACACCTTCAYCACCCAGGGTGGCCCCAGTGCAGCTCCAGCACCAGCATCTCTGCACCTTTCAGAGCCAAGGTGTTGGGATCTTTAGCTGGTCAGAGTGACCCCGAGAAGAGTTCCAAAGTCTGTTTTCCCAGCCCAGCACTTGAAGAAGGAGTCAGGGCTCTTCATTTCTCGGTCTCAAGGTTGTTTATTGTATCTTATCTATAAAAAAATTTTTCCTGCCCTGCCAAGGTCAGGTCAGCAAGACAGTCCAGTCACTCTGCCTGCCCCCAGGGCAGTGTTATGTCTTTATACTAAAAACTCCATATACAATGTTTACAATTACTTCCCAATACCTATCACCTATGTTGGACACTGAGCTTCTACTCTAAACCAATCCCAAAGTGCCAACATCACAGCAGAAGATGGAGGCCAAGAAGAAGAAGAAGGAGAAAGGCTGGACACAGCCAGTTCCCTTCATCTTGCCTCCTGAACCCCCATACCAAAAACCCCAAAATCTACTTTTCCACCCCGTGATAACTTCACTATTATTCTACCTAAACTGTTGTGGCTTGCTGATCGTCATTACAAGGTTGGTAATTTGCTCCACGGGTCATAATSAAACCCACAGGTGTTTTGGGCTGTGTGCCAGGGTCTCTGAGCCCCCTGGCAGGGGCCTTGGCAGTCCAGGACAGCCAGAGGGATGTTCTGGGTCCTGACACCAAGGATCTGATCCCCACTAACCATGGCATGGTTTGGGTTGGAAGGACATTAGAGATCACCCCATTCCACCCCTGTCATGGCCAGGGACACCTTCTGCTCCCCCAGGGTGCTCCAAGCCCAGTGTCCAGCCTGGCTTTGGACACTTCCATAGTCCAGGGGTAGACACAGCTTCTCTGGGCACCCTCTGCCTCCCAACACCCAGCATACAAAATTCCCACCTGCTTCCCAGACCCAGAAAAGCTCCCCAAAACCCCTTTTTCTGCCTCCCAGCAGTTCCATCAGCTGATCTTGGGGCTGGGATCCAAGTTTAATCTGTTTAGAAGACGCCACTAGAGCCCATGGCTTGGGAAAACACAAAAGTCAGCAGTAGCTTCCCTTTGCCTGCAGGCCTGGCTGTTCCCCACAGAGGAGGCTGGGAACAGCCCACRGGGAGCAGGGACACAAACACAGAGTGACAGGAGGACAACAGACACCTTGGGGTCGCCGGGGTGGCCGGAGCTGTCAGCAGATGTGAAGTGGCACAAGCCACACCAGCCTGGAGCCTTCAGCTGCCCTTCCTCCTCCCTCTCTGCAGGAATCTGGGGTGGGATACTCAGGGGGATGCTTGGGTAGTGCAGGTGAGGCTGGGGGCTGGCAGGGGCTGCTCCAAGGGTTTGGCTGCTGGGAGGGGAGA
>NDFG01000022.1:362132-375760 GCA_002167245.1 Sporophila hypoxantha
AATTGGATTGAAATTTTACCTTCTCCAGAGCTGGAGCCTGGCCTTGGGAGCAGCAGCTGGGCTGGTGTGGTTGGGATTTACCCTCGGGTGGTGCTGGTTCCAAGRAGCCTCTTCCATCCCTGCTGGAATATTTGAGTCCCACACGTGGTGCTGCAAGAGAGCCAAACCCACTCCCYTCCCAGTTATCCCATCTCCCAGGAGTGGAGCAGCCCCAGGGATCCACAGCAGATCCGTGGGCATCAGTCCCTCAAAGCACACAYGCTGCATCCCCTGGAGGCAAATCCCTTCTGGAATTGCACCAGCTGTAGCTGCTGGAGGTGCCACAAGCTCCCCCCTGCAGGTGCTGATGTTTCTGGGTAATTTCTGCATCTCAGGGCTTGGTTTGGGTCATTCTTGCTGTTATTTCAGGTGCTGAGTTGGAGTTACTCCCACACTCTGTGCTCCAGCTCCCTGTGCTGCAGAGCAACGTTCCGGAGGAGATGGGTCCTGCTGGGAATCTGGGATTGTCCATCCATGCTGGCTTGTCCACCTGCTGGATCCTGGGCCTTTTCCAACCTGCCTGTGCTTCTGGACTTGTCCATCCTGCTGGGCTTCTTCTGCTGCTGTATCTCTGCTGGGATCCTGGGGCTTTATCCACCCTGCTGTGACTCCTGGGCTTTCACAATCCTTCGCGGATTCTGGGATTGTCCATCCTTCTGGACTGGGATGTCCTGCCGCTGGGTCCTGTGGCACGCTGCCTGTGCTTCTGGCACTTGTCCATCCTGCTGGCATTTCCACCCTGCTGGGATCTGGGATTTTCACATCCTTCTCGGATCCTGGGATTGTCCATCCTGCTGGGATCCTGGGCTTTTCCACCTGCTGTGCTTCTGGACTTGTCCATCCTCTGGGCTTGGTCCATCCTGCTGGGATCCTGGGCTTTTCCTACCTGCTTGGGATTCCTGGATTTTTTCACATCCTTCTGGAATCCTGGGCTGTCCATCCTGGGGGATCCTGGGATGTCCCATCCTGCTGGGATCGTCTGGGCTTTCACATCCTTTCTGGATCCTGGATTGTCCATCCTGCCTGGGACCTGGGCTTGTCCATCCTGACTGGGCTTGTCCATTCCTGCTGACCCTGGGCTTTTTTCACCCTGCTGGATCCTGGGCTTGTCATCGCCTTCATGGGATCCCTGGATTGTCCACCTGCTGGGATCCTGGCGCTTGTCATCCTTCTGGGATCCTGGGCTTGTCCATCTTACTGGGATCCTGGGCTTGTCCATCCTGCTGGGATCCTGGACTTGTCATACCTGCTGGCTTGTCCATGCCCTGCCTGGGATCCTGGAGCCTTTCCGATCCTCTGGGATCTACTGGGCTTGTCCGTCCTGCTGCCAGCCCTGAGCTGTCCCCTATTGGTCCTGAGGACCGCAGAATTCCCCCTATAACAGCAGGAACACACATTCCCAGCTCCCAGAAGGTCCCAGTGTTAGTGGGATCCACTGAGCCCTTCACCCCAGCCAGTCCCTCCCTGGGTGGCAGGGATGCAAATCCCGTGTAGGATTTGAAACTCACGTTCTGGAACAAATGTTCTCATTTGGAACTGCATGGAAATCAGTCAGGGACACTCCCCAAAAAAGGGGATCACACCCCAGGAATGTGATCCCTGTGTCCCCAGGGATGTGATCCCTGTGCCCCTGTGACAGCTGTCACAAGGGTTCTTGGGTGAAGGAAGAGATGAGATCCTTGACTCCATGATAAGAAGGCTTGATTTATTATTTTATGATATATATATATATACTACATTATAACTATGCTAAAAGGAAAAAGAAAGGAGAGTTTCCAGAAGCTGCTAAGCTACCWAAGAATAGAAAGTAAAGAATGATAACAGACCCCRCTCTCTCCACAGTCCGAGAGCTCTCAGTTCTGGATTGGCCATTATTTCTAAACATCCAAKCTGGGCCAATCCAGACAGACCTGTTGCATTCCACAGCAGCAGATAACCTMTTRTTTATGTCTTGTTGCTGAACTTCTCAGCTTCAGCAGGAAAAATCCTGAGAGAGGATTTTTCATAAAAGAAATGTCTGTGACATGCCCCCAGGGATGTAATCTCTGTGCCCCAGGGCCGGCTCCTCATTCCCCTGCCGTTCCCCAGCGAATCCCATGGAATCCCGTGGAAAGCTCCTTTGCCAAAGGCTCCCCAAGCCTCTCCCAGCAGGAATTAACCCCCTGSTTGCCGCTGCCCACCCAAACGCCACCTCCCCGAGCTGAGTGAGGTCTGCAGCAGGCTCAGAGCAGCTGCTGAGCTGCAGCAGCAGCGTCTCTGCGTGGGTGCGCTGAGAGACCCGAGCCGGGGACATTTGAGGGCTGTTAAGCAGGATTTCCACACAAAAGGAGCTATTTAAATTCCCTCTTCCTTTGCAACAGGCAAATTAAACTTCATCCAGAGAGCTCAAAGCAATTCGGTAAAACCACAGTGAATCATTGGTTCAGCATCTGCTGCATCGGTGCTGGGAGCATCTCCCGACCCCCCAAGTCCCCCAAAATGCCCGGGGGGGGACACGGGGCTGGGGGTCCGGCCTGTGGCGCTTCTGCTGCCACGTTTGGGTGAAATCTCCCCRGATTCGAGGCCTTCTGGGCAGTTGGCACCCCCTGGGTGGGTTCAGTGCCCTCCTGCAGTCCCTGCACGATTCCCCAAGGGCAGTGCTGGATCTTCCCTGTTCCATCCAGAGCTACCCAGGCAGGGCAGGGCTGGGATGCTCTCCTGGTAGGGAGAGGATCCTTCAGGGCACAAAGTGTGATATGATTTTATATTTATAAAATTACAAATATATTTTATAATATATTATACACTTATATTTATTTTCATTTATTTTTATTTATTTATAATATTTTATAATATATAAATATTGTATATTTCTAATTAGATAAATTAGAAATATACAATATTTATATATTATAAAATATACATATTCTAAATATACATATTATATATTTAACAATATTAATTAATATTATATTTTCTATTATATTTAAATATATTTTTATTTTATGTATTTAATATATATTAAATATAATATAATGAAACAATGATATAATATAATATAATATAATATAATATAATATAATATAATATAATATAATATAATATAATATAATATATGATATGATATGATATGATATGATATGATATGATATGGTATATTATAACTTATTTTACATATAATATGTACTGAATATATTATAAAATATTATAAAAAATTATAAGTATATGATATTTTATATTAAAATATATTATATAATATTTATATATTTACAGATAAAACCAGCCAAGCTGCAGTGGTCAGGTCACAMATCTGGCTGGAGCAGCATGAGGATGCTCCCCCTCTCTGGGAGGTGCCTGAGTGCCCCATCCCTGCCCTTTGGAGGAGTTTATTTGGGATTTCTGTGGCAGACACGGGGGAAGGTGACTGACAGTGCTCTCCTTGTGCTTTGTGTGCAGAGGAGCCGAGGCTGGCTGTGCTGGACCCYTCACCATGTGAACATGCCCAGGCTCCAGTGCCTCAGCACAGCCCCATGTCGGAGCAGCCCTGGACCTGCAGAGCGGTGAGRACTCCCTGGGCTGCAGTGGGACTGGGGGTTGTGCACTGGGACACCCAAAATCCAGCTCATTTTGACCTCGTGGCCACCCCTGCTTGGTGGCATTAGCCCCSTCCTTGTCCCCAGCTCCTCATGCAGAAGCTGGGAGATGTCCAGCCTGTTGTCACCACCCCAAAACAAACCAGAAGAAACTCAGGCAGAGCTGTGGTGTGAATCTCTGAGGTGCTGAGCTCAGGGTTGGTGGCAGGCAGCAGTGAGACCCCACCCTTGGGCACTGCTGGACCCTCAGCCTTGGCCATGCCAGGATCCATGTGCAGCAGTGGTTTGGGGTTTGGATGGATTTCCTGGGATTTGGGAGCTCATCAGCTCAAAGAGGAGCTCTGGAGGCTTTGCCCCTGCTCTGCTGTCCAGATGCCAGACAGGGACTGAAGCCACTCAGCCCCATTGTCCCCTTTCCCTTCCCCCATGGAGATTTCTGGCTTTTGGGATCCTCGTGGGGCTGCACATGGGAAGGAGCTGAGCTGCTCTCCTGGTGCCCCAGCTGATGCCCTCCAGCCACAGATCTGGGACTGATGCCAGCATGTCTCGCTCCAAATGTCACCACTGCCACATCAGTGTCACCCTCCAGCCTGGGGGGGTTTGGGGGTGGCACAGCTGAACCCTCCTGGGCTCTGCTGGGCCCCTCTGGGATCTCCAGCGAGGCCAGGAGGGATCTGGGGTGGATCCCCCTGCCCCTTCCCYTCTCTGGGATGATCCTGGGGTTGGTTCCGCTTCCAGCTCATGGTGACAGGGCTGGGTTGGGATGTCAGGAACCATTCACCCCTGTCATGGGTTGGGATTTCAGATGTTTCACTCATGTGATTAGGCTGTGTTCACTGTGTGTGGGAATGTCAGGAGCTGTTTCACTCGCCTGTCTTGTTGGGATTGTCAGGAACTGTTTCACGCCCTGGCATGGGTTGGGATGTCACGGAGCTGTTTTCACCTGTCCTGTGTTTGGGATGTCAGGACTGCTTTTCAACCCTGTCAATGGTTGGGATGTCAGGAGCTGTTTCACCACATGTGTTATTCGGATTCATGCTGGGTTGGGATGTCAGGAGCTGTTTTTACCTGGATGGTGGGGTATTAGGAGCCTGTTTCCAGCTGGATGGGTTGGTATGTCAGATGTTTCCCCCCTGTCATGGTTGGGATTTCCAGGAGCTGTTTCACCCCTGTGATGGCATTTTGCTCTCTCTGCTCCCATGATCATAACTGGGATGGCAATAAAATCTCCAGTGAAGCAGCAGCTGCAGACAGATCTTAAAAAATGCTCTCAGCCCGGGGGTGCTGCTGAGCAGAGCTGSGAGGGGGAGGGAAAGCTGTCACTCCRTGCTGCTCCTGCCTGGAATTCCCACTCCCAGCAGGGTTTCCAGCAAATTGGGGGCTCCACCTCTGCCCCCTTTCCCCCCTGTGCCCTGCAGGGCTCCGAGCTGGGTTCTGCAGAGCTGAGCAGTCCTGCTGGGACCAGGCTGCTCTCCAGCCACAGCTGCCTGTCCCTGCAGCTGTCCGTCAGTCTGGCCTSTCAGTCTGCTCCTCTGCCCACATGTCCAGCAGTCCAGTGGGATTAAAGCCTCTGGAATGATGGATCCCCCTGCTGAGGTGCAGAGATTGGCTGGGAGCAGCCAGGGCTCCCTCTCCAGAGGGCAGCTGGCCTTGCTGGGCACCCCTGCCATGGAKGAAGGCTCCCATGGGGTGTGACAGCATTCACAGGGGTTCGAGGATGAGGGAAGAGATGAGGATCTGACTCCATGTTTCAGAAGGCTTGATTTATTATTTTATGATATATATTATATTAAAATGATACTAAAAGAATAAAAGAAAGGATTTCATCAGAAGGCTAGCTAAGAATAGAATAGGAAAGAATGATAACAAAGGTTTGTGGCTCGACTATCTGTCTGAGCCAGCTGACTGTGATTGGCCATTAATTAGAAACAACCACATGAGATCAATCACAGATCCACCTGTTGCATTCCACAGCAGCAGATAATCAATGTTTACATTTTGTTCCTGAGGCCTCTCAGCTTCTCAGGAGGAAAAATCCTAAGGGAAGGATTTTCCATAAAAGATGTCTGTGACAATGGGGCTGAGCCCTCAGGAGCAGGGTCCTCCCTGTGGCTCAAGGCTGCAAAGAGCCTTTGCTTTATCCAGGAGCTCAGAGGGGACTGGGACTGCCCTGACTGGTGTCACCACAGCTCAGGTGAGGGATTATAGGAGATTTTGCCATCAGARGTCCAGCACTGGCAGCCAGTGACAGCAATCAGGGTGTGATTTATGTGCCAGCCCCCCAAGGGGCTCAGGCCAGCCTTACTGAAGTGCTGAGCTTAATGAAGGAGCTGATCTAACGAGGGCTGGCACGGCTGGGCTGGACAAATGAGGTCATGTGCTGGGGCAAAGCCCATGGGAGGCAACTGGGACTGAAATTGCTGGGAAATCACTTTCCAGCAGTAGGGCAGGGCTGTCCTAGGCACTGAAATCACTGTGAAATCACTGTCCAGCAGCAGGACATGGTTCTGGGCGTGGGGGCGACCTGACATCACCAGGGGAGAGGAGGAGTCAGCGGGTGCTCCAGCGATCTTGCTGGGCACTGAAAATCACTGTCAGCAAGCAGGGCAGGGCTCTGCTGGCACATGAAATCCACTGGGAAATGCACTGGTCCACAGCATGGGGGCAGGGCTGTGCTGTGTTGTATTGTACTAACCACGGATTCAGCACTGCTGGGCACCTCTGGGCAGACTGGGACCAGTGCTGGCACTGGGGGGTGGCTGCACGTCAGCATCCCAGCTCTGCACGCCCCCGAGCAGCGTCATCATCATCATCATCATCATCGTCATCCATCAGCGCTCTGAAAGGTGCCTAATTACAGCCTCTGCTTTCCTGTTCCCTTATTCATCCTCCTGCCCCAGCCCCTCCTTTGTTGCCCAGCTGCAGGGCTGGAGCTGCCTGGGCTGGAGCAGTGAAGGCACAGGGTCCCTTCCTGTGATGAGGTCTCACATCCTCCCTGCTGCTCAGAGCCCCTGTGGGTGATTTGTCCCCCCCAGCAGGAGGGGACACCCCCAGAGGTGTCCCCACCATGCCCTAGTGCTGTGCCTGGGGATGTCCTGCATGTCCTGCCTGGTCATTCCCTCTGTCCCCTCCCATGTGGCTTCAGCCACGCTGTGGTGCTCTCAGTTTGCTCCCAGGCTGTGTTTTGGTGCAGAAGGTGAGGGATGAGCTCAGGAGGGAGGCAGGAGGAGGAGGCAGCTGCAGGGGAAGGAGCAAATTCCCCTCTCTCATTTAAGGCTCTGCATTTGTGTCTCTGTGGGGGCAGGAGCCCTTGCCAGGAGTGTGACTCTGCTTTTCTGTGCCTGTGGCTGTGCCTGGCTGTCACATCTGTGCTCCTGGGGCTCTTGTGGGCTCGTGCTTTGTACATCCAACAGCAGCAAATCTCATGTGGACCTACAGCTGAGATGCCAGGACACTTGCCAGGGGTTTGGGTTCCTTGTCCCTGCAGGGGACAAACCTGAGACCAGGCCAGCCTTGGCCAAGGTTGGTTTGGATGGGCACCTCTGGGCTTGGGTGGGGAGCTTGGCAAAGCCCAGCTGTGGTGGGAGAGAACAAAGCTGGGTTTGCAGTTGGTGTCTCCTAGACCTGGGCTGTCACCTTGCTGCTGGGGCCTCTCCTGGCTGGGTCAGTGCTCAGGGACAAGGACACCATGGGGCTGTGGGCAGCACCCAGTCCTGGTGACAGACTGGGATGGGGCAACACCAGGAAGTGCTGGCCATGGGCTGTCACCCTGCAGTTGCCTCCCAGCCCCTCCTCATCCTGCCCCTGATGTTAATAATGGGCTTCTGCAAATTAAAAGTTCTCACTTGAACCCTCAAAAATGGGCCCCATGCAGAGACCAGAGCCACTGCATGGAGTTCAGGGTTCCTGGGGGCATCAGTGGAACAGCTCAGTGGCAACTGGGYGGTCTGGGGTGCAGCTGAAGAGGAGGAGTCAAGCTCAGCCTCTGCTCTGCTCCTGCAGGTTCTGAGGCTGTTGAGATCCAGGTCAGGTTCACTCTCAGCCACCATTTCCCAGCAGCAGYCGAGATTCAGCTCTGACTGTGGTGCATTCAACCCACCTTGGGTGGAAACGAGCCCAGCACCCACCTGCCCTGCCCCCCTCCCCTACTTTTAGAAGAGTTATCCACTTTGGTAGAGAAATAGAGATGCTCATGGAATATTAAACACCTCCCTAAAGCCCCTGTTGCTGATGAGTGGCTCCTGCTCCTCATTGCCTGGTGCAGGCAGTGACCTTTCAGAAATGTTGTACGTCGTGGTCGTCTCTAAATGTCTCCTCTCCTGGGAGCATCTTGTGGAGATAGAGATTCAGACATGATGTCTGTCAAGAAGAAAAGCAGATTGTGGCCAATCTGGGGCTGCCTGTGCAGTGTTGCCTGGGCCACGTGCTCGGGAATCATAAGGTTGGCTCTAAAAATAAGCGGTGGCTCCTTTCGGGTCGTCTCCTTGGTGCCGTGGCTCATCAGGGAATCCTCARTGCTGGGAGTTCCCACGTGGGAGAGGAGTGGAGAGTCCTGTGGCTGCTGGGGACTCAGGATGGGATCCTGGGGTGGGAAGATACTGTGGAGACACCAGGAAAGGAAGGGCAGATCCTCCCTGGGAGCTGCTCTGGTGCCACTCGGCCGCCCTGAGACCTGGGGCTGCTGAGCAGGAGGAGCCTCGTGAGAGGCAGCAGCTGCCACTCACCAAAATAACTCCCTTCTCTGGAAGCTTTTYATGTTCTCCAGCCRTCCCTGAAGTCACCCCGTGATGACCCAGCCTGGCTCCTGCACAGGCAGCTCTTCACACCCCTCCGCCATTCCTGTGCTTGCAGCAACATTGCTCTGCTGAGCAGCCTTGAAAGGGAACAAAGGGTGACACCACCACAGGGCTGTTGGGCCTTCTCGGGAAGCTTTCATGTTCTCCAGCCGTCCCTGACGTCACCCTTGGGTGGAACACCCTGGCTCTCCATGCACAGGCAGTCTCTGCCATGCCGCCCTCTGTGCCTCTGCAGCAAATCGCTCTGCCTGAGCAGCTTGAGGGGCACGGAGGGTGAACACCAAGCACACCACCATGGCTTAGGGCCTTCTCTGGAAGCTTTTCATGTTCTCCAGCCGTCCTGAAGTCACCTTGGGGATTCAGTGGTGACCCCAGCCTCCTGGTTCTGCACAGACAGCTCCTTCCATGCTCCCCTCCCCTTCCTGTGCCTTGCCAGCAACATCTGCTCTGCCTGAGCACCTTGGAGAGGGACATGAAGGTTGACCTTTCCACCACAGGGCTGTTGGGGATGGCCACTTGGCCACCTGGTGGCCTGAGGACTCTCAAGGTGCTCACTGTTGGGGAAGATGAAATAGGAAAGCCTTATAAATATGATTGTCTGGCAAAAGATTTTGAGAACATAGAAACTATAAGTGAGATTGAAATGAAAGCAAGCTTTGAGATCCCTTAGTTTCTGAACAACTGGAAAACAATGGTGTGGCCAGCTGAAGGTGATCCCCTTTTGATGGAACAACACCCTCTGCTTGCAGACAGGCCCAAGGGTCAGAGCAGACCCTACAGCTTGGCAGAAGGGGCCCACAGAGGAGTTTTTAGGGTTTAAAATGTAACACAGTATGGTAATGTAGTGATTCTTATAGGCTGTTTGTAAATGCTATAGGATTTGTATATTGTACTAGATTGGTTAGTGAGAATCAGAATATTCAACACAGAAGAAAATTTATTGTATTGTAAGGAATGTCGGGACAGAGACGAGAATATCTCTGCAGCCAGTCAGGAACTTGGGTTTATTGCAAAGGGCCTGGGGCAGGGCCTGCTGGGAGCTGCCAGCACAGCTCAGAGCAGGCCCCAAAGAGGAGAGAGAGATAAGGAGTGGTAAAGAGAGAAGAAGAGAGTAAAGAGAGGATCAGAGGTGAGGTTCCCGTTACAATACAATAAATCTCTTCTGGTCTTGGAATTTGAGGTTTATTGCAAAGGGCCTGGGTGTCAGGGCCCTGCTGGGAGCTGCCAGGCAAGCTTGGAAGCAGGCTGAGAGAGAGAGAGGGTAGAGAGAGAAGGCAAGAGTGTGGTAAAAGAGATGAGAAGTGAGAAAGGTAAGAGAGACTAAAAGAGACGAGGTTCTTGTTAACAATATCAAATAAATCTTCTTCTGGTCATGGAACTTGGGTTTATTGCAAAGGGCTGGGTGCAGGGCCCTGTGGGAGCTGCCAGCCACAGCTCAGAGCAGGCCCGAGAGGAGAGGGTAAGAGAGGATAGAGGGTAAGGGCTTAAAAGGGTAAGAGCATAGAAGGATAAGACAGTAAAAAGGGGTAAGAGAGCGAGGTTCCATTACAATACAATAAATTTTCTTCTGTGGTTGAATATTCGATTCTCACTACCAATCTGTACAATATACAAATCCTATCCTATACATTACAAACATAAGAATCACTTACTACCAACTGTTTAATTTTAAACCCTAAAAACTCCTCTGTGGGCCCCCTGCCAAGCTGTAGGGTCTGCTCTGACCTTGGCCTGGTCTGCAGCAGAGGTGTTGTTCCATCAAAAGGGGATCACTTCAGCTGGCCACACCATTTTTTCCAGTTGTTCAGAACTAAGGGATCTCAAAGCTTGCTTTCATTTCAAATCTCACTTATAGTTTCTATTTCTCAAAATCTTTTTGCAGACAATCATTATTTTATAGGGCTTTCCTATTTCATCTTCCCCAAGCAGTGAGCACCTTGAGAGTCCTCAGGCACCAGGTGGCCAAGTGGCTCCCCAACAGCCCTGTGTTGGTGTCACCCTCGTGTCCCTCTCAAGGTGCTCAGCAGAGCAGATGTTGCTGGCAGGCACAGGAATGGGGAAGGGGTGTGGAAGGAGCTGCCTGTGCAGGAGCCAGGCTGGGTCATCACGGGTGACTTCGGGACGGCTGGAGAACATGAAAAGCTCCAGAGAAGGGAGTTATTTGGGAGTGGCATGCTGCCTCTCACGAGGCTCCTCCTGCCACAGCCCCAGGTCTCAGGGCGGCCGAGTGGCACCAGAGCAGCACTCCAGGGGAGGATCTGCCCTTCCTTCCTGGTGTCTCACAGTTTTCCCACCCCAGGATCCCCACATCCTGAGTCCCACAGCCAAGGACTCTCCACTCCTCTCCCACGTGGGAATCCCAGCATTGAGGATTCCCTGATGAGCCACGGACCAAGGAGACGACCCGAAAGGAGCCACCGCTTATTTTTAGAGCCAACTTATGATTCCCGAGCACGTGGCCCAGGCAACACTGCACAGCGCAGCCCCAGATTGGCCACAATCTGCTTTTTCTTCTTGACAGACATCATGTCTGAATCTCTATCTCCACAAGATGCTCCAGGAAGAGAGACATTTAGAGACGACACGGACGTACAACATTTCTGAGAGGTCACTGCCTGCACCAGCAATGAGGAGCAGGACCACTCATCAGCAACAGGGGCTTAGGGAGGTGTTTAATTATTCCATGAGCATCTCTATTTCTCTACCAAATGGAATAATCTTCTCAAAATAGGGGATGGGGGCAGGCAGTGGTGGGTGCTGGGCTCGTTTCCACCCAATGTGGTTGATGAACCACAGTCAGAGCTGAATCTCGGCTGCTGCTGGAATGGTGGCTGAGAGTGACTCGTGACCTGGATCTCAACAGCCTCAGAACCTGCAGAGCAAGAGGCTGAGCTTGACTCCTCCTCTTCAGCTGCCACCAGACCACCAGTTGCCACTGAGCTGTTCCACTGATGCCCAGAACCCTGAACTCCATGCAGTGGCTCTGGTCTCTGCATGGGCCCATTTTGAGGGTTCAAGTGAGAACTTTTAATTTGCAGAAGCCCATTATTAACATCAGGGGCAGGATGAGGAGGGCTGGGAGGCAAATGCAGGGTGACAGCCATGGCCACGGTGCAGCACTTCCTGTGTTGCCCCATCCCAGTCTGTCACCAGGACTGGTGCTGCCCACAGCCCATGGTGTCCTTGTCCCTGAGCACTGACCCAAGCCAGGAAGAGGCCCCAGCAGCAAGGTGACAGCCCAGGTCTAGGAGACACCAACTGCAAACCCAGCTTTGTTCTCTCCCACCACAGCTGGCTTTGCCAAGCTCCCACCCAAGCCAGAGGTGCCCATCCAAACCAACCTTGGCCAAGGCTGGCCTGGTCTCAGGTTTGTCCCGCAGGGACAAGGAACCCCAAACCCCTGGCAAGTGTCCTGGCATCTCAGCTTAGGTCACATGAGATTTGCTGCTGTTGGATGTACAAAGCACGAGCCCACAGAGCCCAGGAGCACAGATGTGACAGCAGGCACAGCCACAGGCACAGAAAAGCAGAGTCACATCCCTGGCAAGGGCTCCTGCCCCACAGAGACACAAATCAGAGCCTTAAATGAGAGAGGGGAATTGCTCCTTCCCCTGCAGCTGCCTCCTCCTCCTGCCTCCTCCTGAGCTCATCCCTCACCTTCTGCACCAAAACACAGCCTGGGAGCAAACTGAGAGACACCACAGCGTGGCTGAATCCATGGAGAGGGACAGAGGGAATGACCAGGCAGGACATCCCAGGCACAGCACACAGGGCATGGTGGGGACACTCTGGGGCGTCCTCCTGCTGGGGGGACAAATCCACCACAGGCGCTCTGCAGCAGCAGGGAGATGTGAGACCTCACACAGGAAGGGACCCTGTGCCTTCATGCCAGCCCAGGCAGCTCCAGCCTGCAGCTGGGCAACAAAGGAGGGCTGGGCAGGAGATGAATAAGGAACAGGAAACGCGAGGCTTAATTAGGCACCTTTCAGAGCGCTGATGGACGACGTATGATGAATGATGACGCTGCTCGGGGGCGTGAAGAGCTGGGATGCTGACTGCAGCCACCCCCAGTGCCAGCACTGTCCAGTCTGCCCAGAGGTGCCCAGCAGTGCTGAATCCGTGGTTTAACAATACAACACAGCACAGCCTGCCCTGCTGTGGACAGTGATTTCCCCAGTGATTTCAGTGCCAGCAAGCCCTGCCCTGCTGCTGGACAGTGATTTTCCAGTGCCCAGCAGATCTGCTGGAGCACCGCTGACTTCCTCTCTGGTGATTGTCAGGTGCCAGCAGAACCATGTCCTGCTGCTGGGACAGTGATTCCTGGTATTTTCAGTGCAGCAGTCCTCGCCCTGCGCTGGACAGTGATTTCACAGTGATTTCAGTGCTATGCACAGCCTGCCCTGCCCTGGACAGTGATTTCACAGTGATTTCAGTGCCTAGGACAGCCCTGCCCTACTCGCTGGAAAGTGATTTCCCAGCAATTTCAGTCCAGTTGCCTCCATGGCTTTGCCCCAGCACATGACCTCATTTGTCCAGCCCAGCCGTGCCAGCCCTCGTTAGATCAGCTCCTTCATTAAGCTCAGCACTCTCAGTAAGGCTGGGCCTGAGCCCTCTTGGGGGGTGGCACATAATTCACACCCCTGATTGCTGTACTGGCTGCCAGTGCTGGACTTCTGATGGCAAAATCTCCTATAATCCTCACCTGAGCTGTGGTGACACAGTCAGGGCAGTCCCCAGTCCCCTCTCTGAGCTCCTGGATAAAGCAAAGGCTCTTGCAGCCTTGACCACACGGGAGGACCCTGCTCCTGAGGCTCAGCCCCATTGTCACAGACATCTTTTATGAAAATCCTTCCCTAGGATTTTTCCTCTGAGAAGCTAGAGGCCTCAGGAACAAAATGTAAACATTGATTATCGCTGCTGTGGAATGCAACAGTGATCTGGATTGATCTAATGTGGTTGTTCTAATTAATGGCCAATCACAGTCAGGCTGCATCAGACAGAGAACTGAGCCACAAACCTGTATCATTCTTGCTATTCTATTCTTAGCTAGCCTTCTGATGAAATCCTTTCTTTTATTCTTTAGTATCATTTTAATATTAATATATATCATAAAATAATAAATCAAGCCTTCTGAACATGGATCAGATCCTCATCTCTTCCTCATCCTCGAACCCCTGTGAAATGCTGTCACACCCCATGGGAAGCCTTCCTCCATGGCATG
>NDFG01000022.1:397480-436825 GCA_002167245.1 Sporophila hypoxantha
AGGCTGGGCTGGGGACAGCAGCCAGGGAGCAGGGATGGTGTGGGGACACTCAGCTGCCAGGCTGGGCAGTGCTCGGGGTGTTCCCAACAGCACTTGGCTGCTGCTGGCGTTTGTAGGAGCCCTCTCCTGTCTCATGCCAAGTTTGAGACACACTGGCACTGGCACAAGGTCCTGGCAGCTCCCTGTGTGACAGAGCACTGGGGTTATCCCCCTGTTGGTGTTCTCAGGGTGGGCATCTGTCATGATCCATCCTTACGAACGGGTTTCGTGATGGTTCATGGATTGATCTCAGGGTGCAAAAACCAACACGGCACAGGGGATTTGCAGTAATAATCAAAACAAATGCACCTTTATTGAATGACCACAGCAAAGTGCGATAGAGAGATTAAGGGAGAGGAAAAGGTAGAGAGAGAGAAAGGAGAGAGAAAGAGAGGGATGTAGCTACCAAATGTAGAGACAAAGTCCTTTGGTCCAGTCCAGTCGAGGATCTTCCTGTTATGTCGGGGAGATCTCAAAGTCTCTCGCTAACTCAAAGGTTTTTATTATGATAACTCTATTGGAAATTGCGAGGGGGGGAAACAGATACAATAAGGAATAGATGTAACAGGTAGTCCATGTTCTCAGCAGTAAACAAGAGCCATTGTTTTCATGGTCCAGTGGTCCCAACTGGCAGGCAAACATCTGGCTTTGGTCAGCTTGCCTCCCCCACACACCTCCCCTGGGCTGGGGGTTTCAGTGCCAGTCCTTGGAAGGAGCAGAGGGGCCTTTTCACAGGGGGGTTTCATGTCTCAGTCCTTGATGGAGAGGCTTCTTACATCTCAGTCTGTCTGTCACAGTGGTTGTAAAACAGGTGAGGGTCTTCTGTGGGGGGACCACCCAGAACTCAGGAGAAGTCCAGCCAGGCCGAGAGGTGGGACAGCTCCCAAGGCTGTTGTTGCAAACAGGGCACGGTGCTCCCTTCTCATTGGGCTCAGTGTAGCATCCAGCAAACAACACCTGTGAAAACAGAAACTTAGCAATGCTCTCAGGTCTCAGGGCCTTGTTGGCATGTGACTTTCTCCTTCAGAGCCAGAGATTCTAGACAGGGGGGATCATCTCTTCAGTGGTCCCCAAATGRCGATCGTGAGGCAGATGAGGGATATTTCGGACAGACTCTCACAGCATSCCACAGTCACATTCTGCTCCACTTGCTCCCTCCCTACTTTGGGATCTCCATCCTCTCCTGGGGTTCCCTGCATCCCTGGAAAGATGCAGCAGCATCCCCTGGGTGCCCCTGGCTCCCTCCATGGGCCTGGAGCAGCAGCAGTGGGGTGCTGGAAGGAGAGGAGCTCAGCAGGAGCATTTTACATCCTGCACATCAAGGGAAGGATAAAACAAGAYCTTGCTCTGACTGAGGTGTTTGTGCTCATGTGATGTCTGAGCAAGGGAACCTGGAAATGGCARCCTGGGCTGATTTTTTTKGTCTTTATTCACAAAAAGGGAGAAATAATGGCAGCTGAGGAGCAGTTGTTCTTGGAGGAGCTGGCAGGGCCAAGCTTGTGCCAGAGGAGTGGGAGCTGTTTGAAAGGTGGAGAGGGAGCAAAATCCCACCTGCAGGAGTCATGGAATCCCAGAATGGTTTGGGATGGAAGGGACCTTAAAAACCATCTCATCCCACCCCCTACCATGGGCAGGSACCACTTCCACTATCCCAGGCTGCTCCAAGCCCTGTCCAGCCTGACCTTGGACACTTCAGGGATCCAGAGGCAGCCMCAGCTGCCCTGGGCAAGCCAGGGTGGCTGGAGAGCAGCAGTTCCCGCTGGTGCCTGGGACAAAACAAGCTCAGTGGTCACAAATCCTGGTGGGGAAGTAGGGAATGAGGCAGGGAAGGCTCCAGGGGCTCACAAATTTGTCAAATTGTCCAAAATTGCTCTGCTCTGCTTCCCCCATCACAGCCCCTCAGCCCCGGGCTTTGCTGGCTCCGTCCYCAGCGCTGCATGCAGCAAGCTTGTTATTTTTAAAAACAAATTAAATGAGGAGAAGAGCCTCTATCTAGGCCTTGCTCTGGATCTTAATTGCCCTGGCTCCCCAGGGGCCGGGCGAGCCCGGAAAGCGCCGCRCAATTTCCGTAATGAGCTATTAATAACCAGCCCGGCTCCGCCCGGCTCTGCCCGGCACGGAGAGGGCCCGCTGGCCCTGCAGGGGACACAGCRGCTCTGCAGCTCCTCTGCGGGCTGTCCTGGGGCCGGCAGAGACCCAGGCACAGCCAGCCTTGCTCCAGAGCTCGGGTCTGCCTGGATGTGCAGGGAATGGCTCATCCAAATGTGGGGTTTGCTGTGGGGGCAGTGGAGCATCCATGGCTGGGGCTGGGGGCAGCAGGGCTGGGTGTGGGCAGGGAGGGTGAGCCCAGGGCTGGGGAGCAGCAGGACTGATGCTCTGGAAAGGGAAGATGAGCCCAGGGCTGGGGGGCAGCAGGGCTGGGTTATTGGAATTAATACCAATATTGCTGGATGGGACATGCCTGGCTTGTCTAGCCCTTGCTGCTTGACCAAAGGCAGCAGCTGTGGTGKTTTCACCTCAGAGAYGCCTTTGSCTAAGCTGGRTGCTGCAGCTGGGCACATGGAGACAAGTCCAGGCATGCAGGAGCTCAGGTTCCCTCTGTGGAGAAGCTTTRAGGYSATGGTGAAGGAAAGGAGTCGGTTCTGATGGAGGGTTTGGATCCAGAGCTTTATCCTGGCCCACAGGCCTCTGMATGCAGCACCAGCTCCAACAGAACTCCCTGAGCCCGTGGCTGCTGCTCCTTTGAACCCCGGGGAGAGGGGCAGGGAAGGGGCAGGGAGCCACCAAGCAGGGACAGGAGGGGAGGGACAAAGGGACAAAGGACACCTGGATGGCCCAATGTCCCCCAGGGGTAGAGGGCATCCTGTGAATCTGCCAATCCCTTCTGGGATGCCAGGACTGACAGACAGCACTCAGCAGGGCTCAGGGTGGGGGAAAGGAGGGGTGATTGGCACCTGGGGAAGGACCGGGGAAACTGAGGCAAGCTATGGCATCCCACTGCAACACTGGGTGATGGACAGGGAGGGTGAGCCCAGGGCTGGCTGATGCTCTGGCTCTGGAGAAGGAGGGTGAGCCCAGGGCTGAGGAGCAGCAGGGCTGGGTGATGGACAGGGAAGCTGAGCCCAGGGCTGTGGCTCCCGCTCTCCATCTGCCAGGGAAAACAACTCCGGTGGGGCTGGAGCTTTACTTGGAGGATCAGGTGGCCGGAGTAGGAAGCAAAAGTGGAGTTGGGTTACTCCAGGCTCATCCATAATGAACACGAGGCAGAGCCTCAGGCAGGGAGGGGAAGGGCTGGATCCCCCCGGGGCTGGCAGGGAGACACCATTAAAGGGGCTCCAGGGTGCATTTATTTAATGTGGAGACTGAATAGAATGGATAAGCATCACAATAAATGGGGAGGGGTTTGTCCTGTGGGTTTGCAGGTCGTGCTTGGAGGCATCCTTCCCATGCAGCCCCAGGGCAGAGCAAGAGTGGGGCCTCCAGAACCAGGGGGACCAAGGGGAGCTGCCCCCTCCTCACCCCAGAGCCAGCTCAGGTTCCTGGGGCCACCAGGCAGGCAGAGCCTTCACAAAGTGGCTGCCAGGCAGCTCCAGTGWCCAGGTGGCATTTGGGGACCTCCAGTCCCCAAAAGGGGTTTGGGGCAAGGAGTGAAGCTGAGCAGTGCTGGAGAGAGGGGAGAAAGGGGCAGGGGCAGCAGTGGGGTCGGTGGTCCCACCCCCCTGACCCCCAGCTGCATCCACACTCCTGTGGTTGTGTGAAATGGTGACACCTCCCTCTTGGTTTGATTTGTTGGAAGAAAAAAGGAAATGTGGCAAAATTAAGACACACAACATAAAAGAAAAAGGTGTCATAGAATCAGAATAGAGTTGGTGAGGTTGGAAATCCCTCAAAGATCAAGTGCAAGCCCAGCACTGCCAAGGACACCATTGTCCCTCAGTGCCACATCCCCATGTCTATAAAAGATCACAGAATACTGAAATATCCTGAGGGGAAGGGACCCTCAGGGATGATCAGTGCAGCCCCTGGCCCTGCCCAGCCACCCCAACAACCCCACCCTGAACATCCCTCAGAGCACTGTCCAAACACTCGTGAAGATCCTTCCAAAATTGCACTTGAGCAATGGGTTTAATCCCAGGGATTGCTGCTCTGGGATAATGGGATCAGGACAGAAATTACCTATGGAGATGTCATCCTTCCCTAAAACCTGAGCACAGAGAGGCAGTAACAGCCCCCTGAGGCTGTCACCAGAGGGCATGGGGCATCCCAGCTGTGTCACCAGAGAGAATTGGGGCATCCCAGCTGTGTCACCAGTTGGCAACATCTCTGCCAGCATCTCTTTGCTCCTGCCCTGCCTTTGGGGTGTCTGTGCATTATCCCAGGGTGCTCACCACCTCCTCTGTGGCCTCCCATGTGCCACCAGCCCGTGGGGACAGGAGGGAGGGTTACACCAGCCTTGGGTGTCCTTTGTCAGCACAGAGGGTGTGAGGAGCAGGAGCTGCTGGGCTGGCCCAGCTCCTGCTGTCCCTGCTCCACCAGTGTCACTTCTCTGGGGGATCTGGGGTCCCCATCACTCTCCTTCTGTCCCCCCCTAAGCCAAGCAGCAGCCACCTCAAAATGGGCCTTTTGGGCACCTTTTGGGCCCTGAGGATCTGCAGTGGCACCGAGGTGGGGCAGTGCAGCCACCTCAAAATGGGCTTTTGGGGATCTTTTGGACCCTGAGCACCTGCAGTAGCACCGAGTTGGGGTGGCCTTGAGCAGCCACAGATGTCACACTGTCCCCTGCCCTCATCCCACATCCTGCTGGGCCCCCACAGGCAGGTTTGGGGTCAGCCCAGAGRGACAGAAGGGAGTGTGAGAGGGGCTCCCTGGGGTCAGAGAGGCTGGAACCCTCAGGGACTCACCCCAGTTTGTCCCAGTGCTGCGGGATGATGGCACAAAGCCCCCCACGCTGGAGGTGTCAGTGCCCCACTCCCTGCACCTCCCATGGGGCTGGCTCTGCTCCTGGCACCCCCAATATTCTCATGCCAGGCTTAAAAACACCCAACCGAGCAACTCTGCCACTTAATTAGGTTAATGACCGTGCTTCATTAAGGAARGGARTTTGCAGGGGCGTTTCCAGGCAGATTTGGGGCACGGATGGGGACGGGGAGAGGGAAAGGGGAAGCRAAGAAAAGGGAAAGCGGCAGCCAAGTGGTAATCCTTGGAAAGGAAAGGAGGGCAGGCGGGGCACGGCGCYGCGGGGTCGGAGTTAATCCCTGCTCGGCAAAAATTGTGCCCGGGGCAGCCTTAATCTGCGATCCGAGAGGGCGGGACCGGGATGGGGACGGGGACGGGGACGGGGACAGGGACAGGGACAGGGATGGGGATGGGGACGGGGACAGGGGACAGGGGACAGGGGACAGGGGACAGGGGACAGGGATGGGGACAGGGACAGGGATGGGGACAGGGGACTGGGCTCTACATGTGGCATTGAGCATCCCCTGTCCTACGGGACCCCTCCAAGCCGAGTGCCCTCAGATAATTTGTGCCACTGGATGAGACCTCGCACCAGGAGCAGAAGGCATGGGGCATCCCAGCTGGGTCACCAGAGGGCATGGGGCATCCCAGCTGTGTCACCAGAGGGAATGGGGCATCCCAGCTGTGTCACCAGAGGGAATGGGGCATCCCAGCTGGGTCACTTGTTGGCAGTGTCTCTGCCAGCATCTCTTTGCTCCTGCCCTGCCCTTAGGGTGTCTGTGCATTATCTCAGGGTGCTCACCACCCCCTCTGCCCGTGCCTGCGCCATCAGGGGCACAGGGAGGGCTGAGCCAGTGGGAGCAGAGGCTCAGGTGTGGGTCTGCAGCACTGGCTCCTCTCCCAGACCTCTCCCCCTGCCTCAGTTTCCCTGTTCCCATGGAGAGTGAGGCTCATTTACCCCAGCTTTGCTCAGGGCAGGATCCCCAGGTTGCACAGTTGGTGAAAGGGATCCAGGGGGTTTCCTGGGGGAAATGGGGCCTCATCAGCCCCAYGGGCCTGGGGAGCAGTGTCCAGGTCCCCCCGCTCACGGACAGGCAATCTGTGGGGCCGGTGCTGTTGCAGTGATTTCAGGGTTTACCTCAGAACCTCGGGCCTGCCCTGATGATTCCCTCCCAGGTGTGTCAGTCCCTCTCCTTTCCCCTCCCAGCACTGTCTGTCAGTCCTGGCATTCCAGATTGGCAGATTCAAAAGGATGCCCTCTACCCCGGGGGGCATTGGGCCATCCAGGTTGTCCTTTTGTCCCTTTGTCCCTCCCTCCTGTCCTCTGCTTGGTGGCTCCCTGCCCCTTCCCTGCCCTCCTCCCGGGGTTCAAAGGAGCAGCACCACGGGCTCAGGGAGTTCTGTTGGAGCTGGTGCTGAGCATTCAGAGGCCTGTGGGCCAGGATAAAGCTCTGGATCCAAACCTCCATCAGAACCACTCCTTTCCTTCACCATCGCCTCTAAAGCTTCTCTGCAGAGGGAAACCTGAGGAGCAGCCCCTGTTATGGGGGGAAGCTCCACTCCAGCACCACCAGAGCTCCTGCAGGCCTGGACTTGTCTGCATGCCAGCTTGCAGCACCCAGCCAGCCAAAAGTGTCTGTGGGTGAAACAAGCACACACCAGCCAGCCAAAAGTGTCTGTGGGTGAAACACACACACCCAGCCAGCCAAAAGTGTCTGTGGGTGAAAACCAACACCCAGCCAGCCAAAGTTCTGTGGGGTGAACACCAACACCACCAGCCAAAGGTCGTGGGGTGACACCACACAGCCCAGCCAATGTCTGTGGGGTGAAACACCACACACCCAGCCAGCCCAAAGTGGTCGTGGGTGAAACACCACACATCCCACAGCCAAAAGTGTCTGTGGGGTGAAACACCACACACCAGTCAGCCAAAAGTGTCTGTGGGTGAAACACCACACATCCCACAGCCAAAAGTGTCTGTGGGGTGGAACACCACAGTTGCTGCTATTTGGTTCAGCACCTCTCGGGTTGCTGTTGTTAATTGCTGCCCCGAGATGTGCAGGGTGTCTCTGTTTCGGCCCGCGCATCCGAAGAACGAGTCAGAGCTCTTCAGTTTTCGGTCTTGAAGTTGTTTATTAATTCTTATCTATAAAATTTTCTTTCTGCCCAGCCAAGATCTGCTCAGCAGGGCAGCCACAGGCACTCTGACTGCCCCCGAGGCAGTGTTGTCTTTTTATACTACAAACTACGTATAACATATTTACACTGAATTCCCAATACCTATCACCTGTGTTAGACAGTGAACTTCTACTCTAAACCAATCCCAAAGTGCCAACATCACAGCAGAAAATGGAGACCAAGAAGAAGAAGAAAGACTGGACACGCCCAAGTTCCTCCATCTTGTCCCCACAACCCCCATACCAAAAATCCTAAAATCTACATTTTCACCCTGTGATAATTTTATTATTATACTATTTAAACTTCTGTGACTTTCAGGTCCTCATACAAAGCTGGTAACTTGCTCCAGGGGTCAAAATCAAACCCGCAGGTTCTCTGGGCTGTGTGCCAGGGTCTCTGAGCCCCCTGGCAGGGTTCTCAGCAACTCTGGACACCCGGAGGGATGTGCTGAGTTCTGACAAGCACCAAGGGCCAGACAAGCTCAGGCATGTCCTGCCTGCAATATTGGTATTATTCCAATAGGGTTCTGTCACAGACATCTTTTATGAAAAATCCTTTCTGTAGGATTTTTCCTCCTGAGAAGCTGAGAGGCCTGAGGAACAAAATGTAAACATTGATTATCTGCTGCTGTGGAATGCAACAGGTAGATCTTTGATTGGCTCATGTTAGATGTTTGTAATTAATGGCCAATCACAGCCCAGCTGGCTCGGACAAAGAGCAGAACCACAAACCTTTGTTAGCATTCCTTCCTATTCTATTCTTAGCTAACCTTCTGATGAAACATTTTCTTCTATTCTTTTAGTATAGTTTTAATGTAATATATAAAATAATAAATCAAGCCTTCTGAAACATGGAGTCACATCCTCATCTCTTCCCTCATCCAAGAACCTGTGTGAGCACCATCACAGAGTATGACCTTGTCCCTGCTGACTCTGCTCTCTCTCTTGTCACAGGCACATGGCAGAGTGGCAGTGAGCCCCTAGACCATGCCCCACACCATGAGATGGTGGCTCCCGCTGCTGGCCCTGCTGCTGTCCCCGCGGGCRGGCGCGTGCCCCGCGCGCTGCGAGTGCGCCCCGCAGCTGCGCTCGGTGCTGTGCCACCGCCGCCGCCTCACCGCCATCCCCGAGGGCATCCCCAGCGAGACCCGCGTGCTGGAGCTCAACAAGAACCGCATCCGCTGCCTCAACCCCGGCGACCTGGCCCCCTACCCGCTGCTGGAGGAGCTGGATTTCAGCGAGAACATCATCTCCAATGTGGAGCCCGGCGCCTTCAGCAACCTGTTCAACCTGCAGACCCTGCGGCTGCGGGGGAACCAGCTCAAGCTCATCCCCCCGGGGGTCTTCACCAAGCTGAGCAACCTGACCCTGCTGGACATCAGCGAGAACAAGCTGGTCATCCTGCTGGACTACATGTTTCAGGACCTGCGCAACCTGAAGAGCCTGGAGGTGGGCGACAACGACCTGGTGTACATCTCCCAGCGCGCCTTCTCGGGGCTGCTGGGGCTGGAGCAGCTGACCATTGAGAAGTGCAACCTGACCTCCATCTCAGCCGAGTCGCTGTCCTACCTCCAGAACCTGGAGGTGCTGCGGCTCCGGCACCTCAGCATCTCTGCGCTGGAGGACCAGAACTTCAAGAAGCTCTACAACCTCCTGCAGCTGGAGATCGACAACTGGCCACTGCTGGAGGAGGTCTCCCCCACCAGCTTCCAGGGCCTGAACCTCACCTCGCTCTCCATCACCTACACCAACATCACAGCCGTGCCCGCCGCTGCCTTGCGGAACTTGGTGTACCTCCGGTACCTCAACCTGTCCTACAACCCCATTAGCACTGTGCTGAAGGGCTCCTTCAAAGACCTCATCCGGCTCCAGGAGCTCCACATCGTGGGTGCTCTGCTGGTGTCYGTGGAGCCGCAGGCTTTCTCCGGCCTGAGACAGATCCGGCTGCTCAACCTCTCCAGCAACTTCCTGTCCACGCTGGAGGAGAGCACCTTCCACTCGGTCAACACGCTGGAGACGCTGCGGGTGGACAGGAACCCCCTGGCCTGCGACTGCCGGCTCCTCTGGATCCTGCAGCGGCGCAAGACGCTCAACTTCGATGGGCAGCAGCCCATGTGCTCCTCMCCACCCGAAATCCAGGGCAACGCCCTGCGCGACTTCCCGGACTCGGTGCTCTTCGAGTACTTCACCTGCCAGAAGCCCAAGATCCGGGATCGGAARCTGCAGCACGTGACGGCGCGGGAGGGACAGTCTGTGTCCTTCCTGTGCCGCGCCGACGGGGAGCCCGACCCCTCCATCGCCTGGGTGTCCCCCCAGCACCGCATGATCACCACCCGCAGCACSGGCCGGGCCACGGTGCTGCCCGGGGGCACCCTGGAGATCCGTTTTGCCCAGGTGCAGGACAGTGGCACCTACATCTGCATTGCCAGCAATGCTGGTGGCAATGACACCTACTTTGCCACGCTGACGGTCAAGGGGCGCCCGGCCGACGGCGCCCACCACACCAACCGGACTTTGTACCTCAGCGACTTCAACGACACCTTCCACAACAACACCCAGGTCTTCTTGAAGTTCACCTTGGACCTCAAGACCATCCTGGTCTCCACGGCCATGGGCTGCATTACCTTCCTGGGCGTGGTGCTCTTCTGCTTCCTCCTGCTCTTCGTCTGGAGCCGCGGCCGGGGGCAGCACAAGAACAACTTCTCMGTGGAATATTCCTTCCGCAAGGTGGACGGTCCCACCACCACCACCGGCCAAGGAGGGGCCAGGAAGTTCAACATGAAGATGATCTGAGCCTCTCCCAGAGGAGAACCATTTTCTGTGGCCCAGCCCCRGGCTGGGAGGGCTGGGAGGGCTGTGGGAGCACCGGCCGTGTCCCAGAGCTGGCAGAGTGACCTTGCTGTGCTGGGACATGGCTGGAGACAGAGGTGCCACAAGCCAGCAGGGTCAGAACCGTGGGGACCTCAGGGTCGGGGAGGGATGACCTCAATGTCCCAGCCCTGTGGAGAGCCCTCAGGGCTCAGGGGCTGTCCCAGGGGCTCCTGATGTAGCGAGGTTTTTGCTACCAACTATGCATTTCTTGAGCCAAAAGATCAGCAGTGTTGGGCCTGGGAGAAAAATGCTTCCTGTTTTCCCCCCACCCTTTCCCYTTTTTTTGTAAGGGACTCTTCAGAAAACTTTCCTGGTAGTTGTTTGTGGTTCTTTTCTTGTTGTTGGTGGGGGTTTTGGTCGGGTTCTTTTGTTTGTTTTTTTTWAATTAATTTCCAAGAGAAATGTCTTCCGGGGCGATGTGGGACTGGGGAGGTTGTGCCAAGCTGGGGGCTCCCCCAGCTCCTTGGTAAAGACAAACCCCCCCTCCCGGGCACAGATGTGCCTTGAGAGCTTTTCATCCATGGATTTAAGATCCAGCATCTGCCAATGTGGGTGCCCAAGGGACACTTCTGCACAAGCAATAATAACCCTCCAGGGCCAGGCTCTAAGGAGGTGTCAGCAAGAAAAAAAAGGGAAAAAAAGGCAAAATGAGGCCAAGATCATTAAAATCAGGAAGAGCAACCCCAGGGTGATGCAAGGCCCCCCCATCTCTGCATCCACCCAGTGGGGGGTTGGGATTCCTACAGGTTCAAAAGGTACTTTTGAGTTAATTTTCTTGGAGTTGCAAAGTCWAAATCTGCAGGAGAGCAGGACCTGGCTCATCCTGTGCAGGGAGGCCCCATGGCCCAGGAAAGAAGAGGAGAGAAAAGCTGGGAAGAAGCAGTCCAGGAGAACGTCCTGGTTGACACCTCCATCCCAGATCCTGCATCCTCTGATGCTGAGGACCACAGGTCAATGTCCCTGGGGCTGCTCCTGCTGCCACAGGGGTGGTTCCTGCCTTCCCATCCCACCCCTTCCCAGGCTTTGCCCTGGCTCTGCCTCAGGGTGTGGATTTTTTGTGAGGRAGAAGGAATGAAGCTGGAATGGAGGAGCCTGAATGTGACCTGGAGGATCCAGGGAGTTCATTGCTTCYTCCTCYTCTTCCTCCTCCCATGTGCACCCTGGGGGTTGCTGCAGGTCCCACTGTTGTCCCCATTCCTGCAGGGATATTCCACACCWGGATGTCCCTTCTCCAGCCAGTGATGGTCAGGCTGGGAGCTGGAGGGGGCGGCTGTCCATTCCCTGATGGGCACCGGAGCATCCGAGGGGTTGGGAGCTTTGTGGGGCACAAGTGGCTGCTCAGAACATCCCCCCAACCCTGTTCTGCTGCCACAGGGTGCCCCCCAATTCCATCCAGTCCATCATCGCGTCTCCTCATCCATCTCCTCATCCCATCCATCCATCCATCCATCCATCCATCCCTATCCATCCATCCATCCATCCATCCATCCATCCATCCATCCATCCATCCCTATCCATCCATCCATCCATCCATCCATCCATCCATCCATCCATCCATCCATCCATCCATCCATTCTCTATCTCATCCTATCATCATCCACCATCCAATCCATCCATCATCCATCCATCCATCCATCCATCCATCTATCCACCTTCACTCACATCCATCCATCCCATCCCTATCCCATCCATCCATCCATCCATCCACCATCCATCCATCCATCATCCATCCATCCATCCATCCCTATCCATCCATCCATCATATCCATCCATCCCATCCATCCATCCATCCATCCCTATCCATCCATCCATCCATCCATCATCCATCCATCCATCCATCCATCCATCCATCCATCCATCCATCCATCCATCCATCCACCACCCATCCATCCATCCATCCATGCATGTCCGCATCCATCCCTCCCTGCGTGGGTTTTCCATTCTGTCCCCGTGGCCCCTCATGCCCGGTGCCCCTCGCCCCCAGCCGTGCATGCCGTGTCCTCCCAGGGTCCTGTTTATGTCTGGGGTTTTTTTTATCCTTGGGGAGGGGGTGGGAAGGGGGTGGGAGGGCAGGGAGGGGGTCAGGCATGGACCCTCACAGTGGGAGCAAAGGGCAGTGCACACCTGGCACAGTTTTCTATGTAACGAGCATGTCAGATGTATTTGTGAGCAAAACAAAAAAAAAAAAAAAAAAGGGAAAAAAGGGATTTTTGTGGCTCATGTGGGTTTTTCTCCCCCTTCTCTTCCCCATGCGCCTTGATAAGAAAAGGCAAAATCAGTGGGCAGAGCCTGAGCAGGAGCTAGAAAGGGCAGGAGCACCAGAATTCACAACTTTGAGCTCTCCAGACCTGCTGCMAGCTGGAAAGCCCCTAGAATTCCAGCAGGCCTTCCCCCTTTCCTGGGGCTCTGCTGGGATTTGCAGCCCCTGAGTCCATCCCCACCATCAGTCCCACAAACCCCACATCAACWATGTGAAACCACCTCCCAGAGGGAGCCAAAGTCCATTTATTAATAACTAATAAATGATTAATGCACGCGTGCTAACGGACTGCTGCTGCTATTAATCGATTATTAATTATTAATGCTGTGTTTCGAAGGATGTGCCAAAAATTGAGGGTGCAAAGGCAGCACCTTGAGTCTTGCTGGCAGGAAAATTGGGGTTTCGGAGTGGTTAAAAGGAGTCACATCCACCCCAGAGTGCACACAGGGAGCCAAATCCCTTGGATGGGGCTGGAAAATCGRGCACATGCCAGGGGAAACTGAGGCACGGGGGGGCACTGCAGTGGGGCAGGGGCCAGTAGGGAAGAGGAGGTGGTTCCTCCTTCACAGAGTGACCCTTCCAGTGCCCCAGCCCCAGGGCACAGCCTGGCCCTCCCAAGGCCACCCCTGCCCTTGGCACAGCTGCCACCTCTGTCCCTACCATGGGCTCAGCCAGCTCAGGCTGGTCCAAAGGTAGAGAAGCTGGGAAAAAAGTTATGGAAATGGTGCCTTGGAGCATCCAAGTGTGTTCCAAGAGATTACAGATGTCTCTTATACACATCTAGATGAAGCTGGGAAAAAAGTTATGGAAATGGTGCCTTGGAGCATCCAAGTGTGTTCCAAGAGATTACAGAGAGTCCCAAGTGCTGCCTGGAAAGATCAGACTCAAACAGGGTGTTCCATGGACCAGATCATTCCAAATGCAGGAACTACAAAAACAAAAAAAAAAAAAAAACCACAGATTTTCTTGGTCCCTCTATATATTTGTATCATTTTGCTTAGAAACTCCAAACAGGAGCACATCCACACTGAAACACAGATATTACAGATATTTTAAACCATCCCATCCACTGATTTTTGGGGTAAAAACATCATTATTTTAACCTGTTACCCTTTGGAGAGGCCACATCCTGTGAGCTGCACCTGCCATGGGGCAGTGTCATGTTTGCACCAGTTTTATGTTTGAGGGGGCCATGTGTCCTTGTGTCCCCCTCAAAGGGGGCAATGCCCCTCCCCAAACCCCCCGTGTCCCTTTGCCAGGCTCAGTGCCTGCCCTGTCCCCTGCCAGCCCCAGCTCTCACAGCACAGACTGGGCTGGCACTGGGAGCAAAGGAATAATATTGTAAATCAAAGGTGACTCCAACAAAATGGAGAGAATGATGAGGAGGATTCTGTGGATATCAGAAGGTTAATTAATTACTTTATTGTCTTGGTTTGSAAAGACAGGTGCCTSCTAAGGAAGGCAGGAACCTCCCCTGAAATGAAGAATGTGAACYTCTGCCCTCCGAGTTGCTATAAATTTTAAATGAAGGGGCTCTCAGGCAACAAAAATTATGGGAGCAGGAAATAACAGTTCTTTAATAGGGAAGAAAATAAAAAGATAAAATAAACAATGCACTACACTAAAACAACACTGCCAGAGTCAGAACCCAACCTGACACCCTGTGGATCAGGGTGTTGGTGGCATTCCAATTGGAATTGTGGCTGCAGCCCTCCTGCAGTGTCAGGGGTGGYTCTGCTGGAGCAGGGATCCTGGAGAAAGGTGCAGGCTCTTCCTCTGAAGATCCAGTGGCAGAGGCAGCTGCTGCTCCTCTGGGAAATCCAGTGGAGAAGCCGTGCTGGTGTTCCAGAATCTCCAGATTCTATCCAGGCAGGAATGCTTGGCTCCTCCCTCTGGGCTCACATCTCCCAATGGGATGCTGTAGTTCTTATCAGCCATGCAGTGACGTTCATCTGTTATCAGCAGGTGTCCCCTCCCGAGGGAGGAGTGAATGTGAAAGAGATAAGGAAAAACTGCCCAATTAACAGAAGCCAACTGCCATCCAGATGGTAATAGAGTACATCTTGCCTTGCAATCTGGAACAACTGTACTATRTACATTTTATCTAAACTGAATCTGCTAAACACTCACTGTGCACACAGCTGTTTACACTGCACTGAATCTCGTGACTGTTAGCTCACAGTCCCAACACACACACACAGTTGGGCCTGATAGGCCAAGGAAACAAAACATCTTCACTTTGGATAAACAATCTCTATATTTGTCCTGGTTTAGGGCAAATTTGGGAGAAAACCTCCAAAGGGGCCCCTCCAGAAAGCAAACCCACACGGCCCGTCATCCCAAACAGGTCAGGAAGGATTCCTCAGAGAGAAATGGAAAGAACCTGTTTATTTAATAGGCACAGCACCCCCCAGCACACAGAATGAACAATACCAGGTGACACCACTCTGTCACCGCTCTGACAAAGATGACAAATTCAGAAAGTCTCTCTCGGGGGTGCTCGCTCTGTTATCAGTCCCTCCTCTGCTGGGGCAGCTGCTGCAGCCACAAGGTGCAAACTCTTGGTGTTTCCCAGGTCCCAGTCCAGAGCAGGATTGAGTGATTCCAAAAAAGGGAAGGAAGAAACAGTCTGGGAAAATTTGGACTGCTTAGCTAAACTAAATAATGAGCAGAAGCAAAAAGCAAGAGCAAAGCAGGAGCAAAGCAGAAACAAGAGCGAGAGCAAAGCAAAAAGCAAAAGCAGCACCATGTACTGCCCTGTCTGTGTGTCCCGACAGCTGTGGGGGAGCAGCTGATAAAAAAAAAAAAACAAAACAAAACAAAATAAAACAAAACAAAACATTCACTCTTCAGAGCTAGTCTTGAAGGCACAGAACATGATATCCAGCATAAACAGAACAGATACAAGCGTCATAACATCACCCTAGGATAATATTGTATTCTGCTTTGGCACAACACAGGCACAGCAAGTGATAAGRATTGTGTTTTCCCTTTCTCTGAGGTTCAGAGAATGTGAATCTCAGAAATCCTCGGGAAGAATTGTGCCTTGCTTTTCCCTGTGAARAGAAATGTGGCAACAAAGCAATGCCTCCATCTGCTGGAGACACGAGCCCTGGGCCACTCCAGACTGGAATTCCATCTCCCAAAAACTCCCTGGGGTGCAGGGGGCTCCCACTCCCTCCCCACCACACGAGGGAGTGGCTCTGGTTGCCAAAGAACCGTGAGGCTGCAGCCCCCACGAGAGAGAGCTGCCGTGAGAGGAAGGAGGAAATTGGGGTTTTTCTCTCATTTCCTGCTTCGAGATGAGTTCGGTGGCACGGGGAGGTGAAGGGTGGAGGTTACAGCTCCTGCCTGTGCCCGAGGGTGTGGGAGGCAGGACTGAACCCCCTGCTCCTTTGGGGGGTGCTGCAGGATGGAGATGCTGAGAGAGCACCCGGGTGGGTTCAGTGCCCCAGGGATCAGCCCTCGGGCTGCTGAACGATGTCATGGCAAAAAAACAGAAAAGAAAAAAAAATAAAGACAATTAGAAAAATGCCATTTTCCAGCAGCTGCGATTAAAGATCCTATCTCCCACTGGGAAGAGAAAYCAATTTCCTTACAAAGCAAAAAGGCTGGAGCTAAGAAAAATTTCCCTGCATCAGTCCCCAAATCCAGGGTGAAAAGGGTTCAGCAGGTCCTGCACCAGAGTCTGCAAATGCTGTCAGTGCCATCAGCACCATCAGGGCCATGTCCTGCAGCTGATTTATCCACCTGGAACAGGCAGCAGAACCCACCAAAGGATTCATGGGTGCTCCACTAAATCAGAATTTTGCACAGTCCTGCAGAGGTTGGCAACAGAAAATGACTGTCCTTGTTAAGGGCTTGGGTGGCTTTTAAACTTGGCATTTTCTCCTTGGTTGGAATAAGACAAATGAGGAATTTCACAGCTAAAAGGCAATTCCTGGCTGCCCCTCTTTCCCTGGCCACCTCTCTCTAGCTTGGCAGGGTCACAGGATGGCAGGAATTCTGGCATTTTATTCCTACCATTTTTTGGTACTTTTTAAAGGTAATTTTATTCATTAGGGAAAAAMAGTGATGCTTCTAACACTGTGAGGGTGGGCAGGCCCTGGCACAGGGTGCCCAGAGCAGCTGGGGCTGCCCCTGGATCCCTGGCAGTGCCCAAGGCCAGGCTGGGCAGGGCTTGGAGCAGCCTGGGACAGTGGGAGGTGTCCCTGCCATGGCAGGGGTGGCACTGGRTGGGMTTTGGGGTCCYTTCCAACCCAAGCCAGTCTGGGTTGCTRGTGCAATTTGGGGTGGATGGTGCAGGTTGTCCCCTCCCAGAGCCCTGCCTCTCCTCCCTGAGCTGGATCCAAGCATGACTCAGCYCCACAGAGTTTTTATCAGCTCTCACACACGGCCTCAGCGCCCAGAAACAGCCCCAGCCAACAGCCACARCCCTGGGAAATACAGAAATAAATACAGGGGGAGGGAGCTGTGGGCTCCTCATGGGGTGCCTGCAGGCTCTCAGCACCCCCCAGTCCCACCCCAGCCCCCCAAATCCTGCAGAGGTGCCTGGACCCAGGGTCCTGCTGTTCTTGGGCTCAAGCAGTGAAATTTTCTGTTTTCCTCATGGAAACCCACATTTCCCAAAGGCTGCTCATCCCAACCCTGCTGCCCCCAGGAGAAATCCCTGCAGCTCCCTTCCCACAGCACCCACAGTGGCACCACTGGTGACTCAAAGAGTGAATAAGAGGGAGGAAATATTAAAATATTTGGGCTTTAGAGTGTTTAAAAAGTGACTTCTTTCTAGGGGGGATTGACACAAATGGGAGGATTTTTTTTTCCAGCTGAGTTGGGTCACTTGGTGCACTTTGAGCATCTCTGGGAGACAAAAAAAAAAATTTAATTTTATTCATTAGGAAAAAAAGTGATGCTTCTAACACTGTGAGGGTGGCAGGCCCTGCACAGGGTGCCAGAGCAGCTGGGCTGCCCCTGGATCCCTGCAGTGCCCAAGGCCAGGCTGGCAGGGCTTGAGCAGCCTGGACAGTGGGAAGTGTCCCTGCCATGGCAGGGTGGCACTGGTGGCTTTGGGGTCCTTTCCAACCCAAGCCAGTCTGGGTTGCTAGTGCAATTTGGGTGGATTGCAGGTTGTCCCCTCCCAGAGCCCTGCCTCTCCTCCCTGAGCTGATCCAAGCAATGACTCAGCTCCACAGAAGTTTTTATTCACTCTCCACACACGGCCTCAGCGCCCAGAAACACCCCAGCCAACAGCCACAACCCTGGGAAATACAGAAATAAATACAGGGGAGGGAGCTGTGGGCTCCTCAGGGGGGTGGCTGCAAGGCTCCCAGCACCCCCCAGTCCCACCCCAGCCCCCCAAACCTGCAGAAGGTGCCTGGACCCAGGGTCCTGCTTTGGGCTCAAGCAGTGAAATTTTCTGTTTCCTCATGGAAACCTACATTTCCAAAAGCTGCTCATCCCAACCCCGCTGCCCCAGGAGAAATCCCTGCAGCTCCCTTCCCACAGCACCACAGTTGCCACCACTGGTGACTCAAAGAGTGAATAGGAGAGGAAATTATTGAAATACTTCGGCTTTAGAGTATTTAAAAAGTGACTTTCCTCGAGGGGATTGACACAAATGAGGATTTTTTTTTTCCAGCTGAGTGGTCACTTGGTGCACTTTGAGCATCATCTCTGGGAGACAAAAAAAAAAAAAGGTTTATTCAAGGACTGAGCCTTCTCGTGTAATGGCTGCACGAAATCCCAGCAAAAAGATCACAGATCAAAAAAATATTCTGAGTGGAAGAAAAGCACAGGGATCATCAGCTCCAACTCTTAAAGGAACTGAACCCACAACCTTGGTACATGGAAGAAAAGGAAAATATTCCCCTTCACACACCCCCCCTCCCAGAGTAAACCTAATAAACCAGAGAAAGGGGTTTTAATTATATGTAGGAATTAATTATGCAACTTGAGGAGTTTGGGAGTCAATCCCCTCCCCAGAGCAGCTGCCACCTTAAAGCCATTCCTGGAGCCATCCAGGACTGAGAAGCAGCTGGAGGGACACAAACCCACAGGTGGCACATGACGGTGAACATGACACATGGCCAGGGTTGACGTGTTCACAGGTCTGAGGATGAGGGAAGAGATGAGATCTGACTCCATGTTTCAGAAGGCTGATTTATTATTTTATGATATATATTATATTAAAACTATACTAAAAGAATAGAAGAAAGGATTCATCAGAAGCTGGGCTAAGAAAGAATAAGAAGGAATGAGTAACAAAGGCTTGTGTCTCAGAGAGTCTGAGCCAGCTGACTGTATTGGCCATTAATTAGACAACAACCACATGAGACCAATCAAGATGCACCTGTTGCATTCCACAGCAGCAGATAATCAATGTTTACATTTGTTCCTGAGGCCTCTCAGCTTCTCAGGAGGAAAAAATCCTAAGGAAAAGAATTTTTCAAAAAGATGTCTGTGACAACCGGGCATGCAGGGGGCTCCAGGGGCTGCAGGGGAGCCGAGCCAAGCCCAGCTGACAAGCCTGCAAACCCAGCTAAGCCAAGCCTCAGGCTGAGCAAACTGGCTTAACGCAAAACCCGCTGAAGCCAAACCCGGCTGAACCGAAACCCGGCTGAGCCAAGCCCAGCGGAACAAAACCCGGCTGAACAAGACCCGGCTGAGACCAAACCCGAGCGAGCCAAACCCGGGCTGAAACCAAACACCTGGCTGCACCGAAGCTGCACGAAGCCCTGGCTAGCCAAACCGGCTGAACCAAGCCCGCTGAGCCAAAGCTACCACGCTGAACCAAACCCGGCTGAAGGCCAACACGGCTTGAACCAAACCCGGCTGAGCCAAACCCGGACTGAAACCAAACCCGACTGAACCAAACCTGGCTAGCCAAAACCCGGCTGAACCAAACCAGCTAAGCCAAACCCACTGAACCAAACCCAACTGAGCCAAACCCAAGCTGAACCAAACCAGCTGAGCAAACCCCGGCTGAGCCAAACCCGCCGCTGAACCAAGCCCGGCTGAACCAAAGCCCGGCTGAACCAAAGCCCAGCTGAAACCAAAGCCCGACGAGCCAAGCCCACTGAACCAAGCCGCTTCCTTGAGCCGAATTAGAGAGGAGATAGAGATAGAGAGAGAGTACGCCAGCCTGGCAAAGAAGAAACTTTTAATAGCCCAAGTTGACGTTTCTGTCAATGCCTCTGAGCAGCGTCAAACGCAGTTGCTGGCAAAGAAACTTTTTAAGACCAAAGTTGGATCTTCGCCTCTGTGTCCTGCACTGCAGCTCAAAACTCGCGCTTGGCAAAAGATAAACTGATTTAACAAAAATTGGATCTTCCTCGTGATCTTGCAGTGCAAAACCAGTGGCAAGAAAATAGAGAAACTTATATACAGAAAGTTGGACCTTCTGTCCTCCTGCAGTCCACACACAGACCTGCGCAACACACGACAACGCACAGCTCTCTATACGAAATGTTGGACCTTCCTGTACCTTCCTGGCAGTCAAAACGGCAGCCTGGCAAAACGAGAGAAATGTTATACAAAGTTTGGACCGGTTGCTGTCCGCTCCTGCAGCTCAAAACCCCAGCCTGGCAAAAGAAGAACTTTATACAAAGTTGGACTTCTTTTTAATCACACGCTCAAAACCCAAGCCTGGCAAAGAGAATACTTTTACCAAAGTTGGACTTGCCGCTGTTCCTTCTGAGTCAAAAACAGCCCGTGGCAAAAAGAAAAACTTTTTAACAAACAACTCCAGGAACGTTGGACTTCTGTGTTCCTCTGAAGGTCAAAACGCAGCCTGGAAAAGAAAACTTTTTCGCAAAGTTGACCTTCCTGTCCGCTCTGCAGCTCAAAAACGAGCGCTGGCAAAAGAAGAAACTTTTTACCTAAAGTTGGAAGCTTTCACTGTCGCTCCTGCAGCACCAGGGCTTGCGCCTGGCTTTAGAGCACCAGGGATTTCGTGGCCAGGTGAAGAATCTCACCAGTGATTATCCCAAAATAAAGCAGTGTGGAGCACACAGAGCTGGAAAGATAATTCCACTTTGCCTGTTGGTTCTTGGTGCTCAGTGGTGATTGGTTCTCAGCCCCAACTCTCCAAGAGGTGAGTGTGGGATAGAAATTGTTCCAGGCAAGAATAACCTGTCCCTGCCTCAGGCCTGTAAATTTTTATTTATAGGGAAATATGCTCGTTAAGGCTCTTATCATAGCAGGAGATCTAATGGAAGAGGGGGGCAAGTCTCGTTTTGAGTATCTCACGTTTAATGGAGCTGCTGGTGAGATGTTAGCAGGCACAGCCCCTCTGAGCTGCTTTCTGACAGAGCGAGCTCTGCACAGGTTTACGCTCATCCTGCCGGCAGCTGTTTGTTTGGATTAACATTTTCAAACGAAATGAGGGGGTTGTAACATAAAGCAGAGCTGGCCTTCTCAGCTCTGAGGCTGCCGCCGCGCCAAGCACAAGAGGAACTGAGGAAAGGATCAGCCGGCTGTCCCATTTCCCCTTCCGCAGCACGTGGGCTGGGCAAGGGGGATTGTCCTGCGGAAACCTGGGACAGTGGGGTGGATTTTGGGAGGGGGAATGGAAGTAAAAAGTGGAATAAAAAAATAAACTCTAAATCTACCAAAAACAGGGTCAGCAAGCGAGATGAGGGGAAGGAAAATGTTCATGGAGGAATTCCAGGGATCCTGAAAGTGCTGATGTATGGTGGGATTGATTGTGAGGGGTTTGCAAAGGGTGTTGCTCAGGAAGCCCAATACCCTTTCTATACAAATAGGAGGGACAGGGTTACTCCTGTCCCCACAAATTCTCCGCGTCCTGTGATGCTCAGCAAGACAAACGAGCTTCCAATGTGGGAATGGGATGTAGAAATTTTTAAAATGAGAAATTTACGCATGAAGGGTTATTTTAGATGATGTGCATTAAGGCTTTACAGCATGGTGTAGTAAAGTGATAGGGCCCAAGAATGTTTATAATATATTGTAATTAGGAAATGGCTTGGGCTTCTGGATTGTGATGGTGGGAATTATACCATCTGGATTGTCGTCGCCGCTTCCATGACACTGAATGGAATATAAAGTTTTTTTAAAAAGCTCTGAAGTTGCTCATTCTTGAGCAGCTGAAGAAGAAGGGCGATGAAAATTCAGAAAAATCAGAACTCTGGGGTATCGGAGGGAGAGGGGTTGGAGCTGAGTGCTCTTGGCCAGCAGAAATGAACAGACAATGGGGTGGGGAGGGGAGGCTGTTGCAGAGTCTTTCATCATTGTTTGCAACACTCTCAAATTCCTCGGGGATTTGTTATAGCTGGCAGCAGAGCGCAGAGAAAATAATAAGGAATAGTGGGTTGTGGAACAATGCCTACATTGCGACGCATAACATCAGAGATTGCCCCGCACACTTCGCAGAAATCATGATGGTGCCACGCTCTGAGTGTTTTCTGTGGCTCCTGCTCTTGGCCAAGCCCTTTCCAGCTGATTTCCTGTTCCCACTCACTCCCCCCAGCCCAAATTATTTTTATGTGGGAACTGCTCTGTTTTGAGTCGCTGAAACTCAGAAAAAAGAACACTCAGCTTTCCCAGGTGCCAGGTTGGATGTTGGATTCCACCCTTAATTCAGATAAATGAGAATTTACAAGCATTTTAAACATCTATTACCTCTCTGGCATATCCATCGCTCTCCATGCGAGTGTTTTTAAGTGGAAAATACAGAGATGCGAAAGTTGTGTTTGGTTTTTTTTTGTGAGTAGCAATAGACTTTTTTTTTGTTGGCCTGATGACTGTTTTCTTCTAGTTTCAGTATCTCCAAAGATCTTGGAAAAATAGAATTCTCCCTGTTGCTGGTAAACACCTAAAAATTCTGGTTATTTGCCATGAGTTCCTTCAGCACAAGTGGGTCTGCAGAAGGCTGGACCTTCCAAATGAAATCATTCAGGATGAAATGAAAATCGAGAGTTTCCCAGCTAGTTAGAAGGTGTTCTAATTAACTTGTGTCCCACAAAGGATCAGACATAGATTCTGAACACTAAAGAGGATTTTAGTGGGGGAGTATTTAAATTAGAGAAACTGGTACTTAACTGTTACCTTGTGAGGAGATTGAACCAGAAGTAGCTACAGGAAGGAGAGGGTAGATTAAAAGCGCATTTTTTATTAAAGAATTATAAAATAGTAGGTCTGATAAGTGTTTAGAATATTACTCTCTCAGTGTTTGATAAGCCGTCACAAGCTTTTGCTGTCCTTTGTCTCCACAGAGAGTGACCAAAGGGAACACTTAAATTTTCCTGACTAATCAGCTAGATGAGAGGGTGAAATCATCACAGACAATGATTTCTATGAAAACATGTCTGATGGGAGCATCTCTGCTCAGCTTTTGTCCTGTATGTGGTGCTTGGCTGCATCCTCCAGACACTCTCAAAAGTGCAAAGAATTAAGAAAGAAGTCTTTGCAGTGGAATGGAGAGAAAAGCAATCAGATCCTTGATTTGAAAGCCTGCTTCATAATCAATAAAATTGACTTTTTTGTATAAAATAAAAATGAAGTTGTTACTCATAAATATTACTCACACTCTTACTACTTTAGATAAGTGAATTAACTATTTATCCCATTGTTTGGGGATACTAAATAGGGCAATGCTATGCATGGAGTGCACATGCTTTTAAGAAGGGGCTCATGTTTTTCTCTCGTGTTCTGTCCCTCATCAGCAACTCAGAGCAGGTATGGGATTCCCCTTGAATGCTGTTAATGGCCCCAAACATCATTTCCACCTCCAGAGAGGCCTGAGAGCAGCCAAAACACACCAGGCTTTCTGCTACTCTTCAAAAATGGATTTTTTGGCCCCATTCCCGCTCCTGGAGGCTTGCTGCTCTAGAACACAGATGCGGAGGCAGCCTCAGATCCACCAGTGGCAGAAAACCAGCGCCCAGAAGCGCAATTTGTGAGCTTGTGTTGGTTTAATCCGGCTTTAATACTCCTGAATGACGAGAAGGGTTGTTTCTCCTCTTCTTGGGAATAAATGATGGTTTCAAAGAGCTATGGGTTCGACGTGCAGGATCATGCTACGAACCTTGGAGATTTATGAGTTGTGTTCAGTCCCTGAACGATCTTTCTAAGCACTGATCTTGTTTGTATCTCTGATCACAACACTTGCACAGCTGAAAACACAGGGAAGAGGGAAGACAGGTACTTTATCCCACACCCATTCTTCTCTAATGATGTTCACAAAGTTTGTTAATCTGTTTTCTTCGGCTGTGCTTGCCATAAACTCATCTTTCCAGACTATTTTAGAAGTAAAAACCCCATAAAATCCGACAAAGAACAACTGCACTGGTGATTTTAAACTATTGTTTGAGATGTCTTTTGTGAAAAGAGGGTAAAAAGCAGAAGTAAACAAAACTAAAAAAGGAAAATCTGGGAAAAATTCAAACACTTGGCTTTTCTCAGCCTGAAACAATTTCACTTTGGATCTTAAAGAGATCAGTTTGTTTTGGTGCTCTGTCCTTTCCTATTAACTGCTCTGGGTTATTGAGTAGACTCAGGCTGTTACAAGATTCTTTCCCGGAGGTTTCAGGCAGCCCAGTTGCTTGTTTGTTGGACCTGCTTGGGTAAGAGCACAGAGTAACTGGACAGTTGCTGGGGCTCTCTGGAGAGCTGCCGCTCAAAAGAAGCTAGAGAACTGACACCAGCTCTTGGGCTGTTGGGAACTGGGAGAGTCCTTTGGGAAATGCAGTTGTTGGAGAGGGGAAGGCGATGTGGGAGCTGGAATGGGGAGGAACTTTGTGTGTTTGAGAACCTGCACAGGATTTGGGATGAAATGTGATGGATGAGATTCCTCTGTTTGAAATTAGGTTGTAAAAAAATTTCAATGTAATGAAATGAAAGATAAAGAAGGATCCAAGCTCGTTTGGAGAGTGTCAAAGGAGGGGACACGAGCTGGGGAAGGGTCTGAGGAAAAAGAAAATTCAGGCAGCAAATCCAAGCAAACAGGACCGCGATGTCCTGGAAATCAAGCAGACACCAGAGAACAGACCAAGGTGCCAAGTTGGGGCTCTTGTAAGCAGGAAGCATCCGTTGGGATGTTGCGCCAGCAATGTTCCCATGCATCACAGCAGATTGGCTCATCTCAGAGGCACTGCAGAAAGGGCCGTGGGGGTGCTGGTCATGGCAGTTGATCTTGAGTCCAGCTAGTTTTTTCTTCGATATATAAGTGTAAGTTCCATACCGCTCGCGCGCTCCGATTGGTCCTAGTAATGTAGATCGAGCCCAAGGGCAACCGCTGGCTGCGGGGCGGCACAGGCCAGGGAGGGATTGTCCCCTCTTGCTGTGCCTGGGGCAGCCTCACTCCAGTGCTGGGCGCACTTTGGGCACAACAAGATCAGAAGGACCCAAAGCTTGGTTGGAGAGTGCCCAGAGGAGAGACACCAGGAGCCTGGGGAAGGGGCTGAGGAGCAGCTGAGGGCACTTGGCTGGTTCAGCTGAGCCCAAGGAGACTAGAGGAGGTCTTCTCGGGGGCTGCAGCTCCTCCCCAGGGCAGGCACAGGGGAGGGGCTTGACTTAGCTATGGACAGGGACCAGGAGGCAGCAAGGGCTGGAGCTGGGCCAGGACTTGTGGCATGGAGCTCAGGGCAAGGTTGCCCCCCGAGGCTGCTGGGCCACGTGCCAGGCTCCCCAGGGAATGGTGCCAAGGCTGCCAGAGCTCCCCACGAGCTCACCAGGGGTCGAAGGGTGGGGGTGATTGGTGGGGCATGTTGCAGGGATCGGGGCTGCACTGATGTCCTGTGGGAAATCCAGCACTGCAGGATATTCTGGGATTCTGTGAATCTTTCCCTGTGTTTAAAACGCAGCTTGTGCCAACAGCCAGATCGTGCTGGGCTGCCCAGATCTGTAACGGGTTCACTGCCCCTGAATTAGGTAATCTCCAGGAACTTTGTGATGCCCCCAAACTGGGATGCAGCTGAGAACAACCGCTGCTGCAGGGGTTACCCTGCCAAGGAAGGGCAAGTCATTGGAAACATCGAGCTGGGGATGGCAAATTCTCCAACTGCCTCAGCCATAATCCGAAATTGTGTGACTCAGAGGTCTTCTGTGTGACGGATTCTGAATCAGTGTCCCTGCTAGAAGTGGGAAGTTGGGGCGTATCTCAGCAATGCAGCTGGAAACTAATGCCCCATGGTGTTTAACGCCAAACCCAGCACAGGTTGCCTTGGGCATTATTTGCAGAGCCTCTCCAGGAGCATCAGCTGTGAAATGGGAGTGATGGACCCATGGAGGTGACAGGGATTCAAGGCAGAAGTGTTCCCAGTTTGCAGGGGAAGAGGAAACAGCTGCAGGCTGATTCGCTCACACACGAGCCATTACAAGGAATTTACAGGAGGATTACTACAGGAATAATAATGCCATTTGGAAATAATGGAAATACTATCACCGAGTGCTGATATGTTGCCTTCCAACCCTGACACGTCAAGCCCCAGCAGGGAAAACCTCCTACGCACCAACACAACCTAGGCAAGAGAGGAATGTGCATCATTCCTCTGCTGTGCTCCGTGGTGCTCCGGATTATTCGAATTGCAGACTCTCCATTGTTCAGGCTGGACTCTTGGGCAATGCCATTAACAGAAAGTTCCCCTCATAAACATAACACCCTGGAGGCTGAGTGAGCACAAGGCTCCCGTTTAGTCATGTCTTGGGCGGCTAAGGGCAGATGCCTCAGCAGAAAAACTTTCTTCTCATCCTTGTCACTTTCATAGGTGACTCCCAGAATTGTTTTTCCCTGGCTGTTTGGCAGGCAGGGCTTCTCCTCATGAGCTGCAGGAGAGCAAGACCTGCTTTTATTTTTTGTTTTTATTTTGACTTTTTTTATTTGAGACTTTTTTCGCATCCTGGGTTATAATCCAGCAGCTTCGGACACAAAAAAGGTGGGTGGATGATTTAGACATTGCTCCCTCGCACAAGTGGAGCTGATCAATCCATTGTGCTCAGAGCTCCTGGATGGGGATATTTTCAAGGCATAAAAAAATAAGGTAGTAAAAAAAACCCCTAAAGAGTTGGGCTTAAATGGCAGCTCTGGTAGCTGAAAGGTAATTAAAACAGCGTGTGTTGTTGCCAGTTGATTGAAGAAAAAAAAAGAAATGCAGCCGATCTATAAGTTTTTAATGTGACATAACATTGATTTTTGTAAACCATGTACAATGTCTCTTTAGCAGTTATTGGTTCTATAAATACCGTTTCCCACTTAATTAGCAAGCATCCCTGCTGCAAAACACCGATCACTTTACACCATTTACTTTGACTCTTCTTTCCATACAGGATAAAATCCACTGGTCCCCAAGCGATTGTGCCCTGGGATGTGCCTCTGCCTTGGTTTTTCAGACTGAGAATATATGAAGATGGCTCAGGGCCAAAGGGATCTGATCCCCGAAACCCATGGGAATTGATGACTATTTAAGCTTATTGTGCACATTTCCTGAATTTAAAATGGATTTTGAAAGGCTGCCTCACACCAAGGCCATGAAGCTGTTCTCATCAGTTCCCATGCAGAAGAGCAGTGGGGGTGTTCTGTCGCCAAATTCCATCCTTTCCTCTGGATGTTCTTGTTGTGAGACTCGCAGAAAGTACCCAAACCACCATCCCAAGCCTCAGATTCCTCAAGCCCCCGTGCAGGGAGATGGAAAGCAGAGGTGCATGGCTTGGCTTGGTAAGGGATGAGCCAACTTCTGCTGGCGTAAATAACCAGAATTTACAACCTCTTCTTTGCTGAAGGCACAGAAAAAGCCTTTTTTTAGCCTAAAAGGCTCATCACTTGTCAACCATTTCACACCATGTCCCACTGACCATGACAATCCATTCCCATCCCCTATTCCGACTATCAAATCACAATCAAGCATGTTCCCATCCTATTTGCCTAAGCTAATCCAAATTCCATCCATAATCCATAAACATTCCCCATCCCATTCCCTACAAAATCAAACCAATTTCCCACCCTACTCGCTTATAAACCCATAAACCAACCCTTCCCTCATCCCTATTTCAACTATAAATCATGAACCAACTTTTCCTCTCCTTATTCCACTATAAATAAATGAACAACCTTTCCATCCTATTCCCTATTAATCATAAACCATCCATTCTTATCCTTTTACTTAAACCCATAAACCACTGTTATCTCATCCCTAATTCCGTTATTAAATCTTGACCTAACTATTCCACCATCCGCTATTCCCTTATTAATCATAAACCAACTATTTCCAATCCTTATTCCACCCTAAAAAGACCAAAAAACCAAAACTATCCTCCATCCTATTCCCCTATAATCTAAACACAGCAAGGCACACACAGGGCCGAAGCCAACACTCCACAAAACCCAGCTCACAATCCAGAGCCCGACTTTAGGACTCACCACTATTTGTGGTGGTTTATAATGTATTTTTTATTAAAACTTCCCTCAGCACCGAGCTCCGTGCAGAAGCCCTGAGGGGGGATGGCCCCGGGGTCGCCACAGGTGATTCCTGCGGCCGCCCTCCGCTGCTTTCCAGCCCCAGGCTGCCGCCCACGGGACCGTGCCCGTGTTTTTTCCATGACTCTTCACGTCTCTGCCTCCCTGTGCTCCTCACACCGCTGTCCCTCCCCCGGTCCCCCCGGTTACGTCGCGCGCCGCGAGGGCGCGGGCGCGGGACTGAACGGGCGGCTCCGGACGGCAGTGAGGGGTTGAGGAGCGCCCGCCGGCGAATGCCCCGCAGGCCCGCCCGCCCGCGGCGCGCACGAGCCCAATCACGCCGCGCTACCCCCCGCCTCGTGCGGACCCCCCAGCCGATATCCGCCCTCCGCGCTCCGCTCAGCCAATAACAGCGAGATTGTCCTAATAGACATCTAAGACTATTCCAATGAAAAGCCGTTTCCCCGTGCGAGGGGTGGCACGCGCTAGGGGCGTGGTCTCTTAGGGGGCGTCGACCTAGCGAGGGTATTAGTACTGAGGCAGTTTGGGGCCGCGGTGGCATTTTGTGTGCCAGCGCCTGGGGAGCGGGGGGCTGAGGCGGCGGAGGCTTCGGGGTTGGACCAGAGCGGCGCGATGTGTTGAAATCCTCCCTGCACGGGATACTCAAACAGCCACTGCCTTCGCTAGAGAGAAAAGAGGGGAATAAAAAGCACCATCAAATGCCGGCTGTGCTGAGCCTCAGTACCGGACGAGCAGGTTGAGGCGCGCGGCCTCGCTAGCCTCGCACCGCTGGGCCTTCAGAGCATGCTCCTTCCTCTTTCCTCGTCCTCGTATGTCGCCTCCCTTGGTGGCGGGAGGAACGGGGGTACGCCTGCGTGGCCAGCGGGGGAGGGGCGGCTGGCCCGGCCGCGGGGAAAGGCCGAGGGGAGGGGTGGGGTGGAAGAAGCACAAAAAAAAAAGAAATTTTGAGGCCCAACGCTGTCCCGGCCTGGGAGGGACCCCGAGGGCACCCCCGGACCTGGGGGAGGCCTCCGGGCAAGGGGGGGTGGAGTGGGGGGGCGAGGGGAAAAAACAATTAAGGCAAAAGGTATGTGAAGGATTGGAAGAGACTGTTATCCCCTTTATGTAACCGTGGAGTACTCCGCAAACGAATCGAGGGTAAGAGTGTTACGGAGAGCTGGTGGTTAAAAACTCAACCGAAAAGATTAAAAACACCCCCACAGGTGGCTGGGAAGAAAGAAATACTTGAATTAAGGTGTCCTGGTGTGGAGCGGTGGATGCTCAGGGACATGATCTGCCTTTCACTCGGTGTGTGGACTGTAGGAAGATTCTTTACACGTTTTATATATTTAACTGCGAGCTAAAAGATTGTTTTTTTCCTTCACAGACGCACAGTAAACATCATTAAAATTATATTTATGGTCCTGCAACACCTGTTCTGCACCACCTTTTTGGGGCAGAAAGGGTTGGTGAAATTATTTGAAGATTGCACAGCACACACTTTGAAAAAGTTTTTAAAGGTTTATTTTGTAGGGAAATTATAAAATGTAGTAGTTTACCAGTTCATAGTCCATTCTAGATAAAAAATTAAAATGTTAGTATTAAAGAAAAAGCGTTCTTTCAAAGAGCTTAAAATAATGGTTGGGATACTAAATTTAATTAAATAATGATTCAGTTAGGCGGTAGAATTTTGTGATTTTTAATAACTTGGCAGTTGTTACCCTTGTTCCTACTTAAATATAATTTACCTTCCAGCACATAATATTTAACTCTCTGTCCCATTCCCGCTTTCTAATTCGGATTATTCATCCAAAGTTCAAAAGCCATTAAAAAAAAAAAAACAACAAAAAAACCATAAAAAAAACCAAAAAAAGAAATTAAAAAACCCCAACCAATCCAACCGCAGCTCGGGTGCAAATGGTGGATTATTTTGAGCTGTTTATTCGGAATTTGCAAATGGCTGCAGTGGCTGCTGCTGGCACCCGAGGACAGGACGTTGTGGAAAATTCCCCCAAGGGCTCGATTGCCTCTGCATCTGCTGAGATGACGCCAACTCGAAGAGTGGAGGCCTTGCGGGTGAAGGATGGTGGCAGAGGAAGGGGCCAGGCTGCTCTGCCAACGGGAGGAGGAACAGCCTTGAAAGGATGGGAGAAACTTTAAAAATATTCCTCACGTCCTGTCAAAAATACAGCGTTTGTTCTCCTCGAGTGCTGAGCGCTGCTGGGATCGCTCTGAGGAGTTCAGTGGGAAGGAGGTTTGGAAGGTTTGCAGAGGTTCAGGTGTGGCCTCAGCTCAAACAGAAATTTGGAGGTGGAGATGATTCCTGGAAGGTTGTGGGGAATATCCCAGGGAAACAAAAGTATCCCTGCTTTGGGGATTCAGAAAGGGAGAGCAAAACCAGCCACATTTCCTGCAGGAAAATGTTCGTCCCCTGAGCTCACATCAGGCCTGCCCTGGCAACAAGAAACACACCTGGCTCATCAGCCTGAGCATTTTTCACCTCCAAGTGAGTCATTGAGCTCAAAAACTGCAGTTTGGCAGTCTGGGCACTGCCCGTGGTGTGGAGCTTCTTTGTCTCCCCACTTGCCAGTGGGAGGAGTCCTTTGCCTAGGTTTTGGGTTTTTTAACACTTGTTTAAATCCCTCTCGGCTAGCAGGCGCTCTTGTCCAAGCCTGTGTAACCACGTTCCTTTGCATTCAGGGTTTCCTTTCAATTGGCTGTTAGTAAACTGGCGTCCGGGCCTCTGGTGGTGCTCCTGAGTCCCGTCCCCTCCACCTGAAGATCCCAGGTGGCGCCAGAGGGAAATAGTTCAGAGGGATCAGCAATCTGTTTAGCTAATTATTTTATTCGGATGGAGTCGAGAGGTCCAAACGGCTGTGGTGAGCTTTGATACATTCCCTGCTTCAATCCGTTCTCTGAAAATGAGCAGGAAAATCACTCTGCTCTTGTCCCTGCTGCAGGATAATGGCTGAATGTCACAGGAAGAACTAACACAACAACAGGACAAGAATTCTCAATGTCCAGTCAAGGCTTACAGATGCAACACAATTCAGTTGGAGAGCAGTGGCTGAACACAAACCTCATAATTGAAAATTCCCAGTGGTGCTCTGCCTGAGGGGAGCGAAGGACAGGTGGGTCAGGGAATCTTGGCTTGTGGGTTACAATAGACCTCTCTAGGGAGGTGGGACAACACTTTTGCTCCTTTGTATTTTTGAAGTTTAATTATTGGGTTTTGAGCTCTTTTTGTGAGCCTGGTTTTTAGGAGCTGCAGAAGATTCAGTCTGGGATTTCAGGCTGGTTATAGGCACTGTAGATTTCCAGGCTGTTGTGAATCTGTCACTGCAGCTCTTCAGCTTTTTCTGTGACTCGAGGTACGTCACTGCTTGTAGTTTCTGCCTGGGCTTCAGGATCTGGTGATGTGAGGCTCCAACTGTGCTCTTCCTTCAGAATTCTGTATGGATTGGCCTCTCAGGGTTAAGACTCTCTCTTGAGGAAGCACTGGGTGCAGAGCTTGGGATCAAGACATCAGGTGGGGTTGGGTGCCTGTGCAGGCGCAGGAGGTTTTCCTGGTCTGTCCCCATCCTCGGTGGTTGTGGTCTCCCCCAGGATAGGTGGTCTGTGGCCTCCCATCCCAGGACATTCCCTGGGCACTGAAACCTTGGTGTTTTTCTCTTGGTTTTGCAGTTCTTCTCGAGTTTGTTTGAAGAACAGCTCACGGAGTTGAGGCACGTGTTCATTGTTTCCACAAGAACAGAGATGGGAAGGAGGTGAGCTGTTCCCTGCCTTCCAGGAGACACCAAATGCCTTTAGGTTGGAAATTTAAGAGTTTTTTTTTTCAGTATCCCATGGGGAAACTGTCTCCTGCTATTATTTTCTAGCTGCCTGCTTCCGTACTTTCAGGCTTTTTGGGCTTTGAAGATTGTGAGACGGGCATCCCTTGTCCCAAGAGCACTAAGATGCCTTTGCTTCATGGCCTCACGTTTGAGCGAGACTCAGCCAGAAAAGACTAGATTGCAATGTTTTTGCCTCTTTAGAGCTTTCTTGATTTGTCTATAAAAGATGATTCTGATAGAAATTTTGTTGCAACATCTTTATTCCAAGTCTTATCTTAACTCCTGTACGAAAAACCTTGTGTGACCCAGTGCTTTGGGTGGTTGAGTGTTGAAAAAATTTCAGACTGCCACATCTTTTCTCTGGATTTTTGTGCGCATGTCGTTGGTTGTGCAAAATAAATGCTCCCCTCCAAATTTAGCAGTATATTTCTTGAAGTTTAATATTGTGTCTTGCCTGCACTACTGAAAGTATTTGCTTTAATGCTAAAATGAAAAATTTATATTTTACTTTTTATTGCTGGTTTTAAGGCTGTTTAAAGACTTGCACTCCTTGAAGAGGTGGCTCTGGAACTGGCCTCCCAACCATTAAAAGTTGCAGGTGTGGAAGGCCTTTGCTTGTTCTTTGCTTGACTTGATCATGGGCTGTGCTCTGACAGGGCTTTGGAATAATCCAAGAAATCCTGGAAACCACTTTTAGTGAGTAATTCGTGCAGGTGTGCTAAGTTAGGAGCAGTCTTGCCATTGCTCTGCCAGTGTTTTGTAGGTATTCAGGGATTTGGGTTTGTGTTGGGAAGTTCAAGTTGAACGTGATCAGCTCAACCCATGCTGCTTTAACAACACCAAATATGCAACTTAATACTGGAATTTTAGTTGTTTTGTTAAAGCAGTGCAGCCTTTCCAGTGTGTGGAGGTGACCAGATTTGGCTGTGAGCTGGTGAAGGGTTTTGTGGCACTTCCTGCCCAGCTCCATGGGTGTCCCTGAGGCTGGACAGATTCTTGGGGGGGTTGAAGGGTGAGGAAGGGGGCTGTGCTGGGGCCTACAGACACCCCTTTGGTGTTCAGGGGTCAAAGGGGCTCCTTGTGATTCTTGGAATAACAAACCTTGAACTGGCAAGTTACAGACCCAGATAAGTCTCCAAAGAGGGCTGTGCTTTAAGAGGTGTGGTATTTCCATGTTTTTCAGTACTGGCGGCTTGTTTATAGCTTGATGAATTTTCCTCTATAAAAACTTGAGCAGGGAATCCCTGCCATGGGTTTATTTCACCAGGCTCTGCTGGGTGTGAGTTAGAAGTCCCTTGAGTGCTGGTGAAATGTGTGAGTGAGGCGCACTAAAGTTTCCCCACCGCCCGCACATTCCTGGGCTCAGCAGTGCTGGGATGCCTATGGAATTACACTGAATATGTTCCCTTGAAACTCGCTGGAGATGCAGCACAGAGGAACCTGGAGTGTGTGAGCAGTGCTGTGGCTGCAAAGTGGCTTCTTTTACAAGATTGGCTTTTCCCAGTTCTGTCGTGGCCTACATTGTGCTGGGTACGCTGGAGGGAGTTTTGGAAGGCAGTCGGACAAGCTGGGGAAACTGCCAACGCTGGCTGGGAGAGGTTTTGGGATGGAGCTGCAGGGCAAATTTCTCCCACCGAGGTGCTGGGCACTTTGCCAGGTCTCCTCAGAAGAATGGTGCCAAGGCGCCACGAGCTTCCAGGCGGTCCAGGGGTGCTCAGGGTGGGGGTGTTGGGGTGCGCTGTGCAAGGGACAGGAGGTGCCAAATGATCACCCTGAGGGGTCCTTTGGACTCAGTGAAATATTTCCGGATTATGGTGGTGCAGGGACCAGGGGAGGGTGTCCTTGTTTTTCTCACAGGCTGGCACAGGGCTGAAACTCCTGCTTGGTTATCTGGTAAAAATCCGACCTGTTTGTCTCTGGGCAACCGTGCTTACCTGTGATGTTCTGCTGTCCACGGTGACAGGGAGTGTGGAATGTGGCCCTGGTGCTGCTCCACGGGACGTTTTGCTGACTTTTGGGATGCTCCTGCAGGGCACCCCGGGGAAGGGGGTACCCCACGTGCAAACCAGAATGGGGCGGGCAGGAGCCACAGGGAGCGGGTTTGCGCTTTGTCTCCACCGCCGGATGAGGGAGTCGTGGCCATGGCCTTTACTGCCTCTGGGTAGCACGGCAAATACTGGCAGGAGACACAGGACGCAGAGGGGCTGAGCTTCCGGACTCCTGGAATGAGATTGAGCCCCATTTCTGTGAGGCTTGAGGGGTCCAAGCCTGGGCAGGAGAGGCTGCACTGAGGGATTGGGTGCTGCTGTCCGCGTGGGAGCAAACTCAACCATGGGCTGGGACTGAAGCTGGCTCTCTGCGGGCCACGTTATTGATCTGGGGGCTCCTGCAGGTCCAGCTCGGGTTATAGTTTTTGTTTTTTGTGGAGCCAGGGACTCCAGGAGGAATCTCTCCGCCACTCCAGCCATGCCCGTAGTCTGGTGGCGGCCTGGGGAGCCACTGCCACATCCATTGCGCAAGCCAGCTGTGGGAGGCTCTGTCACACTGTGTGCCAGCCTGCTGCTGTCAGGTGATGTGAAGTCCTGATCACATGGAATTGTTTAGGTTGGAAAAGCTTCCTAAGACACTGAGGTCTGACCATTCCCACTCACAACTAAGCCATTGTCCCCAAGTGCCCACCACACTTGGAACACTCCAGGGGTGGTGACTCGACTGCCCTGGGCAGCCTGTTGCTGATGCCTGATCACTCTTTCAGTGAGGAATTTTTCCTGATACCAGCCTAGATGGCTGTGAGTGTGATTCATAATTGCTGAGGAAAACTTTAAATGACGTTCACCATGCTGGTCCTACACATCTGATGGAGTTAGGGATGGGTCCAGGTCCCATGTGCTGCCAAGTGTTTCACGCCAACAGGAAGAGCAGATGCCCCAGCCTGTTGGTGTCCATTGAACTCACCTGAGCTGTTCACAGAGTCCCATGGAGGCTGTTCTGGGTAATCACCACCATGCCAGGGCAGGTTTTGGCTTTGTGTTTCCCTCTGGATCCATCCTGCAGTGTGTAATGCTGAGAGAAGCACATAAAGAGCCAGTGTTGGAGAGGGTTACTCCAGGTTTTTATTGAAGCCGTATTTTGTCCCTTTAAATGTCATTCTATTATTAGTGACTGTGTCACAATTTGTCTCTGGGAGCACAGGTTGAAGGAGCTGTTGTTTGTTCTCCTTTGCTGAGACGGGTGAGCTTGTGATGGTGAGCTATTCGAAAGTGTTGTTAAACAGAAAACCTGGCTAGCGCGTGCAAAAAAGGTCTGAGGGGGTGTTTGTTAAAGTTGATCCCATAAACTTTATTTGGTATCATAAGTCATAAATTGGTGCTTGGGACTCCCACTCACAAGCTGCCTTTTCCTCAGGTGCTTGATAAACCAAGACTAGAGTATCAAGCAAAAATTGAGGGTAATAAACCTTGTGGTTTTACACCCTTCATATCAGGGTTTGGGTTTGTAGAGCTTTTCTAGTGAAGACCTGCTTGGAATTTAGCTTGGTTTCAGATCGAATATTGGCTGAAGACTCTAATTGTTAGCTGATAGGGACAGTTGGCAGCCGTGAGTGAGAACCTTGTGGTCTATGGAAGGAGCATGAGCCGGTGCTGGTAAAGGCCATCTAGTGACCGGAAGATGAGACAGCCTCTCAGGCGCGGCACCCAGCTGTTTTGACTCGGAGGGAGCGCTCTTCCTCAGCTCCAGACTCAGCTCTTCCTGCCCGCAAGGCTGGCGCCCCAGAAGGACGCAGTGTGCTGGGTGACACCCGGCTCCTTGCAGCCGCAGCGCTGCAGTCCGAGTGTGGACGCGAGGATGTTCGGGAGCTTTGCTCTGAAGTCCAAACTTGTCCTAGGGAGCATGATCACTGCGAGTGACTGGTAAAGTGTTCAGCTGACCCAGTAGCCCTTCAGCTTGGCTAGTTGCACGGGAGCTGCCAGGCGGGGCTTTGGCTAGCCAGTCCGCGCGCTGAAAGTCTCATTCCTGCACGTAAGGCTCTAGGCGCAGAAGACAGCCAGAGCTCTTCTGCCTCTGGCATGCAGCCCGAGCAGCAGGTCTCGGACAGGTCCCTGACACGTTTCCCGGATCTCGCCATGCAACTGCCGCAGAGAGGAGCAGGCTTCGTAGTGTGCGTGCCCTAGCAAGAAGCTTGCGGAAGGCCCTTAAAGCGCTGCCAGGGTTAAGACTCTGCTGGGGAATCCTCTGTGCACAAAGCCGAGCAAGCCTCAGATGCGGTGAGCAGGACAGCGGCCCCTCGGAAGGCTGGGTTGTCTCCGGGTCCTGGGAGCCCTGGATTGCGTCTGAAGTCGCGAGCAGCTGTCTGCGGGTCCAGGGGAGCTCGCACGGCAGATCTGTAGTTTCAGCACGCCGTTATGGACCTGTTTGAGGGCAGAGGATCAGCGGAGCCTGGCTAAAGGATAGCCTGTTCCTGGCTGGCATGAGAAAACAAGGTAACAGCTTCATGTGGCACGCTGAATAAGAACTGTGATAGGGAGGAGAGGACAGCCTGTACCCGCACTCCATTTGTCTGGGAATGGCCTGCAAGAGCACGTAAAGATACGAGAGGCCTTCTGTGCCCAGTACTGACAGTTCGTGCTCGCGGAGTCCATGCTTCCACGCCTAATCCAGAACTGTTTAGCAGACTGGACTGAGCATGCGCAGCCCCATGGGTTCGGGTATGCTGCCCTGGGCAGCATCGCTCCGTTTTGCATGCTATGCCCTGGGAGCTCAGACAGTCCCCAGGGGCGTGACGTGTCCCTTGCCCAGGCAGCAGCGACTGAGTGCTGGCCGGTAGGTGCAGCAGGCTTTCGCTCCCCTGCTTGGCTAGGTGCTCAACGCTCGACCCCAGGAGCATGGAGCAGGAAGGCTGGGAAGGGACGGAGTGGGCAGGCGGTCCCTGAATGGGCTTGGTGCTTCTCAGTGGATCTCCTGGGAGCAAGCTCTTGCTTCCAGGATGCGTCGTGCACGTTGGCTGGCCCGCTCTGGCTGATTAGCTGGGTCACCGCGGGCCGTTTTAGTGAGCGTGTGCCTTAGGACCCTCCAGAGTGGCAGCAGCATGGTTGGGGGATCCTGCAGGGACACACAGGACAGGGCAGCTGTGCAAGGGATAGAGCCTTGTCCTTGGGCTGGCGGCAGAACAAACAAAAGCGTTGGAATATGCAGTTGGGGGGTTCACCCGCACTTGTGTTAAGCAGCCTGCTGTGACCCACGATGTGCTGGGTCCCTGCATCTCTGAACTCCCAGGAAGTGGAGCGCTAGAGCTGGGAATGAGGGTGTGGTGCAGGCCCCACATGGGCTGGGCTCTCATCTGCTCGTCCTGGGCAGCCAGCCTCTTGCTCCAGCCTCTCCTCTGGCTGAGTTGTGTCAGGACATTCTCCCAGTGGGGCCAGTTTTGACTGTCCCTTGGCCCCAGAGGAAGTTGTCACTCATCATCCAGCCGCCTAGAGCACTGTGTCATCCAGCAATGCAGAAGTGTGTGCAGTAAAGGGGGAAATGGCCCAGTGGGTTTGAAAACCAACACTCGCTGATCTCCCGGCTCTCCTCTGACACGCAGACCTCTCACCTCTGATTCTCCGCTTACTGGTGCCAACTGCAGCTGGCTGTTGCTGAAGGGAAGCGCCCCTGCAAGTACCAGGCGTCCCCGCTCTGGAGCAGGGCTGGGGGTCCAGGAACACGAGGGCTTGGCCCAGCGCTTCCCCCACCAGCTCTGCCTTCCAGCAGCTGCTGCCTCTCCTCGGGCCCCGCAGCTCCTCTGCAGGCAGAGCCGAGAGCCGGCGCAGGGAAGGCCTCCTGGACCCCAAAACCACCCAGAGACCCCGGCTGGGTGCTCTTCCCCTCAAGGAGCTGCCGCCAGCTGCCCGTCCCGTGTCCAAATGGTCAGCTCCTTCAGGCTGCCTGAGGGGCTTTCTGGGGGTGCTTTGGGGCAGCGGCTCCCAGCGTTTTGGGTTTGCTCAGGGCTTCTTGGCAAGGGTTGTACCGGGGGGCAGCCCCTGTGCTGCGGGATGCTGATACAGGATGCTGCAGCCCGTGCTCAGGGATCCGTCATGGGATAGGTGCGTGGCGCCGGGAGGGACTCGGCCTCGCTTGGAGCTTGCTTTTTGGGCAGGGGGGAGGCAGCGGGTCGGGCTGGCCGGGGGAGGGGTCTCTACAGGCCCTCCCCTCGCTGGACTTGCGGGAACGAGGTGGGCACGCAGCTCTCTGGGGAGGGAGGGAGCAGACGTTGAAGGAAGGACAGGAAGGAGGAGAGGAGTGGGATGGGATGGGATTGGGAGTGGGATGGGGAGGGTGGGATGGGAGGGATGGGATGGGGTGGGAGTGGGTGGGATGGGGTGGGATGGATGGGTGGATGGTGAGTGGAGGTGGGATGGGGTGGGGTGGGGATGGGATGGGGTGGGTATGGGTAGGGGTGGGGTGGGTGGATGGGTAGGTGGGATGGGATTGTGGATGAGTGGGTGGATGGGAAGTAGGTGGTGGGTGGATGGGTTGGGTGGATGGATGGGATGGGTGGGTATGGGAGTGGGATGGTGGTGATGGGGTAGGTTGGGATGGGAATGGAATGTGGTGGTGGAGTGGGATGGGATGGAGTGGGTGATGGATATGTGGGTGGTGAGTAGATGGGGTGGTTGTAATGGGATGGGGTGGGATGGAGTACAGCAGTTCGTTCTTTGCCCCCTGCAATATTTCGCCCCAAAGCCAACCCGCACGCCAGAGGGGTGACACGGAGCCGGGGGAGGACAGGGCCCAGCAGTGCCCCTGACGCGAGGTGACACCGGGGCAGGCCGGGCACGGGCAGGGCTCAGGAGGTTCACTCCACAGCCAGTTGCTGTAGAATGAGGGCTGCGGCTGGTGGCAGCGAGGGGGGCACCCCCGGCGTGTCCCGGCATCGGGGGACGGCGGGTCCGGGGCAGGGCCGGGTCCAGGCCGAGGGGTGGCCTGACACGGGGCCGGCACAGCGTCACCCCCGGGCTCCGCTGCCCCCGGCCGGCTCGGGGGGGAACGCAGCATGAGAAGGGGAAGGCAGCGGCCTGGGGAGCCTTGGCGGGCGGTTTTGGGGAGAAACACGGGGAGTTTGGTGGCCCAGTGATCTTCAGTGGGCCGCGCTGGGAAATCTGGGTGGGGGGAGATGCCTCGGGGCTCACACGCATGGACACACCCAGGTGTGCCCAGGCGCTGATGTGCACGGCTGGTCCCTGCTGGGTGGGACCCAGGGAGTGAAACAGCGTGTAGCAGGGGAGTGGGACAAGAGAGCAAAGGGCCTTTGAACCCCCAGCAAACCCTGGGGCAAGCAGGAACAGGGGTCTGGGACATGGGAGGGGGAAGGGAGCCCGGAAGGAGGAGGGCACTGGATGAGCGCTGGGTTTCACTTCCCTTGTGTCGCGCGCTGGCTCTGACCTCTGCTGCCGCGACAGCGATACCGAAACCACGGCGGCTGTGTCTAAAACCTCCATTCTGGCTGGAATCTCCAAAGCTCAGCTTCGGTGGACAACCCCAATGGTGACGCCCTAACTCCACGTGCCCGCAGACGCCCCATCAAAACAACTGGCTGGGGCAGCGCCGTGCTGAGAGCAGCTCCTTCCCCTTTGCAGACCCTCGGTACCTGTGAGGTGTCCGCTGGGGCGAGGGGGAGGTCCGCGGGGCTCCAGCTGCACATCCGCGGAGCCGCGCAGCTCCGCTGCCCATCCTCCAGCCCTCCTGGTGCTGCCCATGGCGCTCGGGGGCTCGCTTGTGCTGCGCCCCACCGGAGGATGTGCTTTCAAAAGCTGCTCCGGG
>NDFG01000022.1:436850-502400 GCA_002167245.1 Sporophila hypoxantha
AAGGTTTATTTCCAAGGACTGAGCTTTCTCGTGTAATGGCTGCAGGAAATCCCAGCAAAAAGATCACAGATCAAAAAAATATTCTGAGTGGAAGAAAAGCACAGGGATCATCAGCTCCAACTCTTAAAGGAACTGAACCCACAACCTTGGTAACTGGAAGAAAAGGAAAATATTCCTCCTTCAACACCCCCCCCCCAGAGTAAACCTAATAACCCAGAGGAAAGGGGTTTTAATTATTGTAAGGGGGAATTAATTATGCAAATTGAGGGGTTTGGGAGTCAATCCCCTCCCAGAGCAGCTGCCACCTTAAAGCCATTCCTGGAGCCATCCAGGACTGAGAAGCAGCTGGAGGACACAAACCCACAGGTGCATGACGGTGACACAGTGACACAGCCAGGGTTGACGTGTTCACAGGTCTGAGGATGAGGGAAGAGATGAGATCTGACTCCATGTTTCAGAAGGCTGATTTATTATTTTATGATATATTATTATATTAAAACTATACTAAAAGAATAGAAGAAAGGATTCATCAGAAGCTAGCTGAAGCATAGATAAGAAGGAATGATAACAAAGGCTTGTGTCTCAGGAGAGTCTGAGCCAGCTGACTGTATTGGCCATTAATTAGAAACAACCACATGAGACCAATCAAGATGCACCTGTTGCATTCCACAGCAGCAGATAATCAATTGTGCAATTTGTTCCTGGAGGCTAGCTTCTCAGTTCTCCGGAGGAATCTCTCTGCCCGGAGCAGGTTTTGAAAGCACATCCTGCCGGGCTGGGGCGCAGCACAAGGCGAGCCCCGAGCGCCATGGGCAGCACCAGGAGGGGCTGGGATGGGCAGCGGGAGCTGCTGCGGCTCCGGGATGTGCAGCTGGAGCCCCGCGGGACCTCCCTGCCCCCAGGGACACCTCACAGGTACCGAGGGGTCTGCAAAGGGGAAGGAGCTGCTCTCAGCACGGCTGCTGCCCCAAGCCAGTGTTTTGTGGGGTCTGGCGGGCACTGGGGAGTTGGGGGCACCATYTGGGGTTGTCCAGCCAGAGCTGAGCTTTGGAGATTCCAGCAGAACTGGGAGGTTTAGACACAGCCGCCGTGGTTTCGGTATCGCTGGCGGCAGCAGAGTCAGAGCCAGCGCCGGGACAGGGAAGTGAAACCAGCGGCTCCATGCCAGTGCCCTCCTCCTTCGGGCTCCCTCTGCCCCTTCCCCATGCCCAGACCCCTGTCCTGCGCCCCAGGTTTGGCTGGGGGTGTCAAAGGCCTTTCCTGCTCTTGTCCCACACCTCTACCAGCGCTGTGTCCTCCCTGGGGTCACCCAGCAGGGACAGCCGGTGCCACATCAGGCCCTGGGCACACCTGGGTGTGTCCCATGCGTGTGGAGCCCCCGAGGCATCTCCCCCCACCCAGGATTTCCCAGCGCGGCCACTGAAGTCACTGGGCCACCAAACTCCCCGTGTTTCTCCCCAAAACCGCCCCGCCAAGGCTCCCCAGGCCGCTGCTTCCCCTTTCCTGTGCGTTCCTCCCCCGAGCCGGCCCGGGGGCAGCGGGAGCCCGGGGGTGACGCTGTCCCGGCCCCGTGCAGGGCCAGCTCCGCCGGCCTGGACCCGGCTGCGCCCGGACCCGCCGCCCCCATGCCGGACACGCCGGGGGGGTGCCCCCCTCGCTGCCCCAGCGCAGCCCTCATCTACAGCAACGTGGGTGAGTGACCTCCTGASCCCGCCGTGCCCCTGCCGGCCCGGGTGTCACCTCGGGCAGGGGCACTGCTGGCCCTGTCCTCCCCCGCTCCGTGTCACCCCTCTGGCTGGTGCTGGGTGTGGCTTTGGGGCTGGAAATATGCAGGGGGCAAAGAACAACGTGCTGTACTCCATCCCACCCCATCCCATTAAAATCCCACCCATCCTACTCCATCCCACCCCATCCACTCATCCATCCACCCACTCCAATCCCACCCACTCCACCCACCCCATTCCACCTCATCCCATCCCCCCTACACTCACCATCCCATTCCCATCCCATCCCATCCCATACCATCCCCCAACCCATCCTACCCATCCATCCTACTTCCCTCCCATCCCACTCATCCCCAATCCCATCCCACCTACCCCATCCATCCCCCCCACCCCTGACGCCATCCACCCACCCCACCCCATCCCACACTCACCCCACCCCATCCCCACCATCCACTCCATCCATCCATCCCATCCCATCCACCCCATCCCACCCATCCCACCCCATCCCATCCCTCCCATCCCATGCCCATCCCCATCCCATCCCAATCCCATCCCATCCCCCATTCCTGCTCCTCTTTCCTGTCCTTCCTTCACGTCTGTCCCTCCCTCCCCAGGAGAGCTGCGTGCCCACCTCGTTCCCCGCAAGTCCAGCCGAGGGGAGGGCGCTGTGAGTGAGACCCCTCCCCCGGCGCACCGACCCGCTGCCTCCCCCTGCCCAAAAAGCAGCTCCAGCGGAGGCCGAGTCCCTCCCGGCGCCGCGCACCTATCCCATGAACGATCCCTGAGCACGGGCTGGCAGCATGCCTGTATCAGCATCCCGCAGGACAGGGGCTGCCCCAGTACAGACCCTTGCCAAGAAGCCCTGAAGCAAATCCCAAAGTCTGGGGAGCCGCGGCCCAGCAGCCCCAGAAAGCCCCTCATGGCAGCCTTGAAGGAGCTGACTTTGGGACAGGGGACGGGCAGCTGGGGGCAGCTCCTTGGAGAGCACCAGCCGGGGTCTCTGGGGTGGTTTTGGGGTCCAGGAGGGCCTCCCTGGCCGGCTCTCGGCTCTGCTGCAAGGAGAGCTGCGGGGCCCGAGGAGAAGGCAGCAGCTGCCTGGAGGCAGAGCTGGTGGGGGAAGCGCTGGGCAGCACTCGGTTCCTGGACCCCCAGCCCTGCTGCCAGAGCGGGGACGCCTGGTAACTTGCAGGTGGGCTTTCCCATTCAGCACAGCCAGCTGCAGTTTTGGCAGCCAGGTAAGGAGAAATCGAGGTGAGAGGTCTGGTGGTCAGAGGGAGCAGGAGATCAGCGAGTGTTGGTTTTTCCACAAACACGACACTGGGGCCATTTCCGCCCTTTACTGCAAGCACTTCTGCATTGCTGGATGACACAGTGCTGCTGGCAGGCGGCTGGATGATGAGGTGACACTTCTCTGGGGCCTAAGGGACACGTCAAAACTGGCCCACTGGGAGAACTGTCCCTGCCACAACTCAGCCAGAGGAAGAGGCCTGGGAGCAGAGCTGGCTGCCCAGGAGAGCAGCAATGAGAGCCCAGCCCATGTGGGGGCCTGCACCACACCCTCAATATCACCAGCTCTGGCTTCCACTTCCTGGGTAGTTCAGAATCAACCACATCGTGGGTCACAGAGGGCTGCGGTGCCCCGAGCTGGCAAAGGGTCGGCCAGCCCAAGGACAAGGCTCTATCCTTGCAGCAGCTGGCCTGTCCCTTTGTGTCCCTGCAGATCCTGCAAGCCATGCTGCTCCACCCTGGGGGGGGCCAAGGGACACGCTCAAAAAACGGCCCTGCGGTGGACGTCTGCTAACTCAGCCAGAGGGGCCAGCAACGTGCAGAGGAGAGTCCTGGAAGCAAGAGCTGCTGCCCAGGAGAGCAGGCATGAGAAGCCCAAAGCCCATGTGGGGCCTGCACCACCCTCATGTCCCAGCTTTGCTCCATTCCTGGGGGTTTCAGAAGGGTTGCAAGCACCACCGTGAGGGTCACAAGCAGGGCTGGTGGCCCAGCCCAGAAAAGGCTCTGTCCTTGCACAGCTGACCGGCCATCCGTGCATCCCTGCAGGTCCCAAGCCATGCTGAAACCTGGGGGGGCCAAGGGACATGTTCAAAACTGGCCCCAGCTGGAGACATGTCTGCCAAGCTCAGCCAGAGGATGCAGTGCGAGTGGAGCAGAGCTGGCTGCCCAGGCAGAGAGCATGAGAGCCCAGCCCATTGGGGCTGCACGCACCCTCAGTATCCAGCTCTGCGCTCCATTCCTGGGGTTCAAGAGGTGGGCAGGGGGACCCCAGCAACCACGTGTGAGGTCACAGCAGGGCCCTTGCTCTTCAACCAACAAAGTGGGTCGGTAATACTCCCTCCCTAACTCATTATTCGCCACACTGACTTTTTACACTTGTTTTTCTCTGCCCAGCCAGGAACAAAGGCTCTATCCCTTTGCACAGGCTGGCCCTGTCCTGCTGTGTCCCCCTGCAGGTCCCCAACAGCGATCCTGCTCACAGCCTGGCGTGCAGAGCTCCCTGGCACCCTCCCCCGCCAAGCATCCAGCGCCTGCTCCGCCGCTCACCGACCGCCTCCCTCGGGAGCTGGTGCTCCCAGGAATCCCTGAGCACAAGGCACCAGGGCCTTCCAGAGGGAGCCAGCTGTCCCTCCGATCCGCCTCCACCCGTTCCTGCAGTGCTCCTTTGGCCGAGCGTTCCCCAGCAGACCCTGGCCAGACAGTTCGTGAAGGGCCTCCCACGCTTTTGCACAGGAGCAGCCCCGGGCACACTACGAACGCCTGCGCTGCCTCCTGCTGCTGCAGCTTGCATGGCCTGGAAGCATACTCCGCGGGGCAGAAACGTGTCCAGGGACCTGTGCCTGAAGAACACTTCTGCTGTATCTTAGTGTTTGCAGTCGCCATGTCCCCCCCAGAGGCAGAAGGAGACTGCTGGGAAGCTGTCCCTTCCTCGCTGCTCATCAGCAGCTTCTTTCAACGGTGCAGGAAAGCTGAGCCTTGTTCCAGCAGCGCAGGAACATGGACTGAGACCAGGCTCCGCTGCACCTCCCTCCACAACAGCCAACTGAAGCTGAACTTGGCAGGCTGAATCTACCTAGATCTTGCCACGTGGACATCCCCTGGAGGAACTTTTGGACTTCAGAAGCAAAAAGGCTATCCCGAAATCCCCCTTCCGCTGTCCATCTACTCGCGGACTGCAGCCGCTTGCTCGCGCTGCTGCACAGGGATCCTCAGCAGAGGGTCTCATACGCTGCAGCGCCAGGGCATCCTGCAAGTGCTTGCTTCTGGGGGCCACGCCAGGGCCTCTTTGCCACGGAAGCAGGAAAGAGGCCTGCGAGCTGCTCTCGGAGCTGGGCTGCAGGGTCAAGAGGCTCTGCTGCTCCCTAGGTTTGCAGAGAACTCAGCTGGCGGCTCGGCTCAGCCCCGGCCTGGAGATCGGCTGTGACTGCCAGTACTTCCAGGGGGTCACCTAACGCACTGAGCTTTACCAGTCAACCCAGGTTCTCTATGCTCCTAACAACCGTGTCCAGTAGACCCCACCCAACAGTCTCGCTCAAACTCATCGAGAGCCTGCCCAAACCTGCCCTGCCCATGGCAGGGACTGAAAAACTAAAAATTATTTTTAGAGGTCCTTTCAGCCTCATTCCATGATTCTGTGAAATCCACCAGTTCCTGAAAATTTCCAGCAGGTCTCACTAGAAAAGCTCTACAAACCCAACCCCAGTGATTGATGAAGTGTGTAAAAACCACAAGTTTATTACCCTCAATTTTTGCTTGATACTCTAGTCTGGTTTATCAAGCACCTGAGGGAAAGGCAGCTGTGATGGAGTCCCAAGCACCAATTTATGCTGTATGATACCAAATAAAGTTTATGTGGTCAAACTTGAAGCAAACACCCCCTCAGAGCCTTTTTGCACGCGAAGCGCAGGCTTTTGCTGGTTTAAACAACACTGCAATGCTCACCCATCACAGCTCACCCTCTCAGCAAAGGAGAAACAAACAGCTCCTTCAACCTGTGCTCCCAGAAGACAAATTGGTGACACCAGTCACGTAAAAAGAGATGACTATTTAAAGGGACAAAATACGGCTTCAATAAAAACCTGGAGTAACCTCTCAACACTGGCCTTTATGTGCTTTCTCTCCAGCATTACACACTGCAGGGATGATCCAGAGGGAAACACAAAGCCAACTGCCCTGGAATGTGGTTATTACCCAGAAACAGCCTCCCATGGGCTCTGTGAAACAGCATCAGGCTAGTTCATGGACACAAGCAGGCTGGTGGCATCTGCTCTTCTGTTGGCTGAAACACTTGGCAGCACATGGGACCTGGACCCATCCCAACTCCCATGCCAGATGTCGAGGGACCAGCATGGTGAAACGTCATTTAAATTTTTTCCTCAGCAATTATGATCACACTCACAGCCATCTAGCTGGTATCAGGAAAAATTCCTTCACTGAAAGAAGTGATCAGGCATCAGCACAGGCTGCCCAGGGCCGTGCTGAGTCACCACCCCTGGAGTGTTTCCAAGTGTGAGATGGGCACTTGGGGACAATGGCTTGAGTTTGTGAGTGGTAAGGTCAGACCTCAGTGGTCTTAGAAGCATTTTCCAACCTAAAACCAATTCATTGTCAGTGACTTCCATCACCTGACAGCAGCAGGCTGGCACACATGTGACAGGAGCCTCCCCACACTGCTGCCAATCGGAATGCTGGCAGTGGCTCCCCAGGCCGCAACCAGACTAGGGCCATGCTGGAGTGGGGAGAGATTCCTCCTAGGAGTCCCTGGCTCCACTCAAAAAACAAAAATAACCACTATGAGAGCCCTGACCACACGAATACCAAGCTGGTGACCCGCAGAGAGCCAGCTCAGTCCCAGCCCATGGTGTTTGCTCCCACCGCGGACAGCAGCACCCAATCCCTCAGTGCAGTCCCTCTCCTGCCCAGGGCTGGACCCCTCAAGCCTGCACAGAAAAGGGTCAATCTCATTCCAGGGTCCGGGAGAGCCTCAGCCCTCGCTGTCCTGTGGTCTCCTGCATATTTCCGTGCTACCAGAGGCATAAAGGCCATGGCTACACTCCCTCATCTCGGGCCGGGGAGAACAAAGCGCAAAGCCCGCTCCTCTTGAACTGGCTCCTGCCACGCCCCAGTTCTGGTTTGCAGCGTGGGGTACCCCTCCCCGGTTCCCTGCCAGGAGCACTCCAAAGTCAGCAAAACGTCCCGTGGAGGCAGCGACCAGGGCCACATTCCACGACTCCTGTCCCCGTGGACAGCAGAACATGCACAGTAAGCACGTTTGCCAGACGAAAACCGGATTTTTCACCAGATAACCAGAAGCAGGAGTTCAGCCTCGTGGCCAGCCCTGGTGAGAAAAACAAGGACACCCTCCCCTGTCCTGCACCACCATAACTCCGAAAATATTCACTGAGTCGCAAAAGGGACCTCAGGGGGATTCATTAGCACCTCCTGTCCCTTGCACAGCACCCCAACACCCCCACCCTGAGCACCCCTGGACCCTGGAAGCTCTGGCAGCTTGGCACCATTCTGGGAGACCTGGCAAGTGCCCAGCAGCCACGGGGGAGAAATTCCCTGAGCTCCATCCCAAACCTCTCCCAGCCAGCTTGGCAGTTTCCCACTGTCCAACTTGGCCTTCCAAAACTCCCTCCAGTACCCAGCACAATGTAGGCCACGAAGAACTGGGAAAAAGCCAATCTTGAAAGAAGCCCACTTTGCAGCACAGCACTGCTCACACACATCCAGGTTACTCTGTGCTGCATCTCCGAGAGTTTCAGGGAATATTCAGTTAATTCCATGGCACCCGCACTGCTGAGCCCCGATGGTGAGGGCTGTGGGGAAACTTTAGTGCCCTCACTCACACATTTCACCAGCACTCAAGGACTTCTACTCACACCCAGCAGAGCCTGGGTGAATAAACCCATGCAGGGATTCCCTGCTCCAAGGTTTGTATAGAGGAAAATTCATCAAGCTCATAAACAATGCCGCCAGTACTGAAAAAACATGGAAATACCACACCCTTTAAAGCACAGCCCCTTTGGAGACTTATTGGGTTGTAAACTTCAGTTTCAAGGTTTGTTATTCCAGAATCACAAGGAGCCCCTTTGCACCCCTGAACCCAGAAGGGGTGTCTGTAGGGCCCATGCCACGAGCCCCCTTCCTCACCCTTCCAACCCCCAAGAATCTGTCCAGCCTCAAGGGACACCCATGAGCTGGCAGGAAGTTGCCACAAAACCTTCCCAGCTCACAGCCAAATCCTGAGTCCCTCCACACAGCTGGAAAGGTGCCACTGCTTTAACAGAACAACGTAAAATTCCAGATTTAAGTTGCATATTTGGGTGTTTTTAAAGCAGCCATGGGTTGAGCTGATTCACGTTCCATCTGAGACTTCCCAAACCAAACCCAAATCCCTGAATACCTACAAACACTGGCAGAGCAAGGCAAAGCACTGCCTCCTAATTAGCACACCTAGCCTAATTACTCAACTAAAAGTGGGTTTCAGGATTTCTTGGATTATTCCAAAGCCCTGTCAGAGCACACCCATGAGTATCAAGTCACGAAAGAACAAGCAAAGGCCTCTTCCACACCTGCAACTTTTAATGTTGGGGAGCAGTTCCAGAGCCACCTCTCAAGGAGTGCAAGTCTTTAAACAGCTTAAAACCAGCAAATAAAAAGGTAAATATAAATTTTTATTTAGATTAAAGCAAATACTTCAGTAGTCACGAAGACCACAATATTAAACTTCAAGAAATATACTGCTAAATTTGGAGGGGAGCATTTATTTTGCAACAACCAACGACATGCGCACAAAATCCAGAGAAAGATGTGGCAGTCCCTGAAATTTTCAAACACTCAAACCACCAAAGCAGCTGGGTCACACCAAGGTTTTCGTACAGGAGTTAAGATAGACTGGAATAAGATGTTGCAACAAAATTTCTATCAAATCATCTTTTATAGACAACAAGAAAGCTCTAAAGAGGCAAAAACATCTGCAATCTAGTCTTCTTCTGGCTGAGTCTCGCTCAAACGTGTAGGCCATAAGCAAAGGCATTCTTAGTGCTCTTGGACAAGGATGCCCGTCTCACAATTCTCAAAGCCCAAAAACCTGAAAGTACGGAGCAGTGCAGCTAGAAAATAAAGCAGGAGACAGGTTTCACCCATGGGATAATGAAAAAAAAACCTTAAGAATTTCAACCTAGAAGCATTGTTGGTGTCTCTGAAGGCAGGGGAACACTCACCTCCTTCATCTCTTTCTTGTGGAAACAATGAACCGTGCTCTCAACCCTTGAGCTGCTTCTTCAAACAAAACTCGAGAAGAACTGCCAAAACTCAAGAGAAACACCAAGCATCCCCAGGGTTTCCGATTGGTGACCCACAGGGACATCCGTTGCTGGGGGAGCCCCCTCGAGCCGGGATGGAGGACCCACAGGGACCATCCAGGAAAACCCCTGCCCTGCACAGGCACCACAAACCCCACCTGATGTTGAACCATCTGACAGCTTGCACGCCAAGTGCTTCTCACAGAGAGAGTTTCAAGCCTGAGAGCCAATCCATACAGATTCTGAAGGAAGAGCACAGGTGGGAGCCTCACATACCAGATCCTGAAGCCCAGCAGAAACTCAAGGGCAGTATCGTGACCTCGAGTGGCACAGAAAAAGCTGAAGAGCTGGCAGTGACAGATCAACAACAGCCTGAAATCTAACAGTCCTAAACCAGCCTGAAATCCCAGACTGAATCTTCTGCAGCCTAAAACCAGGCTCACAAAAAGAGCCTCAAAACCCAATAATTAAAAACTGTCAAAAAATACAAAGAGCAAAAGTGTTGTCCCACTCCCGAGAGGTCTTGTGTAAACCCACAAGCAAGACTTCCCTGACCCACCTGTCCTTCGCTCCCCTCAGCAGAGCACCAGCTGGAATTTCAATTATGAGGTTGTTGTGTTCAGCACTGCTCTCCAACTGAATTGTGTTGGCAATCTGCTAAAGCCTTGACGGACATTGAGAATCTTGTCCTGTTGTTCGATGTTAGTTCTTCCTGTGACATTCAGCCGATTATCCTGCAGCAGGACAAGAGCAGAGTGATTTTCCTGCTCATTTTCAGAGGAAGGATTGAAGGCAGGGAATGCTATCAAAGCTCACCACGAGCCGTTTGCACCTTCGTACTCACCGAATAAAAATAAATTAGCTAAAGTTGTTGATCCCTCTGAACTATTTCCCTCTGCCCACCTGGGATCTTCAGGGTGGTGGGTACGACTCAGGGAGCAACCACCGAGGCCCGGACGCAGTACTACAGCCAAATTAAAGGAAACCCTGGAACTGCAAAGAACGTGTTACACAGGCTTTGGACAAAGCCCGTGCTACCTGCAGAGGGAATTTAAACAGAAAGTGTTAAAAAACCCAAAACCTAGGCAAAGGACTCCTCCCACTGGCAAAGTGGGGAGACAAAGAAAGCTCCACACCACCGGGCAGTGCCCAGGAGCTGCCAAACTGCCATTTCTTGAAGTCTACAAGACTCACTTGGAGGTGAAAAAATGCTCAGGCTGAGTGAGCCAGGTGTGTTTCTGTTGGCCAGGGCAGCCTGATGTTGAGCTCAGGGACGAACATTTCCTGCAAGGAATGTGCTGGTTTTGCTCTCCCTTTGTCTGATCCCACAGTAAGCAGGGATCACTTTTTTTCCCTGGGATATTCCCCACAAACCTTTCCAGGATATCATCTCCACCTCCAGAATTTCTGTTGAGCTGAGGCCACAACCTGAACCTCTGCAAAACCTTTCCAAACCTCCTTCCCACTGAACTCCTCAGAGCGATCCCCAGCGCTCAGCACTCGAGGAAGAACAAACGCTTGATTTTTGACAGGCCGAGGAATATTTTTAAAGTTTCTTCCCATCTTTTCAAGGCTGTCTCACTCACTCCTCGTGGCAAGAGCAGCGCTGGCCCCTCCTCTGCACCATCCTTCACCCGCAGGCCTCCACTCTTCGAGTTGGCGTCATCTCAAGCAGATTGCAGGGCAATCGAGCCCTTTGGGGAATTTTCCACAATCGTCCTGTCCCTCGTGTCCAGCAGCAGCCACTGCAGCCATTTGCAAAATTCCGAATAAACAGCTACAAAAATAATCCACCATTTTTGCACCCGAGCTGCGGTGTTGCGATTGGTTTTGGGTTTTTTAATTGCTTTTTTTTGGTTTTTCTTTGGGTTTTTTAGTGTTTTTTTTTTTTTAATGAGCTCTTTCGAACTTGGATGAATAATCCGGAATTAGAAAGCGGGAAGGGACAGAGAGTTAATATTATGTGCTGGAAGAGGTAAATTAAATATTTAAGTTAGAAGCAAGGCGTAACAACTGCGCAAGTTATTAAAAATCACAAAATCTACGCCTAAGACTGAATCTACTTATTTAATTAATATTTAGTATCCAACCATTTATTTTAAAGCTCTTTGAAAGAAGATTTTTCTTTAATACTAACATTGTTTATTTTTTATCTGAGATGGACACTATGACTGCGTAAACTACTACATTTATAATTTTCCGCTACAATAAACCTTTAAAAACCTTTTCAAAGTGTGTGCGTGCAATCTTCAATATTTCCCAACCTTTCTGCCCCAAAAAGGTGGTTGCAGAAGGTAAGTTGCAAGCCATAAATATAATTTAGTTGATGTTTACGGTGCGTCTGTAGAGAAAAAAAACAATCTTTTAGCTCGCATTGAATATAAAAACGTTAAAGAATCTTCCACAGTCCACACACGAGTGGAAAGGGCAGCATCGATGTCCTGAGCATCCACCGCCTCCACCACCAACCACCTTAATTCAAGGTATTTCTTTCTTCCCAGCCACCTGTGGGGGGTGTTTTTAATTCTTTTCGGTTGAGTTTTTAACCACCAGCTTCTCCGTAACACTCTTACCCTCGATTCGTTTGCCGGAGTACTCACGGTTACATAAGCGGATAACAGCCTTCCAATCCTTCACATACCTTTGCCTTAATTGTTTTTTCCCCTCGCCCCCCCCTCCCCCACCAGCCTGCCCGAGGCCTCCCCCAGTCCGCGGGGTGCCCTCGGGGTCCCTCCCAGGGCCGGGACAGCGTTGGGGCCTGCAAAAATTCTTTTTTTTTTGTGCTTCTTCCACACCCATCCCCTCCGCCGTTTCCCGCGGCCGGGCCAGCGCCCCTCCCCCGCTGCCACGCGAGCGTCCCCCGTTCCTCCCCGGCACCAAGGAGGCGACAACGAGGACGGGAAAGAGGAAGGAGGCATGCTTCTGAGGCCCAGCGGTGCAGGCTAGGCGAGGCCGCGCGCCTCAACCTGCTCTGTCCGGTACTGAGCGCTCAGCACAGCCGGCATTGATGCGTGCTTTTTATTCCCCCTTTTCTCTCTAGCGAAGCAAGTGGCTGTTGAGTATCCCGTGCAGGGAGGATTTCAACACATCGCGCCGCTCTGAGTCCAACCCCCGAAACCCTCCGCCGCCTCCCCCCCGCTCCCCACGGCGCTGGCACACAAAATGGCACCGCGTGCGCCCAAAGTGCCTCAGTATTAATACCCTCGCTAGCGTCACGCCCCCCTAAGAGAACCACGCCCCCTAGCGCGTGCAACGCCCTCGCACGGGGAAACGGCTTTTCATTGGAATAGTTCTAGATGTCTAATTAGGCAATCTCGCTGTTATTGGCTGAAGCGGAGCGCGGAGGGCGGATATCGGCTGGGGGTCCGCACGGAGGCGGGGGGTAGCCGGCGCGTGATTGGGCTGCGCGCGCCGCGCGTGTCGGGGCGGCCTGGCGGGGCAATCGCCGCGCGGCGCACTCCTCAACCCCTCACTGCCCTCGGAGCCGCCGTTCGAGTCCCGCGCCCGCGCCCCCGCGCCGCGAGTAACCGGGGGACCGGGGGAGGACAGCGGGTGTCGAGGAGCACAGGGAGGGAGAGACGTGAAGAGTCATGGAAAAAACCACGGGCACGGTCCCTAGGGCGCAGCCCTGGGGCTGGAAAGCAGCGGCAGCGGCGCCGCAGGATCACCTGTGGCGACCCCGGGGCCATCCCGCCCTTCAGGCTTCTCACGGAGCTCGGTTCTGAGGGAAGTTTTAATAAAAAATACATTATATAAACCACCACAAATACGTGTGAGTCGCTAATGAAGCGGGCTCTGGAGTTGTGAGCTGGGTTTTGTGGGAGTGTTTGGCTTGGCGCTGTTTGGCCTTCGCTGTGGTTTAGATTATAGGGGAATAGGATGAGATAGTTTTGGTTTTGGGTTCTTTTTAGGTGGAATAAGGATTGGAAATAGTTGGTTTATGGATGTACATAAGGAATAGCGGATGGGGAATATTAGGTCAAGATTTATAACGCGGAAATAGGGGATAGGATAACAGTGGTTTATGGGTTTAAGTAAAAGGATAAGGAATGGATGTTTTATGATTAATAGGGGAATAGATGGGAAAGGTTCGTTCATTTGATTTATAGTGATATAAGGAGAGGAAAAGTTCGGTTCATGGATTTATAGTTGAAATAGGGATGAGGGAAGGGTTGGTTTATGGTTTTATAAGGAGTAGGGGTGGGAAATTGGTTGATTTTGTAGGGAATGAAGGATGGGGAATGTTTGGATAGAATCATGAATTTGATGAGTTAGGGAATAGGATGGGGCATGTTGATTGTGGATTTGATAGGGAATAGGGATGGGAATGGTTTCATGACAGTGGGACATGGGTTGAAATGGTTGACGAAGTGATGAGCCTTTTAGGCTAAAAAAGGCTTTTTCTGTGGCCTTCGCAAAGAAGAGGTTAAATTCTGGTTCTTTACGCCAGCAGAAGTTGGCTCATCCCTGTACCAAGCCAAGCCCATGCCAACCTCTGCTTTCCATCTCCTGCCACGGGGGCTTGGAATCTGAGCTTGGGATGGTTGGTTTGGTCTTTCTGCGAGTCCCACAACAAGAACATCCAGAGGAAAGGAGAATTTGCGGACAGGAACACCCCCACTGCTCTTCTGCATGGACTGATGAGAAGCAGCTTTCATGCCTTGTGGGTGAGGGTCAGCCTTCAAAATCCATTTTAAATTCAGGAAATGTGCACAATAAGCTTAAATAGTCATCAAATTCCCATGCGGTTTGGGGATCAGATCCTTTGGCCTGACCATTTTCATATAATTTCATCACTGAAAAACAAGGCCAAGAGCACATCCAGGGCACAAATCTCCTGGACAGGTGGATTTATCCTGTATGGAAAGATAGTCAAATAAATGGTGTAGAGTGAGTGTTTTTGCAGCAGGGATGCGCTTGTAATTAAGTGGGAAACGTATTTATAGAACCATAAACTCGCTAAAGAGACATTGTACATGTTTCAAAAAACATGTTATATCCATTAAAAACTTATACGATCGGCTGCATTTCTTTTTTTTTCTTTCAATCAACTGGCACAACACACCTGTTTTATTAACCTGCAGCTACCAGAGCTGCATTAGCCAACTGCTTTAGGGTTTTTTTACTACCTTATTTTTATCTATGCCTTGAAAATATCCCCATTCCAGAGCTCTGAGCACAATGATTGATCAGCTCCACTTTGCAGAGGGAAGCAATTGTCTAAATCTCCACCCACCTTTTTGTGTCCGAAGCTGCTGGATTATACCCAGGATCGAAAAAAGTCTCAAATAACAAAAGTCAAAAATAAAAACAAAAAATAAAAGCAGTGTCTGCTCTCCTGCAGCTCATGAGAGAAGCCTGGCCTGCCAAACAGCCAGGGAAAAACAATCTGGGAGTCACCTCGGAAAGTGAAAGCGAGTGAGAGAAATCCTTTTCCTGCTTGAGCATCTGCCCTTACCTTGCCCAGACATGACATAAACGGGAGCCTTGTGCTCACTCAGCCCTCCAGGGTGTTGATGTTTATGGAGGGGAAACTCTTCTGTTAATGGCATTGCCCAAGTCCAGCCTGAACAATAGGGAGAGTCTTGCAATTCCGGAATATCGGAGCAACACGGAGCACAGCCAGAAGGAATGTATTGCACATTCCCTCTTGTAAGTTGTGTTGGTGCGTAGGAAGGTTTTCCTGCTGGGCGCTTAGGTGTCAGGGTGCAACGGCCACAATCAGCACTCGTGATATAGATTTCCATTATTTCCACATAATGCACTTATTCTTCCTGTCGTAAATCCCTCCTGTAATTCCTTGCTAATGGCTCGTGTTGAGCGGAATCAGCGTGCAGCTGTTTCCTCTTCCCCTGCAGAACTGCGAACACTTCTGCCTTGAATCCCTGTTCACCTCCATGGTTCCATCACTCCAATTTCACAGCTGAGCTGCCTGGAGGAGGCTCTGCAAAAATGCCTAAGCACCTGTGCTGTTTGGGTTAAAACATCCATGGGGATTAGTTCCAAGCTGCATGTTGCTGAGAAGCCCCAACTTCCCACTTCTAAGCAGGGACACTGATTCCGAAATCCTCAACAAAGCCTCTGAGTCCACAATTTCAGGATTATGGCTGAGGCAGTTGGAGATGTTTGCCATCCCCAGCTGATTGTTTCCAATGACTCTTGCCCTTCCTGTGGCAGGGTAACCCCTGCAGCAGCGGTTGTTCTCAGCTGCATCCCAGTTTGGGGGCATCACAAAGTTCCTGGGCATTACCTAATTCGGGGCAGTGAACCCTTGACAGATCTGGGCAGCCCAGCGACGACTCTGGCTTGTTGGGCACAAGCTGCGTTTTAAACAACAGGGAAGATTCACAGAATCCCCAGAATATCCTGAGTGTGGATTTCCCACAGGGACATCAGTTGCAGCCCCATCCCTGCAACAAGCCCCACCAACACCCCCACCTCTTCGCAGCCCTGGTGAGCTGTGGGAGCTCTGGCAGCCTTGGCACCATTCCCTGGGGAGCCTGGGCACGTGCCCAGCAGCCTCGGGGGCCAAACCTTGGCCCTGACTCCATGCCACAGCCTGGCCCAGCTCCAGCCCTTGCTGTCCTCCTGGTCCCTGTCTTATATACTATCCGCCCGTGCCTGGGAGGAGCTGACCCGAGGAACTCACGCTCCAGCGAACCACCAGTCCCCAGCTGCTTGCCTCAGCCCGGGCCCGGGGCCACTCACAGCTGGGCCTCTATGTGCAAGTCCACTGGGGCGCACCCGGCCAGAAGCTACCGCTCTCAATCCCTGCCACTGACAGCCATGCGCCTAAGCCTCCTCAGCCCTCTCCAGGCCGGTGCCCTTGGCTCTCCACCGGCTTTGCCGCCTTCTGATCTTTTGCTCCCATAATAGCGCCAATCCTGGAGTGAGGCTCGCCCAGCGAGAGGCAAGAGGGACCATCCTCCTACACTTGGCCCATGCACACTTCAGTTGCTGCAAGAAAATCAGCAGTGGACTTCAAGTCAACTTGCCACTTGACCAGCACCCCCAGCGCCCTTTCTGGCATGCTCTGAGATGAGCCAAGTCTGCTGTGATGCATTGGAACAGTTGCTGAGCACATCCCAACGGATGCTCCTGCTTAGCAAGAGCCCCAACTTGGCACCTTCGGTCTGTTCTCTGGTTCTGCTTGATTTCCAAGACATCGGCGTCCTGTTTGCTTGGATTTGCTGCCTTGAAATTTCTCTTTTTCCTCAGACCCTTCCTCCAGCTCTCATGTCCCCTCTTTGGACACTCTCCAACGAGCTTTGGATCCTTCTTTTCTTTCTTTATTACATTGAATTTTTACAACTATTTGCAAACAGAGAATCTCATCCATCACATTCATTCCGCAAATCCTGTGCAGTGTCTCAAAACACACAAAGTCCTCCCCATTCCAGCTCCCACATCGCCTTCCCCTCTCCAACAACTGCATCCCAAAGGAACTCTCCCAGTCCCACAGCCAAGGAGCTGGTTTCAGTTCTCTGACGCTCTTTTGAGCGGACTCTCCAGAGAGCCCCCAAACTGTCCAGTTGCTCTGTGCTCTTACCCAAGCAGGTCCAACATACAGCAACTGGGCTGCCTAAAACCTCCGGGAAAGAATCTTGTAACAGCCTGAGTCTACTCAATAACCAGAGCAGTTAATGAGGAAAAGGACAGAAGCACCCAAACAAACTGATCTCTGTTAAGGATCCAAAGTGAAATTGTTTCGGTGAGAAAAGCCAAGTTGTTGATTTTCCCAGATTTTCCTTTTTAGTTTTGTTTCTTCTGCTTTTTACCCTCTCTTTCACAAAAGACAATCTCAAACCAATAGTTTAAAATCACCAGTGCAGTTTGATTCTTTGTCGGATTTTATGGGTTTTACTTCTGAAATATCTGGAAATGAGTTTATGGCAAGCACAGCCGAAGAAAACAGATTAACAAACTTTGTGAACATCATTAGAAGAAAGATGGGTGTGGGATAAGTAACTGTCTTCCCTCCTTCCCTGTGTTTTCAGGTGTGCAAGTGTTTGTGATCAGAGAACAACAAATCAGTGCTTAGAAAGCATCGTGTCAGGGACTGAACACAACTCATAAATCTCCCAAGGTTCGTAGCATGACCCTGCACGTCGAAACCCAATGCTCTTTTGTAAAATCATTTATTCCAAAGAAAGGAGAGAACACACCCTTCTCGTCATTCAGGGTATTAAAGCAGGATTAAACCACACAAGCTCAAAATATTGCCCTTCTGGCGCTGTTTTCTGCCACTGGTGGACGCTGAGGCTCCTCCTGCATCTGTGTTCTAGAGCAGGAGATGCCTCCAGGAGGGGAATGCGGGCCAAAAAATCATTTTGAAGAGTAGCAGAAAAGCCTGCGTTGTTTTGTGCTGCTCCTCAGGCTCCTGGAGGTGGAAATGGATTTTGGGGCCATTAACAGCATCAAGGGAATCCATACACTGCGTGATTGCTGATGAGCAAGAACACGAGAGAAAAAACATGAGCCCCTTCTACAAAGCATGTGCAACTCCATGCATAGCATTGCCATTTAGTATCTCCCAAACAATGGAGATAAAATAGTTCATCTTATATAAATAAGTAGGTTATTATAAATTTATTATACTCTCATTTCTTTTTTATACAAAAAAGTCAAATTTATTGATATTGAAGCAGGCTTTCAAAATCAAGGGATCTGATTGGCTTTTCTCTCCATTCCACTGCAAGAGACTTCTTTCTTATTCTGTTGCACTTTTGAGAGGTGTCTGGAGATGCATGCCAAGCACCAAAACAGGACAGAAAGCTGACGCAGAGTATGCTCCCATCAGACAATGTTTTCATAGAAAAATCATTGTCTGTGATGATTTCCACCCTCTCATCTAGCTGATTTAGTCAGGCAATAATTTAAGTGTTCCCGTTGTCACTCTCATGCTGGAGACAAAGGACAGCAAAAGCGTTGTGACGGCATTATCAAACCTGAGAGAGAATATTCTAACACTTACTCAGACCTACTATTTTATAATCTTTAAATAAAAACATTGCGCTTTTAAATCTACCCTCTCCTTCCTAGCTACTTTCTGGTTTCATCTCCTCACAGGTAACAGTTAAGTACCAGTTTCTCTAATTTAATATACTCCCCCACTAAATCACTCTTTAGTGTGTCAGAATCTATTCTATCCTTTTGGACAAGTAATAAACACCTTCACTAGCTGGGAAAACTCTCATTTTCATTTTCATCTAAATGATTTCATTTGGAAGGTCAGCCTTCTGCAGACCCACTTTGCTGGAAGCGAGACTCATGGCAAATAAGCCAGAATTTTTAGGTGTTTACCAGCACAAATAAAGTTTATGTTCAACTTAACAAAACCCCCTCAGACCTTTTTGCACCGCGAGCGCAGTGCTTCTGTTATAACAACACTGTTCGAATGCTCACCCACACCAAGCTCACCCGTCTCAGCAAAGGAGAAACAACAGCTCCTTCACCTGTGCTCCCAGAGACAAATTGTGACACATCACGATAAAGATAGAGATAGCTATTTAAAGGGAAAAATACGGCTTCAATAAAAACCTGCGAGTCAAGCCCTCTCAAACACTGGCCTTTATGTGCTTTCTCTGCCACATTACACACTGCAGGATGATCCAGAGGGAAACACAAAGCCAAAACCTGCCCTGGCATGTGGTATTACCCAGAAACAGCCTCCATGGCGCTCTGTGAACAGCATCAGGTAGTTCAATGGACACCAACAGGCTGGGGCATCTGCCTCCTTCCTGTGTGAAACACTTGGCAGCACATGGGACCTGGACCCATCCCAAATCCATGCAGATGTTGTGGAACCAGCAGGTGAAGTCATTTAAAGTATTCCTCAGCAATTATATCACACCCACAGCCATCTAGCTGGTATCAGAAAAATTCCTCACTGAAAGAATGATCAGGCATCAGCACAGGCTGCCCAGGGCAGTGCTGAGTCACCACCCCTGGAGTGTTCCAAGTGTGAGTGGGCACGTGCGGGACAATGGCTTAGTTTGTGAGTGAAGGTCAGACTCAGTGTCTTAGAAGCATTTTCCAAACCTAAAACCAATTCCATGTTCAGGACTTCACATCACCTGACAGCCAGCAGGCCTGGCACACATTGACAGAGCCTCCCCACACTGCTTTGCGCGATGATGCTGGCATGGCTCCCCAGGCCGCCACCAGACCTAGGGCCATGCTGGAGTGGTCGGAGAGATCCTCCTGATCCCTGCAGCTCCAAAAAAACAAAAACTTATACCACAGCGGAATCGGAGCGCGTGCCCAGAGAGCAGCTCAGTCCCAGCCCCATGGTTGATTTGCTCCCACCCGGAAGCAGCACCCAAATCCCCCAGTGCAGCCTCTCCTGCCCAGGCTTGGACCCCAATCAAGCCTGGCACAGAAAGGGTCAATCTCATTCCAGGAGTCCGAGAAGCCCAGCCCCTCTGCGTCCCTGTGGTACTCCTGCCATATTTGCCGTGCTACCCATAGGCAGTAAAGGCCATGGCCACGACTCCCTCATCCCCGGGCGGGTGGAGACAAGAGCGCAAAGCCCGCTCCGCTGAACTGCTCCTGCCAGCCCCATTCTGGTTTGCACGTGGGGTACCCCCTCCCCTCGGGTGGTGCCCGTGCCAGGAGCACCCAAAAGTCAGCAAAACGTCCCGTGAGACAGCACCAGGGCCACATTCCACACTCCTTGTCCCCGTGCGACAGCAGAACATCACAGTAAGCACGTTGCAGAGAAAACAGGCGGATTTTCCAGATAACCAGAGCAGGAGTCAGCCCTCGTGGCCAGCACCTGGGAGAAAAAACAAGGACACCCTCCCCTGTCCTTGCACCACCATAACTCCGAAAATTATTTCCTGGAGTCCAAAAGACCTCAGGGGGATGATCATTTTGCACCCCTGTCCCTGCACAGCCACCCCAACACCCCCACCCTGAGCACCCCTGGACCTCCTGAGCTCGTGGCAGCCTTGGCACCATTCCCTGAGGAGACCTGGCAGTCCCAGCAGCCCGGTGGGCCAGAAACCTTTCCCTGCAGCTCCATCCCAAAACCTCTCCCAGCCCAGCGTTGGCAGTTTCCCAGCTTGTCCAGACTCCTTCCAAAAACTCCCTCCAGCCACCAGCACAATGTAGGCCACGACAGAACTGGGAAAAAGCCAATTTGAAGAAGCCCACTTTGCAGCCACAGCACTGCTCCAACACACCCCAGGATTACATCTCTGCATCTCAAGCAGTTTCAAGGGAACATATTTCATTTATTCCATAGGCATCCCAGCACTGCTGAGCCCAGGATGGCTGCGGGACAGGTGCGGAAACTTTAGTGCCCTCACTCACACATTTCACCAGCACTCAAGACTTCTACTCACACCCAGCAGAGCCTGGGTGAAATAAAACCCATGCAGGGATTCCCTGCTCCAAGTTTGTATAGAGGAAAATTCATCAGCTCAAAAAACAAGCCGCCAAGTACTGAAAAAAATGAAATACCCACACTTTAAACACAGCCCCTTTGGAGACTTATCTGGTCTGTAACTTCAGTTTCAAGGTTTGTAATTCCAAGCATCACAAGGAGCCCCTTGCACCCCTGAACACCAGAAGGGGTGTCTGTAGCGCCATGCCACGAGCCCCCTTCCTCACCCTCAACCCCCCCAAGAATCCTGTCCAGCCTCAGGGACACCCACTGAGCTGGGCAGGAGTGCCACAAAACCCCTTCACCAGCTCACAGCCAGAATCCTGGAGTCCACCTCCACACACTGGAAAGGGTGCCACTGCTTAACAAAACAACGTAAAATTCCAGATTAAGTTGCATATTGGTGTTTGTTAGAAGCAGCCATGGGTTGAGCTGATTCACGTTCCACTGAACTTCCCAAACACAAACCCAAACCCTGAATACCTACAAAACACTGGCAGAGCAGGCAAAGCACTGCCCCCTAATTAGCACACCTAGCAACGAATTACTCACTAAAAGTAGAGGTTTCCAGGATTTCTGGATATATTCCAAGCCCTGTCAGAGCACACCCATGAGTTCCAGTCACGCAAAGAACAAGCAAAGCCTCTCCACACCTGCAACTTTAATGTTGGGGGCCAGTTCCAAGCCACCTCTCAAGGAGTGCAAGTCTTTAAACAGCTTAAAACCAGCAATAAAAAGTAAAAATATAAATTTTTATTTAGAATTAAAGCAAATACTTCAGTAGTGCAGGCGAAGACACAATATTAAACTCAAGAAATATACTGCTAAATTTGGAGGGAGCATTTATTTTGCACAACCACGACATGCGCACAAAATCCAGAGAAAGATTGGCAGTCTGAAATTTTCAAACACCACCACCCAAAGCACTGGGTCACAACCAAGGTTTTTCGTACAGAGTTAAAGATAAGACTGGAATAAAGATGTTGCACAAAAGTTTCTATCATAATCATCTTTTAATAGACAAATCAAGAAAGCTCTAAAGAGGCAAAAACATTGCAAATCAGTCTTTTCTGGCTGAGTCTCGCTCAAACGTTGAGCCATAAGCAAAGCATTCTTACGTCTCCTTGGACAAGATGCCCTCGTCTCACAATTCTTCAAAGCCCAAAAACTGACAAGTACGGAAGCAGCGCAGCTAGAAAATAATAGCAGGAGCACAGTTTCACCCATGGGATATTGAAAAAAACCTCTTAAGAATTTCCAACCTAGAAGCATTTTGGTGTCTCCTGGAAGCAGGAACAGCTCACCTCTTCATCTCTTTCTTGGGAAACAATGAACACGTGCTTCAACCCGGAGCTGCTCTTCAAAAACAAAACTCGAGGAAGAACTGCCAAAACCAAGAGAAAAACACCAAGTCAGTGCCCCAGGGAATGTCCTGGGATTGGGAGGACCCACAGGGACCATCCATGAATTGTCCTGGGTGGAGACCCACACCACCATCCAGAATGCCGGGATGGAGGACCCACAGGACCATCAGGAAAACCCCTGCCCTGCACAGGCACCACAAAACCCCACCCTGATGTTTGAACCAATCCCACCAGCTCTGCACCCAGTGCTCTCAAGCAAGAGTCTTCAAGCCCTGAGAGCCAATCCATACAGATTCTGAAGGAAGAGCACAGTGAGCCTCCACATCACCAGAATCCTGAAGCCCAGCAGAACTACAAGCAGTATCGTGACCTCGAGTTCACAGAAAAAGCTGAAGAGCTGCAGTGACAGATTCAAAAACAGCCTGAAATCTAACAGTCCTAAACCAAGCCTGAAATCCCAGATGATTCTTCTGCAGCTCTAAAAACCAGGCTCACAAAAAGAGCTTCAAAACCCAATAATTAAACTTCAAAAATACAAAGGAGCCAAAGTGTGTCCCACCTCCCTGAAGGTCTATTGTGTAAACCCACAGCCAAGATTCCCTGACCCACCTGTCCTTGCTCCCCTCAGGCAGAGCACCACTGGAATTCAATTATAGGTTTGTGTTCAGCCACTGCTCTCCAACTTATTGGGTTGGCATCTGCTAAGCCTTACGGACATGAGAATCTTGTGCCTGTTTTACGTGTTAGTTCTTCGCTGACATTCAGCCATTATCCTGCAGCAGACAAGAGCAGAGTATTTTCCTGCTCATTTTCAGAGAAGGATTGAAGGCAGGGAAGTTTATCAAAAGCTCACCACAGCTTGACCTCCACTCATCCGAATAAAAATAATTAGCTAAAACAGTTGCTTGATCCCTCTGACTATTTCCCTCTGGCCCACCTGGATCTTCAGGCAGTGGAGGGACACTCAGGGAGCAACCACCGAGGCCCGGACCAGTACTACAGCAATTAAAGGGAACCCTGAACTGCAAAGAACGTGTTTACACAGGCTTTGGAGCAAAGGAGCGCCGTGCTAGCCGCAGCAGGGATTTAAACAGAGGTTAAAAAACCCAAAACCTAGGCAAAGGACTCCTCCACGCAAGTGGGGAGACAAAGAAAGCTCCACACCACCGGGCAGTGCCCAGCACTGCCACTGCCAGGTTTCTGAACGTCTACAAGACTCATTTGGAGGTGAAAAAATGCTCAGGCTGATGAGCCAGTGTGTTTCTTGTTGCCAGGGCAGCCTGCATGTTGAGCTCAGCGGGACAACTTCCTGCAGGAAATGTGGCTGGTTTTTGCTCTCCCTTTCTGATCCCACAAAGCAGGGATACTTTTGTCCCTGGGATATTCCCCACAAACCTTTCCAGACTATCATCTCCACCTCCAAATTTTCTGTTTGAGCTGAGGCCACAACCTGAACCTCTGCAAAACCTCCAAACCTCTTCCCACTGAACTCCTCAGAGCATCCCACAGCGCTCAGCACTCGAGGAGAACAAACGCTTGATTTTGACAGGCAACGAGGAATATTTTTAAGTTCTCTCCCATCCTTTTCAGGCTGTCTCACTCCTCCCGTTGGCAGAGCCAGCCTGGCCCCTTCCCTCTAGCCACCATCCTTCACCCGCAAGGCCTCACTCTTCAGTTGCGGTTCATCTCAGCAGATTGCAGACAATCGAGCCCTTGGGTGAATTTTCACAATCGTCCTGTCTCGTGTCCAGCAGCAGCCACTGCAGCCATTTGCAAATCCGAATAAACAGCCTACAAAAATAATCCACCATTTGCACCCGAGCTGCGGTTTGGATTGGTTGGGTTTTTTAATTGCTTTTTTTGGTTTTTCTTTGGTTTTTTATGTGTTTTTTTTTTTTTAATGAGCTTTTCGAACTTTGGAGAATAATCCGATTAGAAAGCGGGAAGGGACAGAGAGTTAAATATTATGTGCTGGAAGGGTAAATTATATTTAAGTAGGAATCAAGGCGTAACAAACTGCGAACAAGTTTATTAAAAATACAAAATCTATGCTAAGCTGAATCTACTATTTTAATTAATATTTAGTATCCAACCATTATTTTAAGCTCTTTGAAAGAACGTTTTTCTTTAATACTAACATTGTTTATTTTTATCTGAGAATGGACACTACTGAACTGCGTGAAAACTATACATTTTATAATTCCGCTACAAAATAAACCTTTAAAAACATTTTCAAAGTGTTGCTGTGCAATCTTCAAATATTTCACCCCTTTCTGCCCCAATAAAGTGGGCAGAACGGTAAGTTGCAGGCCATAAATTATATTTTAATGATGTTTTACTGGGCGTGCTGTAGAAGAAAAAAAACAGATCTTTAGCTCGCATTTGAATATAAAAACGTTTAAAGAATCTTCCACAGTCCACACCACGAGTGAAAGGCAGATCATGTCCTGATGCATCCACCGCCTCCACCACCAGGTCACCTTAATTCAGTATTTCTTTCTTCCCAGCCACCTGTGGGGGTTTTTTAATCTTTTCGGTTGAGTTTTTAACCACCAGCTTCTCCGTAACACTCTTATACCCTCATTCGTTTGCCGGAGATACTACGGTTACATAAAGCGGATAACAGTCTTTCAATCCTTCACATACCTTTGCCTTAATTGTTTTTTCCCCTCGTCCCCCCCACTCCCCCACCCCTGCCCGAGCCTCCCCCAGGCCGCGGGTGCCCTCGGGGGGTCCCTCCCAGCCGGGACCAGCTTGGGCCTGCAAAATTCTTTTTTTTTGTGCTTCCCACCCCCCACCCCATCCCCTCCGCACTTTCCCCGCGGCCGGGCCAAGCCGCCCCTCCCCCGCTGCCACGCAGCGTACCCCCGTTCCTCCCGCCACCAAGGAGCGACATACGAGGACAGGGAAAGAGGAAGAGCATGCCGAGGCCCAGCGTGCAGCTAGGAGGCCGCGGCGCCTCAACCTGCCGTCCGGTAACTGAGCGCTCAGCACAGCCGGCATTTGATGCGTGCTTTTTATTCCCCTCTTTTCTCTCTAGCGAAGGCAGTGGCTGTTGAGTATCCGTGCAGGGAGGATTTCACCTCCGCGCCGCTCTGATCCGAAACCCCGAAACCCTCCCCCGCCTCAGCCCCCCGCTCCCCACGGCGCTGCACACAAAATGCACCGCGTGCGCCCAAAATGCCTCAGTATATACCCTCGCTAGCGTCGACGCCCCCCTAAGAGACCACGCCCCTTAGCGCGTGCATCCCCTCGCACGGGGAAACGCTTTTATTAGGAATAGTTTAAGATGTCTATTAGGCTATCTTCGCTGTTATTGGCTGAAGCGGAGCGCGGAGGGCGGATATCGGCTGGGGCGGTCCGCACGAGGCGGGGGGTAGCGCGCGTGATTGGCTCGGCGCGCCGCGCGTTGTCGGGCGCCTGCGGGGCAAATTCCCGCGCGGCGCTCCTCAACCCCTCACTGCCCTCGGAGCCGCCCGTTCAGTCCCAGCGCCCGCCGCCCCGCCCGCGACGTAACCGGGGGCCGGGGGAGGGACAGCCGGTGTCGAGAGCACAGGAGGCAGAGACGTGAAGAGTCATGGAAAAAACCACGGGCACGGTCCCTCGGGCGCAGCCCTGGGCTGGAAAGCAGCGGCAGCGCGCCCAGGAATCACCTGTGGGACCCCGGGGCCAATCCCCCCTTCAGGCTTCTCACGGAGCTCGGTTCTGAGGGAAAGTTTTAATTAAAAAATACATTATATAAATCCACCACAAATAGTGTGAGTCGCTAAAGAAGTCGGGCTCTGGATTGTGAGCTCGTTTTGTGGAGTGTTTGCTTCGGCGCTGTGTGTGCCTGCTGTGTTTAGATTATAGGGAATAGGATGGAGATAGTTGTTGGTTTTTTTTTGGGTTCTTTTTTTAGGTGGAATAAGGATTGGAAATATTGGTTTATGATGTACATGAGGAATAGCGGAGGTGGAATAGTTAGGTCAAGATTTATAACGGAATTAGGATAGCAGATAACAGTGAGTTTATGGTAAAAAAGGATAAGAATGGATGTTTATGATTAATAGGGAATAGCATGGAAGGTTCGTTCATTCATTTATAGTGATATAAGGAGAGGAAAAGTTCGGTTCATGATTTATAGTTGAAATAGGGATGAGGGAAGGGTTGGTTTATGGTTTATAAGCGAGTAGCGGGAAATGGTTTGATTTTGTAGGGAATGAAGGATGGGGAATGTTATCATGGATTATAAGAAATGGAATGGGAATCTTGGATCGTAGCTTATAGGCAAATAGGATGGGAAATGCTTGATTGTGATTTGATAGTCGAATAGGGGATGGGAATGGATCAGCTGGGACCATGGTTGAAATGTTGACGAGTGATGAGCCTTTTAGGCTAAAAAAAGGCTTTTTCTGTGCCTTCACAAAGAAGAGGTTTAAATCTGGTTCTTTACGCAGCAGAAGTTGGCTCATCCCTTACCAGCCAAGCCATGCCAACCTCTGCTTTCCATCTCCTGCCACGGGGGGCTGAAATCTGAGCCTGGGATGGTGGTTGGTACTTTCTGCGAGTTCCCACAACAAGAACATCCAGAGGAAAGGAGAATTTGCGCGAACAGAACACCCCCCACTGCTCTTCGCATGGACTGATGGAAGCAGCTTCATGCCTTGTGTGTAGGCAGCCTTTCAAAATCCATTTTAAATCAGTAAATGTGCACAATAAGCCTAAATAGTCATCATTTCCATGCGTTTCGGGGATCAGATCCCTTTGCCTGACCATTCTTCATATATTCTCAGCTGAAAAACCAAGGCCAGAGCACATCCAGGCACAAATCTCGCTTGGGGACAGGTGATTTTATCCTGTATGGAAAGATTACGTCAAATAATGGTGTAGAGTGATGTGTTTTGCAGCGAGGGATGCCTTGCTAATTAAGTGGGAAAGTATTTATAGAACCAAATAAAACTCGCTAAAGAGACATTGTAGCATGTTTCAAAAACATGTTATATCCATTAAAAAACTTATAGATCGCTGCATTTCTTTTTTTTTCTTCAATCAACTCGGCCAACAACACACCTGTTTTATTACCTGCAGCTTTACCAGAGCTGCCATTAGCCCACTGCTTAGGGGTTTGTTTTACTACCTTATTATTATATTTGCCTTGAAAATTATCCCCATTCCAGAGCTTCTGAGCACAATGATTATCAGCTCCACTTGGCAGAGGGAGCATATGTCTAAATCATCCACCCACCTTTTGTGTCCGAAGCTCTGGATTATAACCCAGGATCGAAACAAATGTCTCAAATAAAAAAAGTCAAAATAAAAACAAAAAATAAAAGCAGGTCTTGCTCTCCTGCAGCCTCATGAGAGAAGCCTGCCTGCCAAACAGCCAGGCGAAAAAAAATCTGGGAAGTCACTAGAAAGTGAAAGCGATGAGAGAAAGTCCTTTTCCTGCCTTTAGCATCTGCCCTTACCGCCCAAACATGACATAAACGGGAGCCTTGTGCTCACCCTCAGCCTCCAGGGTGTTGAATTTTATTGAGGGGAACTTTTCTGTTATGGCATTTGCCCAAGAGTCCAGCCTGAATCAATAGAGAGTCTTGCAATTCGAATATCGGGAGCAACCACGGACACAGCAGAGGAATGTAGCACATTCCTCTCTTGCCTAAGGTTGTGATTGGTGCGTAGGAAGGTTTTCCTGCTGGGCGCTGTAGTGCAGGTGCAAGGCCACATTCAGCACTCGGCTTGATTAGTATTTCCATTATTTCCAAAATGGCACTTATTATTCCTGTGTAATCCTCCGTAAATCCTTAGAATGGCTCGGGTTGCAGCGGAATCAGCGTGCAGCTGTTTCCTCTTCCCCTGCAAACTGCGAACACTTTCCCTTGAATCCCTGTTCACCTCCATGGGGTCCATCACTCCCATTTCACAGCTGATGCCTCCTGGAGGAGGGCTCTGCAAATAAGCCTAAGGCAACCTGTGCTGTTTGGCGTTAAAACATCCATGGGGCATTAGTTCAAGCTGCATTTGCTGCAGAAGCCCAACTTCCCCACTTCTAGCAGGAACACTGATTCAGAAATCCGTCACACAAAGCCTCTGCAGTCACAAATTTGTGGATTATTGGCTGAGCAGTTGGAGATTTGCCATCCCCACTCGATTGTTTCCATGACTTTGCCCTTCCTATGGCAGGTAACCCCTGCAGCAGCGGTTGTTCTCAGCTGCATCCCAGTTTGGGGGGCATCACAAGTTCCTGTGAATTACCTAATTCGGGGCCAGTGAACCCGTTACAGATCTGGCAGCCCAGCGACGATCTGCTGTGGCACAAGCTGCGTTTCAACACACAGGAAGATTCACAGAATCCCCAGAATATCACTGCAGTGGGATCCCACAGGACATCAGTTGCAGCCCCGATACCCTGCAACAATCCACCCCAACACCCCCACCTCTTCAGCACCCCTGGTAGCTCCTGGGAGTCTCTGGCAGCCTTGGCACCATTCCCTGGGGAGCCTGGCACGTGGCCCAGCAGCCTTCGGGGGCAAACCTTGCCCTGACTCCATGCCCACAAGTCCTGGCCAGCTCCAGCCCTTGCTGTGCTCCTGGTCCCTGTCCCAGAGCAAGCTCAAGCCCCTCCCCTGTGCCTGCCCATGGGCAGAGTCTGCAGCCCCCGAGAAGCCTCCCTCTCAGTCTTCCTTGGCTCAGCTGAACCAGCCAATGCCCTCAAGCTGCTCCTCAGCCCCTTCTCCCAGGCTCCTGTGCTCCTCTGGCACTCCCTCCCCAGGAGAGCTGCGTGCCCACCTCGTTCCCCGCAAGTCCAGCCGAGGGGAGGGCGCTGTGAGACCCCTCCCCCGGGCSCAGCCGGACCCGCTGCCTCCCCCCCTGCCCAAAAAGCAGCTCCAGCGAGCCGAGTCCCTCCCGGCGCCGGCACCATCCCATGACGACCCTGAGGCACGGGCTGGCAGCATCCTGTACAGCATCCCCGCAGGACAGGGGGCTCCCCCCCGGGACAGACCCTCCAAGAAGCCCCTGAGCAAGTCCCAAAGCCTGGGGGAGCCGCTGGCCCCAAGCAGCCCCCAGAAAGCCCCCTCAGGCAGCCTGAAGGAGCTGACRTTTGGGACAGGGGACGGGCAGCTGGGGCAGCTCCTGGAGAGCCCAGCCGGGGTCTCTGGGGTGGTTTTGGGGTGCCAGGAGGCCTCCCTGGCCCGGCTCTCGGCTCTGCTGCAGGAGGAGCTGCTGGGGCCCGAGGAGAGGCAGCAGCTGCTGGAGGCAGAGCTGGTGGGGAAGCGCTGGGCAGCCCTCGGTGTCCTGGACCCCCAGCCCTGCTGCCAGAGCGGGGACGCCTGGTACTTCAGGGTGGGCTTCACCTTCCAGCACAGCCAGCTGCAGTTGGCAGCCAAGGTAAGGGGGGGAATCAGGGTGAGAGGTCTGGGTGGTCAGAGGGAGCCAGGAGATCCAGGAGTGTTGGCTTTTCCACTGGGGCCACTTCCCCTTTCTGCAGCCACTTCTGCATTGCTGGATGACACAGTGCTGCTGGCAGGGGCTGGATGATGAGGGTGACACTTCCTCTGGGGCCAAGGGACACGTCAAAACTGGCCCCACTGGGAGACATGTCCTGCCAACTCAGCCAGAGGAGAGGCTGGAGCAGAGCTGGCTGCCCAGGAGAGAGCCCATGTGGGGCCTGCACCACCCTCATGTCCCAGCTTTGCTCCATTCCTGGGGGTTTTCAGAGGGTGCAGGGGGACCCCAGCACCACGTGTGGGTCACAGCAGGCCTTGCTCTTCACAGACACAAGTGGTCGGTTGAATACTCCTCCCTAACATCATTATTTCGGCACACTGACTTTTTACACTTGTTTTTCTCTGCCCAGCCCAGGACAAGGCTCTATCCTTGCACAGCTGGCCCTGTCCTGTGTGTCCCTGCAGGTCCCCAAGCCGTGCTGCTCCAGCCTGGGCGTGCAGAGCTCCCTGGGCACCCACTGCAGCATCCAGCGCCTGCTCGGCCGCTTCACCGACCGCCTCCCTCGGGAGCTGGTGCTCCCAGGAATCCCTGGAGCACAGAGCCAGGGCCCTTCCAGAGGGGAGCCAGCCTGTCCTGCCCTCCAGCCCRTCCTGCAGGTGCTCCTTTGTGCCGAGGTTCCCCAGCAGACCCTGGCAGAGTTTGTGAAGGGCTCCCACGCTTTGCACAGGAGCAGCCCCGGGCACTACGAACGCCTGGGCTGCCTCCTGCTGCTRCAGCTCTGCATGGGGCTGGAGCATCTCCGGGGGCAGAACGTGGTCCAGGGGGACCTGTGCCCTGAGAACCTGCTGCTGGTGCAGTGCCCATGTCCCCCCCAGAGGCAGAAGGAGCTGCTGGGACTGTCCCTTCCTCGGCTGCTCATCAGCAGCTTCTTCAAGGTGCAGGAGAAGCTGAGGCCTTGTTCCAGCAGCCAGGAACTGGACTGGAGCCAGGCTCTCGCTGCACCCTCCCCTCCAACAGCAGCTGAGCTGAACTTGGGCAGGCTGATCTACCAGATCTTGCACGTGGACATCTCCCTGGAGGACATTTTGGACTTCAGAAGCAAAAGGCTTCCCGAAATCCCCTCGCTGTCCATCTACTCGGCGGGACTGAAGCGCTTGGCCTCGCTGCTGCTGCACAGGGATCCTCGCCAGAGGGTGTCCATCCTGCAGGCCAGGGCCATCCTGCAGGTGCTGCTCTGGGGGCCACGCCAGGAGCTCTTTGCCAGGAGCAGGAAGAGCCTGGAGCTGCTCCGGAGCTGGCTGCAGGTCAAGAGGGCTCTGCTGCTCCTGAGGTTTGCAGAGARCTCAGCTGGGGCTGGGCTCAGCCCCGGCCTGGAGGAGTGGCTGTGCTGCCAGTACTTCCAGGGGGTCACTGAACGCACCCTTTACCAGGTCACCCAGGTTCTCTATGCTCCCTAAACAACCTCCAGTAGAGCCCACCCAAAGGTCTCCTCAAAGCTCACGAGAGCCTGCCCAAACCTGTCCCTGCCCATGGCAGGGGAATTGAAACTAAATTATTTTTAGAGTCCTTTCAGCCCAAATCATTCCATGATTCTGTGAAATCCACCAGTTCCTGAAAAATTCCAGCAGGTCTTCACTAGAAAAGCTCTACAAACCCAAACCCATGGATTATGAAGTGTGTAAAACCACAAGGTTTATACCCTCAATTTTTGCTTGATACTCTAAGTCTGGTTTATCAGAGCACCTGAGGAAAGGCAGCTGGATGGGAGTCCCAAGCACCAATTTAATGACTGATGATACCAAATAAAGTTTATGGGGATCAAACTTTGAACAAAACCCCCTCAGAGCCTTTTTGCAGCCACCAGGTTTTTGCTGGTTTAAACAACACTCAAAGCCACCCATCACAGCTCACCCTTCTCAGCAAAGGAGAAACAACAGCTCCTTCAGCCTGTGCTTCCCAGAGACAAATTGTGACACAGTCACTAATAAAAATGACATTTTAAAGGGAAAAATACGGCTTCAATAAAACCTGGAGTCAAGCCTCTCMAACACTGGTCCTTTATGTGCTTCTCTGCCAGCATTACACACTGCAGGGATGGATCCAGAGGGAAACACAAAGCCAAACTGCCCTGGATGGTGGTGATTACCCAGAACAGCCTCCATGGGCTCTGGTGAACAGCTCAGGTGAGTTCATGGACACCAAGGCAGGGCTGTGGCATCTGCTYCTTGCTGTGAAACACTTGGCAGCACATGGGACCTGGACCCAGTCCCCAAATCCATGCAGATGTTGTGGGACCAGCATGGTGAAGGTCATTTAAATTATTCCTCAGCAATTATTAATCCACCCACAGCCATCTAGGCTGGGTATCAGGAAAAATTCCTTCACTGAAAGAGTGATCAGGCATCAGCACAGGCTGCCCAGGGCAGTRCTGGAGTCACCACCCCTGGGAGTGTTCCAAGTGTGGATGTGGCACTTGGGGACATGGCTTAGTGGTGATGGGGTRAWGGTCAGACTCAGTGGTCTTAGGAAGCTTTTCCAACCTAAACAATTCCATGATTCAGTGAYTCCATCACCTGACAGCAGCAGGGCTGGGCACACAGTGGGACAGAGCCTCCCCACAGCTGCTGTGCCCATGGATGTGGCAGTGGCTCCCCAGGCGGGCACCAGAGCCTGGGACATGGCTGGAGTGGGGAGGATTCCTCCTAGGAGTCCCTGAGCTCCAAAAAACAAAAATAAACCAGAGCTAGGACCCTGCAGAGAGCCCCTGAGCTCCAAAAAAACAAAAATAAACCACAGCTGGGACCCTGCAGAGAGCAGCTCAGTCCCAGCCCCATGGTTGRTTTGCTCCCACCCGGAGCAGCACCCAAATCCCCCAGTGCAGCCTCTCCCTGCCCAGGCTGGACCCCATCAAGCCTGGCACAGAAATGGGGCTCAGATCTCATTCCAGGGGTCCCGGGAGAGCTCAGCCCTGCTGTCCCTGTGTCTCCTGCAGTATTTGCCGTGGCTACCAGAGGGCAGTAAAGGCCATGGCACAGCCCCTCATCCCGGGGAGACAAAGCCAAACCCGCTCCCGTGGCTCCTGCCCAGCCCCCAGTTCTGGTTTGCAGCGTGGGTGACCCCCTCCCCTCCTGCCAGGAGCACCCAAAGTCAGCAAAACGTCCCGTGGAGGCAGGACCAGGCACATTCCACACTCCTGTCCCCGTGGACAGCAGAACATGGCACAGGTAGCACGTTGCAGAGGAAAACAGGGATTTTTCCAGATAACCAGAGCAGGAGTTCAGCCCTGTGCCAGCCTGTTGAGAAAAACAAGGACACCCTCCCCTGGTCCTGCCACCACCATGAAMTCCKGRAATATCCTGAGTGCAAAGGGACCCTCAGGGATSATCAGKGCAGCYCCTGTCCYTGCACAGSCACCCCAACACCCCCACCCTGAGCACCCCTGGGAGCTCCTGGAGCTCTGGCAGCCTTGGCACCATTCCCTGGGGAGCCTGGGCAGTGCCCAGCAGCCTCGGGGGGMAGAACCTTGCCCTGAGCTCCATCCCAAACCTCTCCCAGCCCAGCTTTGGGCAGTTTCCCACTGTCACTGGCCTTCCAAAACTCCCTCCAGGGCCAGCACAATTGTAGGGCCACGAGAGAACTGGGAAAAGCCAATTTTRAAGAGCCCACTTTGCAGCACAGCACTGCTCACACATCCCAGGTTACTCTGTGCTGCATCTCCGAGGAGTTTCAGGGAATATTTCAGTGTATTCCATGGCATCCCAGCACTGCTGAGCCCAGGGATGGGCTGTGGGGGAAACTTTAGGGCCTCACTCACACATTTCACAGCACTCAAGGGACTTCTACTCACACCCAGCAGAGCCTGGTGAAATAAACCCATGGCAGGGATTCCCTGCTCCAAGGTTTTATAGAGGAAAGATTCATCAGCTCTAAACAAGCCTGCAAGTACTGAAAAACATGGAAATACCACACTTTAAAGCACAGCCCCTTTGGAGACTTATTGGTTGTAACTTCAGTTCAAGGTTTGTTAATTCCAGCATCACAAGGAGCCCCTTTCACCCCTGAACACCAAGGGGTGTCTGTGGAGCCCCAGCACAGCCCCCTCCTCACCCTTCAACCCCCCCAAGAATCCTGTCCAGCCTCAGGGACACCATGGAGCTGCAGGAGTGCCACAAACCTTCCCAGCTCACAGCCAGAATTCCTCCACACACTGGAAAGGCTGCACTGCTTACAAGAACACTAAAATTCCAGGTATTTAAGTTGCATATTTGGTGTTTAAAGCAGCCATGGGTTGAGCTGATCACGTTCCACTTGAGACTTCCCAACCAAACCAAWCCCTGAATATCCTACAAAACACTGGCAGAGCAGGCAAGCACTGCTCCTACTTAGCACACCTGCTAATTACTCACTAAAAGTAGTTTTCCAGGATTTCTGGATTATTCCAAGCCCTGTCAGAGCACACCCATGAGTTCCAGTCAAGCAAAGAACAAGCAAAGCCTTTCCACACCTGCAACTTTAATGGTTGGGGCAGTTCCAGAGCCAYCTCTTCAAGAGTGCAAGTCTTTAAACAGCTTAAAACCAGCAATAAAAAGTAAAATATAAATTTTTATTTAGAATTAAAGCAAATACTTCAGTATCACAAACACAATATTAAACTTCAAGAAATATACTGCTAAATTTGGAGGGAGCATTTATTTTTGCACAACCACGACATGCGCACAAAATCCAGAGAAAGATGTGGAGTCTGAAATTTTCAACATCTCACCACCAAAGCAGCTGGGTCACACAAGGTTTTCGTACAAGAGTTAAGATAGACTGGAATAAGATGTTGACAAAATTTCTACAGAATCATCTTTTATAGACAACAAGAAAGCTCTAAAGAGGCAAACATTGCAATCTAGTCTTCTTCTGCTGAGTCTCTCTCAAACGTGTAGGCCATGAAGCAAGCATCTGGTCTCTTGGGGACAAGGGGATGCCCTGGTCTCACAATCTCAAAGCCCAAAAAGCTGAAAGTACGGAGCAGYGCAGCTAGAAAATAAAGCAGGAGACAGGTTTCACCCATGGGATATTGAAAAAACCCTTAAATTTCCACCAGAAGGCATTTGGTGTCTCTGGAAGGCAGGGAACACTCACCTCTGTCATCTCTGTTCTTGTGGAAACAGATGAACACGTGCTCAACCCGGAGCTGCTCTTCAGCAAACTCGAGAAGAACTGCAAAACTGCAAGAGAAACACCAAGGGTTCAGTGCCCAGGGAATGTCCTGGGATGGGAGGGACCCACAGGGACCATCCAGGGAATGTCCTGGGATGGGAGGGACCCACAGGGACCATCCAGGGAATGGCCTGGGATGGGAGGGACCCACAGGGACCATCCAGGAAAACCCCTGGCCCTGCACAGGCACCACAATAACCCCACCCTGATTGTTTGAACAATCCCACAGCTCTGGCAGCCCAGTGCTTCTTCAGAGAGAGTTTCAAGGCCCTGAGAGCCAATCCATACAGGAATTCTGAAGGAAGAGGCACAGGTTGGAGCCTCACATCACCAGATCCCTGAAGCCCAGGCAGAACTCAAGGGCAGGACTCCTCAGTGGCACAGAAAAGCTGAAGGAGCTGCAGTGACAGACTCAAACAGCCTGGAAATCTCAGTGCCTAAACCAGCCTGAAATCCCAGACTGATTCTTCCTGCAGCTCTAAAACCAGGCTCACAAAAGAGCTTCAAAACCCAAAATTAAACTTCAAAAATACAAAGAGCAAAGTGTTGTCCCACCTCCCTGAGAGGTCTATGTTAACCCACAGCCAAGATTTCCCTGACCCACCTGTCCTTGCTCCCCTCAGGCAGAGCACCACTGGGAATTTCAATGTAGAGGTTGTTGTTGTTCAGCACTGCTCTCCAACTGATGTGTTTGGCATCTGTAAGCCTTGACTGGACATTGAGAATTCTTGTCCTGTTGTTAGGTGTTAGTTCTTCTGTGACATTCAGCCGATTATCCTGCAGCAGGGACAAGAGCAGAGTGATTTTCCTGCTCATTTTCAGAGGAAGGATTGAAGCAGGGAATGTTATCAAGCTCACCACGAGCTGTTTGCACCTCGTACTCACCGAATAAAATAAATTAGCTGAAAGATTGTGATCCCTCTGACTATTCCCTCGCCCACCTGGGATCTTCAGGGGTGGGTGAGGGACATCAGGAGCACCACCGAGGCCCCGGACCCAGGTTACTACAGCAATTGAAGGGAACCCTGGAACTGCAAAGGGAACGTGGTTACACAGGCTTGGACAAAGCCCTGGCACCTGCAGGATTTAAACAGWGTTAAAAAACCCAAACCTAGGCCAAAGGACTCCTCCCACTGCAAGTGGGGAGACAAAGGAAGCTCCACACCAGGGGCAGTGCCCAGGGAGCTGCCACTGCAGTTTTCTGAGTCAAGACTCATTTGGAGGTGAAAAATGCTCAGGCTGAGTGAGCCAGGTGTGTTTCTGTGCCAGGGCAGGCCTGATGTGAGCTCAGGAGAACRTTCCTGCAGGAATGTGCTGGGTTTTGCTCTCCTTGTTCTGATCCCAGTAAGGCAGGGATCACTTTTTTTCCCTGGGATATTCCCCACCAGACCTTCCAGGGAATCATCTCCACCTCCAGAATTTTCTGTTTGAGCTGAGGCCACACCTGAACCTCTGCAAAACCTCCAAACCTCTTCCCACTGAACTCCTCAGAGCGATCCCRCAGCGCTCAGCACTCGAGGAGAAAAACGCTGTATTTTTGAAGGCGYGAGGAATATTTTTAAGTTTCTCCCCATCCTTTTCAAGGCTGTCTCACTCCTCCCGTGGCAGAGCAGCGCTGGCCCCTCCCTCTGCACCATCCTTCACCCGCAGGCTCCACTCTTGAGTTGCGTCATCTCAGCAGATGCAGCAATCGAGGCCCTTGGGGGAATTTTCACAATCGTCCTGTCTCCGGGTGCCAGCAGCAGCCACTGCAGCCATTTGCAAATCCGAATAAACAGCTACAAAATAATCCACCATTTTGCACCCGAGYTGCGGGGTTTGGATTGGTTTGGGGTTTTTTTAATTTCTTTTTTTTGGGTTTTTTTTTGGGTTTTTTGTTGTTTTTTTTTTTTAATGAGCTTGAAACTTGTGATGAATAATCCGTATTAGAAAGGCTGGGAATGGGCAGAGAGGTTAAATATTATGTGCTGGAAGGTAAATTATATTTTAATTAGAAGCAAGGGTAACAACTGCGAAGTTTTATTAAAAATACAAAATCTATGCTAACTGAATGCACTATTTTAATTAAATTAGTATCCAACCCATTATTTTAAGCTCTTTGAAAGAGACGTTTTTCTTTAATACTAACATTRTTTATTTTTATCTGAGAATGACTGTGAACTATACATTTATAATTTCCCTTACAAATAAACCTTTAAAAACATTTTCCAAAGGTGTGCTGTGGCAATCTTCAATAATTTCACCTTTCTGCCCCAATAAGGTGGTGCAGAACGAAGGTTTGCAGCCATAAATATATTTTAATGATGTTTACGTGCTCTTAGAGAGAAAAAAAACAATCTTTAGCTCGCAGTTGAATATAAAAACGTTTAAAGAACTCTTTCCACAGTCCACACACGAGGTGGAAAGGGCAGATCGATGTCCTGAGCATCCACCGCTCCACACCAACCACCTTAATTCAGGTATTTTCTTTCTTCCCAGCACCTGTGGGGGGTGTTTTAATCTTTCGGTTGAGTTTTTAACCACCAGCTCTCGTAACACTCTTACCCTCGATTCGTTTTGCGGAGTATCCACGGTTACATAAGGGGATAACAGCCTTCAATCCTTCAATACCTTTGCCTAATTGTTGTTTTCCCCTCGGTCCCCCCCACTCCCCCACCCCTGCCCGGAGCCTCCCCCAGTCCGGGGGTGCCCTCGGGGGTCCCTCCCAGGGCCGGGACAGCGTTGGGGCCTCAAAATTTCCTTTTTTTTTTGTGCTTTTTCCACCCTCCCCTGCCGCCTTTCCCCGCGGGGCCGGGGCCAGGCCGCCCCTCCCCCGCTGGCCACGCAGCGTCCCCCGTTCCTCCCCGGCCACCAGGGAGGCGACAACGAGGACGAGGAAGAGGAAGGAGGCAGCGAGGGCCCAGCGGTGCGAGGCTGAGGGAGGCCGCGGCGCCTCACCTGCTCTGTCCGGTACTGAGGCTCAGCACAGCGGGCATGATGGTGCTTTTATTCCCCTCTTTCTCTCTAGCGAAGCAGTGGCTGTTGAGTATCCGTTGCAGGGAGGATTTCACCATCCGGCCGCTCTGGTCCGAACCCCGAAACCCTCCGCCGCCTCCGCCCCCCGCTCCCCAGGCGCTGCTACACAAAATGGCACCGCGGCCCCGCTGCCTCCTTATATACCCTCGCTAGGTCACGCCCCCTAAGAGACCACGCCCCTCAGCGCGTGCCACGCCCTCGCACGGGGAAACGGCTTTTATTGGATAGTTTAGATGTCTATTAGGCTATCTCGCTGTTTATTGGCTGAGCGGAGCGCGGAGGGCGGGATATCGGCTGGGGGTGCCGCACGGGAGGCGGGGGGTAGCGGCGCGTGATTGGCTGCGCGCGCCGCGGGCGGGGCGGGGCCTGGCGGGGCATCGGCCGGCGGGCGCTCCTCAACCCCTCACTGCCCTCGGAGCCGCCGGTTCGAGTCCCGCGCCCGCGCCCCGCCCGGCTGAGGTAACCGGGGGGGGCCGGGGGAGGAGCGGGGTGTGAGGGAGCACAGGGAGGGGCTGTCTCTTATACACATCTAGATGTGTATAAGAGACAGGCCGGGGGAGGAGCGGGGTGTGAGGGAGCACAGGGAGGGAGAGACGTGAAGAGTCATGGAAAAACACGGGCACGTCCGTCGGGCGCAGCCCTGGGGCTGGAAGCAGCGGAGGGGCGGCCGCAGGATCACCTGTGGGACCCCCGGGGCCATCCCGCCCTCAGGGCTTCKCACGGAGCTCGGTGCTGAGGGAAAGTTTTAATTAAAAATTAATTATAAATCCACCACAAATAGTGGGGTGAGTCTCTGAAAAGTCGGGCTCTGGAGTTGTGAGCTGGTTTTGTGGGGAGTGTTTGGGCTGGTCCCTTTTGGCCTTGCTGTGGTTTATGGATTTATAGGGGAATAGGGATGAGGAGTAGTTGGTTTGTGGGTTTAGGGTGGAATAAGGATTGGAAATAGTTGGTTTATGGATTAATGAGGGAATAGGGATGGGGAATAGTTAGGTCAAGGATTTATAAGGGAATAGGGATGGATAACAGTGAGTTTATGGGTTTATAGTAAAAAGGGATAAGGAATGGATGGTTTATGGATTAATAGGGGAATAGGGATGGGGAAAGGTTGGTTCATTGATTTATAGTGGAATAAGGATGAGGAAAAGTTGGTTCATGGATTTATAGTGAAATAGGGATGAGGAAGGGTTGGTTTATGGGTTTATAAGGGAGTAGGGGTGGGAAATGGTTGATTTGTAGGGGAATGAGGATGGGGAATGGTTGGATCATGGATTTATAAGGAAATGGGAATGGGGAATCGTTGGATCGTGGCTTTATAGGGGAATAGGGATGGGGAATGGTTGGATTGTGGATTGATAGGGGAATAGGGATGGGGAATGGATCAGCTGGGGACCATGGGTGTGAAATGGTTGACAGTGATGACCTTTTAGGCTAAAAAGGCTTTTTTCTGTGCCTTCACAAAGAAGAGGGTAAATTCTGGTTCTTTACGCAGCAGAAGTTGGGCTCATCCCTGTACCAGCCAAGCCATGCCCTCTGCTTTCCATCTCCTGCCAGGGGCTTGGAAATCTGAGGCTTGGGGATGTGGTTGGGTCTTTCTGCAGTCTCACAACAAGAACAGTCCAGAGGAAAGGATGGGAATTTGGGAACAGGACACCCCCACTGCTCTTCTGCATGGGACTGATRGAAGCAGCTTCATGCCTTGGGGGTGAGGGTCAGCCTTCAAAATCCATTTTAAATCAGGAAATGTGCACAAAAAGCTAAATAGGTCATCATTCCCATGGGTTTGGGAATCAGATCTTTGCCTGAGCCATTTCTGATAATTTCAGCCTGAAAACCAAGGCAGAGGCACATCCAGGGCACATCCTGAGCAGTGGATTTTATCCTGTATGGAAAGAGAGCTCAAAGTAATGGTGAAAGTGACGGTGTTTGCAGGCAGGGATGCCTTGTAAGTTAAGTGGGGAAAGGTATTTATAGAACCAAATAAAACTGCTAAAGAGACATTGTAATGGTTTCAAAAAATCATGGTTTTCCATTAAAAMACTTATAGATGGCTGCATTTCTTTTTTTTTCTTCATCAACTCGGGCCACAACACACCTGTTTTATTACCTGCAGCTACCAGAGCTGCATTTAGCCACTTCTTAGGGTTTTGTTTTACTACCTTATTTTTATTTGCTTGAAAATATCCCCATCCAGGAGCTCTGAGCACAATGGATTGATCAGCTCCACTTTGCAGAGGGAGCATTGTCTAAATCTCCACCCACCTTTTGTGTCCYGAAGCTGCTGGGATAACCCAGGATGGAACAAAGTCTCAAATAAAAAAGTCAAAATAAAAACAAAAATAAAAGAGTGTCTGCTCTCCTGCAGCTCAGAGGAGAAGCCTGGCCTGGCCAACAGCCAGGGAAAAAAAATTCTGGGAGTCCTGGAAAGTGAAAGGGATGAGAAGAAAGTCCTTTTCCTGCTGYAGGCATCTGCCCTTAGCTCCCAGAACATGACATAAACGGAGCTTGTGCTCACCTCAGCCTCCAGGGTGTTGATTTATGGAGGGGAAACTCTTCTGTTTAATGCATTGCCCAGAGTCCAGCCTGGAACAATGGGAGAGCTGCAATTCCGGAATATCCGGAGCACACGGAGCACAGCAGAGGAGATTTAGCAATTCCTGCTTTGTGTGTTGTGGTAGGARGGTTTTCCTGCTGGGGGCTGGAGGTGTCAGGGGGTGGAAGGGCCACATCAGCACTCGGTGATAGATTTCATTATTTCCAATAATGGCATTTATTATTCCTGTAGTAATCCTCCTGTAATTCCTTMTAATGGCTCTGTGTGAGCGGAATCAGCGCTGCAGCTGTTTCCTCTTCCCTGAGAACTGGGAACAGCTTTGCCCTTTGAATCCCTGTCACCTCCATGGTCCATCACTCCATTTCACAGCTGAGTGCCTGGAGAGCTCTGCAAAAGCCCAAGCAACCTGTGCTGGGTTTGTGTTAAACACCATGGGGGATTAGTTCCAGCTGCAGTTTTGCTGAGATAGCCCAACTTCCACTCTAGCAGGGACACTGATTCAGAAATCCTCACACAGAAACCTCTGAGTCACAATTCTGGGATTATGGCTGAGGCAGTTGGAGATGTTGCCATCCCCAGCTGGTTTTTGCCATGACTGCCCTTCCTGTGGCAGGGTAACCCTGCAGCAGGGTTGTTGCTCAGCTGCATTCCCAGTTTGGCATCACAGTCCCTGGAATTACCTAATTCAGGGGGCAGTGAACCCTGACAGTCTGGGCAGCCCAGCTCTGCTGTGGCACAGCTGCTTTYAACACACAGGGAAGATTCACAGAATCCCAGAATATCCTGAGGTGGATCCCACAGGGACATCAGTGCAGCCCCATCCCTGCACAGCCACCCCAACACCCCCACCCTGAGCACCCCTGGGAGCTCCTGGAGCTCTGGCAGCCTTGGCACCATTCCCTGGGGAGCCTGGCAGTTGCCAGCAGCCTCGGGGGGCAGAACCTTTGCCCTGAGCTCCATGCCAAGGCTGGCCCAGCTCCAGCCCTTGCTGGCTCCTGTCCCTGTCCAGAGCAGGTCAGCCCTCTGCCCCTGTGCCTGCCCTGGGGAGGAGCTGCAGCCCCGAGGAGCCTCCCTCAGTCTCCTGGGCTCCAGCTGAACCAGCCAAGTGCCCTCAGCTGCTCCTCAGCCCCTTCCCCAGCTCCGTGTCTCTCCTCTGGGCACTCTCCAACAGCTTTGGGTCCTTCTGATCTTGTGGTGCCCAAAGTGCCCCAGCACTGGAGGTGAGGCTGCCCAGGCACAGCAGAGTGGGACAATCCCTCCTGGGCCTGGTGCCCCAGCACAGGGTGGCCCTTGGGGCTGCCAGGACCCAGCAGTGACTCAGATCCAACTTGCCACTGACCAGCACCCCAGGGCCTTTTCTGCAGTGCTCTGAGATGAGCCAGATCTGCTGTGATGCATGGAACAGTTGCTGGGCACATCCCAAGGGATGCTCCTGCCTTAAAAGAGCCCAACTTGGGCACCTTGGTCTGGTTCTCTGGATGTCTGCTGATTTCAGGACATCTGGGTCCTGTTTGGCTTTAGGATTTGCTGCTGAATTTCTTTTTCCTCAGACTTCCCAGCTATCCATGTCCCTCCTTTGGACACTCTCCAACAGCTTTGGATCCTTCTTTATTTCTTTATTACATTGAATTTTTACAACCATTGCAAACAGAGAATCTCATCCATCACATTCATCCCAAATCCTGTGCAGGTGTCCTCAAACACACAAAGTCCTCCCCATTCCAGCTCCCACAGCCTTCCCCTCTCCAACAACTGCATTCCCAAGGACTCTCCAGTCCCACAGCCAGGAGCTGGTGTCAGTTCTGAGCTCTTGAGGGAGCTCTCCAGAGAGCCCCAGCATGTCCCAGTTGCTCTGTGCTCTTACCCCAAGCAGGTCACAGCAACTGGGCTGCCTGAAACCTCCTGGGRAAGAATCTTGTACAGCCTGAGTTACTCAATAACCAGAGCAGTTAATGAGGAAAGGACAGAAGCACCAACAAACTGATCTCTGTTAAGGATCCAAGYTGAAATTGTTTCAGGCTGAGAAAAGCCAAGGTGTTGATTTTCCCAGATTTTCCTTTCTTAGTTTGTTTMCTTCTGCTTTTTACCCTCTTTTCACAAAAGACATCTCAAACAATAGTTAAAATCACCAGTGAGTGATTCTTTGTCAGGATTTTATGGKTTTTACTTTCTGAAATAGTCTGGAAGATGAGTTTATGGCAGCACAGGAAGAAAACCAGATTAAAAACTRTTGTGAACATATTAGAGCAAGAAATGGGTGTGGGATAAGTAACTGTCTTCCCTCTTCCCTGTGTTTTCAGGTGTGCAAGTGTTTGTGATCAGATAACACAAGATCAGTGCTTAGAAAGATGTTCAGGAGCTGAAACACTCATAAATCTCCCAAGGTTCTGAGATCCTGCACGTCGAAACCACAGCTCTGTAACATCATTTATTCCAAGAAGGAGAGATAAACCCTTCTGTCATTCAGGTGATTAAAGCAGGATTAAACCACACAGCTGCAAAAWTTGCTGCTTCTGCCTGGTTTTCTGCCACTGGTGGAGCTGAGGCTGCTCCTGCATCTGTGTTCTAGAGCAGCAGAGCTCCAGGGAGGGGGAATGGGCCAAAAATCCTTTTTGAAGAGTAGCAGAAAGCCCTGTGTGTTTTGTGCTGCTCTCAGGGCTCTCCTGGAAGGTGGAAATGGATGTTTGGGGCATTTAACAGCATCAGGGGAATCCATCCTGCTSTGATTTGCTGATGAGGGAAGAACACGAGAGAAAAACATGAGCTCCCTTCCAAAGCATGTGCACTGCATGCATAGCATTGCCTATTTAGTATCTCCCCAAAAATGGGACTAAAATTTACTTATTACTAAAATAAGTAAATTTTATTTATTTATTATACAATTTATTTTATTTATTTTTATACAAAAAAGTRATTTATTGATTTATTGAAGCAGGCTTTCAAATCAAGTGGATCTGATTGCCTTTTCTCTCCATTCCACTGCAAGAAGACTCTTCTTATTCTTGCACTTTTGAGAGGTGTCTGGAGATGCAGCCAAGCACCAAAACAGGACAGAAGCTGAGGCAGAGATGTCCATCAGGACATGTTTTCATAGAAATCATTGTCTGTGATGATTTCACCCTCTCATTTAGCTGATTTTAGTCATGGAATAATTTAAGTGTTCCTGTTGGTCAGCTCTCTGTGGAGACAAAGGACAGCAAAAGCTTGTGAGGCATTATCAAAACACTGGAGAGTAATATTTCTACACTTACCAGACCTATATTTTATAATTCTTAATAAAAAATTGCCTTTTAAATCTACCCTTCTCCTTCCTTAGCACTTCTGGTTCATCTCCTCACAGGTAACAGTTAAGTACCAGTTCTCTAATTTTAAATACTCCCCCACTAAATCACTCTTTAGTGTGTCAGAATCTATTCTGATCTTTGTGGGACAAGTAATTAGAACACCTTTCCTAGCTGGCAAAACTCTCATTTTCATTGTCATCCCTGTGAGAATGATTTCATTTGAAGGTCAGCCTTTCTGCAGACCCACTTGTGCTGGAAGGAGACTCTGGCAAATGAAGCCAGAATTTTTAGGTGTTTACCAGCACAGGGAAGAATTTATTTTTCCAAGATCTTTGTGAGATACTGAACTAGAAGAAAACAGTCATCAGGCCAACAAAAAAAAAGTCTGTGCTCTCACAAAAAAAAMCAAAACAACTTTGGATCTCTGTTTTTCCACTTCAAAACAGCTGGCATGGAGAGGGATTGAATGCAGATGAGGTAATAGATGTTTAAAATGCTGTAAATTCTCATTTATCTGAATTAAGGGTGGAATCCAACATCACCTGGGCACCTGGGAAAGGCTGAGTTGTTCTTTTTGAGTTTGCAGGATCAAACAGAGCAGTTCCCACATAAAAATAATGTGGGGGCTGGGGGGGGAGGTTGAAGTGGGAACAGGAAATCAGCTGGAAAGGGGCTCGGCCAAGAGCAGGAGCCACAAGAAACACTCAGAGGGTGGCACCTCATGATTTCTGGGAAGTGTGCTGGGGCACTYTGATGTTATGGGTCTGCAATTTAGGGATGGTGTTCCACAACACTGATTCCTGTATTGATTTTTCTCTGGCTGCTGCTGCCAGCTRTGAACAAATGGCCCCGAGGAATTTGGAGGTGGTTGCAAAACAATGGAGTGAAAGACGTTGCAACAGCCTCCCCTCCCCACCCCATTTTCTGTTTCATTTCTGCTGGGCCAGAGGCAGCTCAGCTCCAACCCCTCTCCCTCCCGAGTTACCCAGAGTTCTGATTTTTCTGAGATTTTTCATGCCCTTTTCTCAGCTGCTCAGAGATGGAGCAACTCAGAGGCTTTTTAAAAACTTTTATTCCATTTTCAGTGTCATGTGAAGGGYGAGACAATACAGATGTTATMATTCMCACCATCACAATCAGAAGCCAGCCATTTCCTAATTACAATATATTATAAACATTTCTTGGCCTATCAGCTTTAGCYACACCATGCTGTAAATGCCTTAATGCCAATCATCTAAAATTACCCTTCATRGGTRAATTTCTTCATTTTAAGAATTTTCTACAAATCCATTTCCCACATTGAAGCTCTTTGTCTTGCTGAGGAGTCACAGAGGGGAGGTAATTTGGGGAAGGGAGTGAAGCCCTGTCCCTCCTATTTGTATAGAAAGGGTATTGGGGTCCTGAGCAAACCCTTTGCAAACCCCTCACAATCAATCCCACCATAATCAGCATTTCAGGCTCCCTGGAATTCCTCCATGAACATTTTCCTTCCCCTCTCTTGCTTGCTGGACCCTGTTTGTGGTAGATTTAGGAGTTTATTTTTTTATTCCATTTTTATTCCATTCCCCCCTCCCAAAATCCACCACTGTCCCAGGTTTTCCTGCAGGACAATCCCCTTGTCCAGCCCAGTGCTGGGAAGGGGAATGGGACAGCCTGGCTTGTTTTCCTCCAGTTCCTCTTGTGCTTGGCTGGGGCAGCCTCAGGGATGAGGAAGTGCAGCTCTGCTTTTGTAACCCCTCATTTCGTTTGGAAATGTTATCCAAACAAACAGCTGCCAGCAGGATGAGCGTTAAGACCTGTGCAGAGGCTGCTCTGTCAGAAAGCAGCTCAGAGGGAGCTGTGCCTGCTGAAACATCTCACCCAGCAGCTCATTAACGTGGAGATACTCAAAGGAGACTTTCCCCCCTCTCCATTAGATCCTGCCTGTGATAAGAGCCTTAACGAGCATATTTTCCCATAAATAAAATGAGCAGGCCTGGAGGGCAGGGAAGGTTATTTTGCCTGGAATCAATTCTATCCCACACTCACCTCTTGGAGAGTTGGGGCTGAGGGAACCAGTTCACCCTGAGAGCCAGAGACCAACAGGCAAAGGTGGATTTCTTCCAGCTCTGTGTGCTCCACACTGCTTTATTTTGGGGATAATCCACGTGGATTCTGTCACTGGCCAGAAATCCCTGTGCTCAAGGCCAGGGCAGCCCTTGGGGTGCTGCAGGAGGGACAGGAAGGTCCAACTTTGGTAAAAAGTTTCTTTTGCCAGGCTGGGTTTTGAGCTGCAGGAGGGACAGGAAGGTCCAACTTTGGTATAAAGTTTCTTTTGCCAGGCTGAGTTTTGACTGCAGGAGTGACAGGAAGGTCCAACTTTGGTTAAAAGTTTCTTTTGCCAGGCTGGGTTTTGACTGCAGGAGGGACAGGAAGGTCCAACTTTGGTAAAAAGTTTCTTCTTTTGCCAGGCTGGTTTTTGACTGCAGGAGGGACAGGAAGGTCCAACTTTGGTAAAAAGTTTTCTTTTGCCAGGCTGGTTTTGACTGCAGGAGGGACAGGAAGGTCCAACTTTGTATAAAGTTTCTTCTTTTGCCAGGCTGGTTTTTGACTGCAGGAGGGCAGGAAGGTCCAACTTTGGTTAAAAGGTTTTTTTGCCAGGCTGGTTTTTGACTGCAGAGGGACAGGAAGGTCCAACTTTGGTAAAAGTTTCTTTTGCCAGGCTGATTTTTGACTGCAGGAGTGACAGGAAGGTCCAACTTTGGTTAAAAGTTTTCTTTTGCCAGGCTGGGTTTTGAGCTGCAGGAGGGACAGGAAGGTCAACTTTGGTAATAAAGTTTCTTCTTTTGCCAGGCTGGTTTTTGAGCTGCAGGAGAATAGGAAGGTCCAATTTTGGTTAAAGGGTTTTTTTGCCAGGCTGGGTTTTTGAGCTGCAGGAGGGACAGGAAGGTCCAACTTTGGTATAAAGTTTCCTTCTTTTTGCCAGGCTGGTTTTTGACTGCAGGAGGGACAGGGAGGTGCAGCCTGGGGAAAGCTGCTTTGGCCAGGCTGTTTGTTGAGCTGCAGGCGGCCTCGCGCTCTCTGCATCCGTGTCTGAACCAATATTTACTCAGGGCTCTGTGTGCTGGGATTGTCAGCAATCCCTGCAGTGAGAGCAGGGCTGGAGCCTGCCCAGCTGAGCAGCTTCCCTTGTTTACATCTTTTTTTAAAAATACTCCTGACTTCCAGGCTGGGGAGAGGTGGCAGCGTGACAGCTCTGGTGAGCACCAGCCCTCCCTGCAGCAACCTGCCCAYCCCAGAGCCTCTGCAGGCAAAAATCCCCACTGGAAGGGGGTCTGGGCTGGCCTTGGCATCTCCCCAGGGAGTGACAAACCTGCTCTGGAAGTGACAAACCAAAGTCCAAAGATTTGGTGCTCCCTAAGGGACTGGCACTGCCATCAAAGGAGCCCCCAGGCTGCCACCACGCTCAGGAGTGGAGGCTTTAAAATGAAAACAGCTTTAATTCAGTGCCAGAATTTTCCAGTTTTATTTATGAAGCTGTTCTAGGTACAGATTAACTTCCCCTGCCTCCTGTTGGTCATTAACTCTGGGAGAAGCTGAGCTCTGAAGGGTTCATTGCTGCAGCAGAGGGTGAGCAATGCAGTGTTTCACAGCCGTGCTCCCATGGGGCCTGTCCTGGTGTTTCCAGAGGAACCAGACTCCAGGGAGCTCTTCATTCCCGTGTGTCCTGCTGTGTGTGGCACACACAGACACCCTGACTCTTCTTTGGGAGGGCAAGCCCCACTTCCAGCAGAGCTGAGCACGTGCCCTGAGCTCTTAATGAGAGCAGCAGATTTCCTAAGGTGCTGGAAGATGAAGAGGTGGCATAAGGAAGGTAAAGACCCTTGAAATTACTGCTCAGGCTTGGAGCTGTGACCTACTTAGTTTGATTTCCTGCTCACTGTGACTTTTGCCAGCTACATCAGGTGATGAGCTGAAAATCTCCCTCCTCAGAGGTATGTGGAAGACTGGGAATGGCTGTGAGTACTGGAAATAAACTGGACAGGAGCTGACATTTCATTGTGAAATCTGTTTCCTGAGCCCCTTTCTGATTCCCCTTATAAATGTTTGTCTGTTTTAGGGTCACAGTTTCCCTGTTGGGTTGTCCAGTGAGTAAATCCTTTCAGATTTTGGTGTTGTTCTGCCTTCCTGCTGCTTCCCTGCTCTTTTGTCCTACAGCACTTTCATTTCCCAGCTCTCAGTTCCTCATTCCCCTCAACATTCCCATGTTTGTTTGGCTTCACACACAGCCTCACCTGGCTCCAGGATCATGGACTGGGCACTCTCAGCCCATCTTCAGCCTCCTTGGGCTCTTTAGGGAGRAAAATATCACCAGGAATCCTTGAAGGAACAGGATGTGACAGGAAGCAATGGCAGTCAGCAGGTCAAGCTTTAGCAATGTGCACAGAGCCACCACTCTGCAGCTCTGCTAAACCCAGCCTTGGGCTTAACCTTAAACCTGATCCCTGCAGGACACATCCCACAGCATCCCTAGGGCCAGGGGTGTTGTTGTTTGTTTGTTTGTTGGTTTGGTTTGGTTTTGGGGGGGTTGGTTTGTTTTGGGGGATTTTTGGGGGGTTTTTTGGGTGTTTTTTTTATGGGGTTTTTTTCGGGAGAGGTTTTTGTTGGGGTTTTCTGGGGTTGTTTGGGATTTTTGGGGTCTTTTTTTTTTATGGGTTTTTTTTTCGGGAGGGGTTTTTGTTGGGGTTTTCTGGGGTTTTTTGGGATTTTTGGGGTCTTTTTTTTTTTGATGGGGTTTTTTTTAGGGAGGGGCTATTGTTGGTGTTTTTGGGGTTTTTTGTTTGTTTTTTGTGGTTTTTTGTTTGGGTTTTTTTTTTTGTTCTTGTTTTTGGTGTGTTTTTTTTTGTGGGTTTTTTTTTGTTTGTTTTTTGGGTTTTTTTTGTTGGTTTTTTTTTTTTTTTGAGGTTGGAAGAGATCTTGAAGTTCATCGAGTCCAACCTAAGACAGGGAGGCCAGGTTTGTGTGTTTAGGCTCCCCCTGTGGCCCCGTGCTGCCCCTTTGGAGCTTTGATTCCAGCAGGAACCACCTCATGTCCCCAGGGATTGGGAAGCTGAGGTGGGAGCTGATCTCACTCTGCTGCTCCCTCCCTTCTCTGGGGAAAATGGACTGGGGGGAGCTCAGGTCACTTTGAAAAGTCTCCTTTGTAAATAATGTTCCAAAGCAAAATGTGCCTTTTAACCTAAATCATCTCTCCTAATCCTACCTCAACTCCCTCCTTTATTTTATTTTATTTTATTTTATTTTATTTTATTTTATTTTATTTTATTTTATTTTATTTTATTTTATTTTTTTATTTTTTTTATTTTATTGTATTGTATTGTATTGTATTGTATTGTATTGTATTGTATTTTATTTTATTTTATTTTATTTTATTGTATTTTATTTTATTGTATTTTATTTTATTGATCTCCTTGTCGCCTTTAAAAATATGGGAAATCACTTTGGCACTGATAATCATGTTTAATTCTCTTTTCTGTCCCACTTGGCTTATTTTCCCATGGTTTCTCTGCTGTTTTGGCATTGTCAGGTTTATGTTCTGCAATTTKAAGGTTTTAACWGTGATCAGGATTATTGCTGCTGGRGGCAACTGGATGCTTTTCCCATGTTATGGATGTGGCTGCAGGATATCAGTTTGTAGAAAACTGGATTTATTTGATCATTCTCAGGGTGATGGTGATGGACAGGAGCCACCCCKGTCCTTGCCATGACACAATGGCACCAAAACTCTGATTATTTGCATCACTGTTATTTGTATCATTGCTCTCAATGTCCCTGGGACTTAAAAAACTCTGAATTTTAACAACAAGCCTTTCCTGAGGCTTCCATGCAAATCAATGCAAATAAAGTTAATTAATATGATTAATCCTTTATCATTCTGGCCCAAACTGTGATCCCAAGGCTGGGATCAGGCTGTTCAGCTGCTTCAGGAGGTGTTTCCAGKTSACTGTGGGATRTGCAGGGTCCTTGGGGTCCCTGCCAGTTCTGTGTCCAGTTTGGGACAGAGGGGCTCAGAGGAGCCCATTTTGGGKCACAGGTGGTGGTAGTTGCCATTGTAGGACAAACAACCCAAATCCCTGCCCTAAAAGGGATTTTCAGGAACCCTTCCTGACAAAACCCTTCAGAGAGAGGGAGGCCAASCTTTCCCTACACAATCCCTTCCAATACTTTGCTGTGTTTACAAAGTATTTGGGGTTTTCCCCTTAAATCCATGGCTGCTGTTCTTCCCTCACTTCCCACAGGCAGGAGCAGTTTCTCTCCAGTCTGTCCTCAATGGATTCAGCCAGGACACATCCAAAGTCTTTTCTTTCATCCAAAATACTTATTAGTTCCAATGAGGCCTTTTTTCCATGACTTTTTTTTTCCTCCTGACCTCCAGGTATAACAGCTCTGACGCATTGGGAGGAAACTGGGATTTGGGAAAACAAGCTGAACTTCATTTTCCTTGGAAATCAGCTMTTGTTGCAGCTCTCCCAGATCCCTGCTTGTTGGAATGTTTTGAAAAGCTYCCATTCCCAAGGCATTCCCAATCCTTGGATTGATTTTCATCTGGAAAGGTTTCAAGAGCTCTTGGTGCAGCTTTATGGGGACACTGAGCATTCTCCACTTGCAAGGTTTGGCTTCCCAGTTTGGAGACCTGGATGTGGAATGTGTTTGCTGTTGGATAGGGCAGGGAGGGACCTTCTGAGCCCAATYCTGCTGTCCACATGTGGTCCAAGGATTCATAAAGGCACAGAGCTCCCCCTTCAGCCCCCAGTGTGTCCCTTGCACAAGCTGGGAGCTCTCAGAATTACAAAGCTCCTTTTTAATTCCAGTTTTATTTATTTTAGCCAATTTTTTTTCCCCAGYTGGTTTCATGCCAGCATTGTCTTTATGCTTAAATTGGCATCTTGGCTCTCTCTTGGTGCTTTTGTGTGTAGCAATCCAACCCCTTTGTTTTGGTAGGCAAAGCAAACTGAGACTTTCCTCTGTAAATCTTCCTTTCTGCTTTCCCTGCTTCTTGTCAAGGAAGCCTCTCAGCCATCCAGAATCATTCCCACACAAGTTATTTACAGAAAGCATCTCTCCACGACCACCTCAGTGCCATCACCTCTTAGGTAAAACCCAAATGTTTCTAAATTCATGTGCTGGATGTTGGAAACGGAGCTAAAAAAGCACAAACACCCAAGCAGAACAAGGAGGGAAGAGTTTGGCACATCTACATGGCAGGGTTAGGATTTGACAAGGATCRCAGAATCAGGGAATGCTTTGGATTGGWGGGACCTCARAGCCCATCCAGTGCCAGCCCTGCCATGGCAGGGACACCTTCCACCATCCCAGGCTGCTCCAAGCCCTGTCCAGCCTGGCCTKGGRCACTTCCACTCATCCCAGATCCAGCCCACCCAGCTCAGGCCGTGGGGAGCTGTGGGGAGAGGSAGGGCTGAGAGCTGCTGTGAGCATCACRTTTTGGAGCCTGCAGCCACGGCTSCATGGACACCGATGGAGGGAGGGTCTCCTCAGGGGAGGGCAGGTGTCATCATGGAGGGAAGCAGCCTCACTGACCTTCTGGGACTTGCATTTTTACTTTGGAAATGTTCCCTGCCCAGGGTTTGATTCCAAAATCATGAGGAACTCTGGGAAGATCAAGAGGAAGAAAACCAAGCTGGACCACCTGATGGACMGGCTGGTGATCGTGGTGGGTGTGGGACCAACACCTCTGCCCTGCTCCTGGGGYGGCCCTCAGGGCTCCTCATGAGAGGCCTCTTGCTTGGGTGGTGCTGCTTYYCTTCATCTTGCAATATTTGGGGCAAAATGTCTTGAGTTTAACATGYTCAGAGAATCCCAGAAAGGTYTGGGTTGGGAGGGACCTYAAAGCYCATCCCATCCCACCCCTGCCATGGCAGAGACACCTTCAGGTTACTCCAGGCCCTGTCCAGCCTGGCCTTGGGCACTGCCAGGGATCCAGGGGCAGYCCCAGCTGCTCTGGGCACCCTGTGCCAGGGCCTGCCCACCCTGCCAGGGAACAATTCCTGCCCAAAATCCCATCTGAATGTTGCTGTGGGATCCTCTCCCTGGATCCTGTGACCCCTGTGGGTCTGTGCTGTGATGTTCTGTTGGAAGCTGCCTCCAGTGCTCGGGCAAAGGGATCCAAACCAGCCCTGGCTGAGCCCCTGCCTTGGGAGGATGGAGGTGGAAGGAGTTTGGTGGAAGGAGAACCTCACTCTGCACCACAAAAATGTTGCTTAGAGATCTCCCAGCAGGAGTCTGGGTCTGTTTAGTTCCTGTGTGCTGATCTTTGATGAGGGACTAAGAATTCTTGTGGGGTTTTTTGTGGAAACTGGGGGGTTTTCGTATTTCTTCACAGCCAGAGCTAAGGATCCTCTTGACAGGATCCCCACAAGACCAGAGGTGTTGTCCCCTGAGCCCTCAGTGCTCCCAGAGGGTTTAACAGGCACACCCCAGGGAAGAGGAGCCAAAAGGGGCTCAGAAATGGTGCCATGACTTGATGTGCAAGAGCAGCAAAGCTGCCAGACCAAACCACACCTCCTGCTCTCCTGCAGGCCCCAGAGATGGACATTTCAAAGTTCTTTTTGGTTTAAAAGTCTGAAGCTCTTACTTGGGGCAGGTCTGGGCTATAAAAATTGATTTTTTCACAGGTTTGACATGTGGGGATTGGATTTCTGAGGACCCTTCCTTGTGAGGGGGCTGAGGGTGAAGCTTGGAGCCGGAGATGAAATTCCTCCTTCTGAAGAGAGACTTGGGACAAGGGCTGCAGGGACAGAACACAGGGAATGGCTTTCACTGCCAGAGGGCAGGGCTGGATGGGATCTTGGATGGGTGAGGGTGGGCAGGCCCTGGCACAGGGTGCCCGGAGCAGCTGGGGCTGCCCCTGGATCCCTGGCAGTGCCCAAGGCCAGGCTGGGCAGGGCTTGGGGCAGCCTGGGACAGTGGGAGGTGTCCCTGCCATGGCAGGGCTGGGATGAGATGGGCTCTAAGGTCCCTTCTAACACAGACCATTCCAAGATTCTTTGAAAGGAGTTGGGATGGGAAGGTGTCCTGTTTCAGGGCAAATCTGGGAGAGAAGAAGGGAATCAGAAACCAAGGGGAAAAAGGATCCTGGCAAAGCTTTGCTTGACTTGGAGTTCACCCCACTGTCCTTCAGGACCTGACCCCACTGCCAGGTCCTGCCTGCAGCCCATCACTGCCCAGCCCCCTTTGGGAGATGGTGCTGAGGGTGCCCAGGGCTCCCTGCTCCCCTCTAAAACCTCTCCCCAGGTGGTGCCAGGATCCACCCTCAGCACCAGCACAGCCTGTCCCCAGGGAGCCACCTTGGATGGGGCAGGGGTCTCGGTGTGAGTGGAGGGTCTGGATCCCAGGAGAAATCGGGCACAAGGCTGGAGCAAAAACCGCTGTGAAGCACAGTGACACCTCCTTCCTCCCCCAGACTCTCTCTGCACCAAAACCGAAGATACCCCAAACCCCAAACCCACGCGTTCCTTCTCCCTGTGCCCTCTCCCGTCCCTGGGCAGGGCAGGGGCTGTGCCAGGGCTGCCCGGGGCTGACTCAGAGCCGGCTCCATCCATCCCCTGCCCAGGGAGCGGAGCTGCAGCATCTCCCCCGCTGCTCCATCCCCCGCAGCTCGGCACCGGCGGCTGGAGCAAGACACGACCGGTCCCTGCATGTGCATCGCCTTTGTGTGCCGGGGATGAGCACGAACTGCTGCAGGGAAGCGTTTCGACCAGAAAAACCATGCGGGGCTCGATTGTTTCCCTGCATCCGTGGAAAATTACTCCTGTTCGCTCTCCCCTTTGCTCCAGCAGCTCCAAAACATGCGGGGAGGGGGAGGAGGAGGAGGAGGAGGGAGGTGTCTGCGCCTTTGGGGTCGGAGCTGCTGCTTTTTTCTCTCTCTGCCTCGAAATGATTAATTTCTGAAAAGCTCCTGCCTTGGTGTCACTGGGGCAAGCAAAGCAATCAGAAAAGCGTTTTGGGGCCAGCCGCTTCAATGGCACTGGGGCAAAAGAATGGAAGAAATGAATCCCCGCCATATCCAGCGATGCGGCTCCATCCCCCATCCTTCCCTGCCTCCCTCCTTCCCTCCCCTGCCCATCTGGCACAAGGAAAAGCAGATGGGGAGAGCGTGCCCGTGCGGAGTGTGCTGGTCCCACTGCCACCGGGGCTGTGCTCCATCCCGAGCTCCTCTGGAGCTTCGGGGACACCTCCCTGGGCAGGGAGGGCAGCAAGGGACAGGGACAGGACGGGACAGGACCAGGACAGGGACAGGCGACAGGGACAGGACCAGGGTTCCTGGTTGTGGAATGAACAGTGGATCAGGGATGATTCCTGGTTGTGCGGGAATATGGAAGTGATCAGGGATGATTCCTGGTTGTGGGAATGCAGACATTGGATCAGGGATGTTTCCTGGTTGTGGAATGCAAAATTGGATCAGGGATGTTTCCTGGTTGTGGAATGCAAACATTGGATCAGGATGATTCCTGGTTGTGGGAATGCAGACATTGGATCAGGGATGATTCCTGGTTGTGGGAATGCCAACACTGGATCAATGATTATTCCTGGTTGTGGGAATGCAACAATTGGATCAGGGATGACTCCTGGTTGTGGAATGCAATCATTGGATCAGGCATGATTCGTTGTGGAATGTGAAAGTGGATCATGCACAGTCGTTCCTGGCTCCTGCAACATTTTTGCACCTGAGGGACTGGGGTTGGGCTTTTTTCCCTTGTATTTTTGCCTTTCTGATTTGTTTTCTTCTGCTTGAAATCCCTCTTGTGCCCCTGGTACCTTCCAAAACTCGGTGAGAGCCTCTTCCCAAGGGGTGGAACATTCCAGTTCTCCAGTCATCCATCCTGCAGGCTGTGGGTCTGTCCCTTTTTCCCATCACGCCCATCCTCCAGGGCTTGCCCTGGCTGCCCTCTGCCCCAGGGGTTTTTGCTGGGCTGCTCCGTTTTTCATTGCCTTTTTCAGACACCCGATTTTTTAACCCGGAATTTTTGGCTCATTGTGCTCACCCACATCCCCTGATTATTTGCCTTCTTCCTTTTGCATTCCCTCCTCCCTTTGCTCCCAGTGCTGCCCAGCTTTTCTGCTTTACCTCCCGCTCTCACTCTCGTTGTATTTTCTTGGTGGTCCTGCCAACAACTCTTCTGGGATTGTAAAAAAAAGAGAAAATCTCAGGGCCTACACAGCTGAGAGAGCTTCCCTTAGGGAGCTGAGGCTGGCTGGAGGTGACTATTTTTAAACTCCCTTTTTCTTAAATTCTTTTTTATAAACCTGCCTTCCCTCGCCCACTGCATTCCCAGCTGGATTCCCTGGTGCTGTGGGAAATCCACTGCAGGGATGAGGTGGAAAGCTCAGGCAGAAAGAGGAGCTGGCTCTGTGCTGGACCTGGTTTTGTCCCTAAAAACCATGGAAAATCAGATCTGAAGTTTGACTGAGCAGTTGCTACCATGGCCAGGCACTTCAAGGGGAGGGCAGCAGGCTTGGCTGGAGTGCTGTGAAAGGGTGAAGGAAAGGGATGGAGCTACAGGCTGGGGGGATCAGGGGATGATTCCTGGTTGTTGGGAATGTGAAAGTGGATCAGGACAGGATTCTGGTTGTGGGAATGTGGAAAGTGGATCAGGGACAGGATTTCCTGGTGTGGGAATGTGAAAGTGGATCAGGACAGGATTCCGTGGTTGTTGGGAATGCAAACATTTGGATCAGGGATGATTCCTGGTTGTGGGAATGCAAGGCACTGGATCAGGATGATTTCTGGTTGTGGGAATGCAAACACTGGATCAGGGATGATTTCTGGTTGTGGGAATGCAAACATTGGATCAGGGATGATTCCTGGTTGGGAATGTGAAAGTGGATCATGCACAGTCGTTCCTGGCTCCTGCAAACAGTTTTTGCACCTGGAGGGACTTGGATTGGGCTTTTTTTTCCTTGTATTTTTGCCTTTCTGATTTGTTTTCTTCTGCATTGAAATCCCTCTTGTGCCCCTGGTACCTCCAAAACTYGGTGAGAGCCTCTTCCCAAGGGGGTGGAACATTCCAGGTCCTCAGCTGGGGCTGCCTGTGGGATGTTCCAGGGATGTGACAGGAGCACCTGGCTGCCATGGCAATTCCCTCCACTCAAATTCAGCTTTGTTGCAAAATCCTGACTGTGACAGCGACCAAAGGAAGGAGGAATTGTAGAATCATGGAATGTCCTGAGCTGGGAGAGACCCACAAGGATCACCCCAGGAGCTGGAGGCATCTCCTTGTACAATCAGGGAGCTGCTCCTGACATTCCTCTGCATTTGTTCATCTTTTTTCCCCAAAACTTTGAGTTCTGTGCTTTCTCTGCAGTGCCCAGGCCTGGTCAGGCCAGCAGGGAGTGGTGTTGAAAGTGTTTTATTTCAAGTTCTTTAAAGCATWTGTGAAACTGCTGCTGAGCTGGAGGAGCTSTGCMGTGACCTCCTCTCCCTCCTGGCCTTTGAATTCCTCACTTCTCTCTTTYCCCTGCTAGTGGGGAGCTGCTCTGTTTAGTGGCTGGTGAATTCCTCATCAGAGGCATCCCCAGCAGCAGGTCYCTGTGGCTCTTGGAGTCCAAATTCCCTGCTTTGCTCTGGAATGATGGTGTGGGGAGCCAGCCTCAGCTGAGCTCTCTCCAAGCCAATCTCTTTTCCCAGCACTGCAGCCTCCCTTCTCCCTTCTGCACAAACCCAGCAGCCTCTCCTTCCTCACTTTTGGAAATTCTTCCACTCAGGGATCAAGAATCATGAGCTGAGCTCATGGGACCAGTTAGTTCTGGGACTGAAGCAATCCCACAGCATTTTTTCCATGTGAATAACACCAAGAATCCCTTTCTGGGCACACGTTGCCTCCCACCATGGGCACTGTTACACCGAGGGGGATGAGCAGGGCAGGGAAACCTCAGCAAAACTGGAGAAAGGTCTCGGGTCGGCTGCCTTTTCTCTGTCCTGAGATATGCTGTGTGGTCCTGGAGCRGCCCCAGGCTCTGAAGGAAGAGACTGGACTCTCTGGAGTTCGATCTTTGAATTGTTTATTATTTCTTATCTATAAAGTTTTCTCCCTGCCAAGCAGAGGTCTGTTCAGCAAGGCAGCCAAGGCACTCTGACTGCCCCCAGGGCAATGTTGTCATTTTTATACTGTAAACTACGTACAGCATATTTACCTTTAATTTCCAATACCCATCACCTATGTTAGACAGTGCACTTCCACTCTAAACCAATCCCCAAGTGCCAACATCACAGCAGAAAATGGAGAACAAGAAGAGGAAAGAAGAAGGACGAGACACGCCCTGATCCCTCCATCTTGTCCCCATAACCCACATACCAAAAATCCTAAAACTTATATTTTCACCCCGTGTGCACCCTGTAAATACACCCTTTAAACCCGTGTGACCTTCCAGCTCTCATACAAAGCTGGCAATTCGCTYGAGGGATCAAAGTCAAGCCACCAAGTGTYCCGGGCMTCGTGCCAAGRTCTCYGAGCCCYYSGKKGGGKYYKGGGGGTCTYGGGAGGCTCYGCACATCCSRAGTGATGTGCTGAACTCCCATAGAAAGGTTCCCCTGGCAATGGGTGGGGTGGAAGTGTGTCAGTCCAGAGTCATTCTGTCAGTCCCACCAGACTCAGAGCAGTGTCTGTGTCACCAGCATCACAGCCCTGACACTTTTCCATGTGGGATTCCAGCCTGAAGGACACAGGTCATTTAAGCAATAGGGAATTTCATGGCAGTGACCTTCATGCCAAGAGGCAGAACTCAGGGTAGGAGCAAAAACAGCAGCTGGAGGTTGGATCTAGGCTGGATCCTCCCATCCTGTGCCCAGGAGTTTCTYCCCTGTTTTCTTGCTGCACTTCCACCTTTGCCTCATTAGTTTGTAAATCCCCCTCCCTTTGCACATCCCTGTATCCAAMATTGGCAGAAGTTCCTCAACTTTTCCACTTATGCCATTTTCTGGCCTGTTTATGTCCCATAAATCAAGTCAGTGATGAGCTTGGCATGGGATTGGGAAGATTTTCATGGCAGGATCAGTTTCTCCCCTTTAATWAAACATTACAGGTTCCTCATGAACCCTCCCCGTGTGAAACTTTTTTGAAAAGCTTTAGCAGAGTAATTTATGGGGAATCTGTTTTGATGTGCAGATCTGGGCTCCAGTTCTAGCCTTGCACACAATTCCAGAGCTCCTGTAAATCATCTGCCTTTGCTGGATCTGCCCTGGCACTGGGAGTCAGGGGGTAAGACTGGGCTGGGCAGAAGAGTCACCAGCTTGCCCAGCTTTGGGCTCTGGAGTCTGAATTTGTGCTCTCAGGTATGAATTGGTGGTGGCTTGATGGTTGGTGTTGATCTTAGAAATTTTCTCCCACCTTAATAATTCCATGGTTCTCTGGTCTTGGGACAGAAGATCCCAATGGTGAAGATCCCAGCAGACCAAATCCCAGAGTCYGATTTCACAGATCCTTCCTCCAGGTGGGTTTGTAACCCTTTTCCACAGTCTGGAACACTTGGCTCCAGCCACATCCCACAGCAGTGAGATCCAGGAGTCCCTCCTGCAGGCACTGAACTCYCTGGGACAGGGACAGGAGCCCAGCAAGGGCTGGAGCTGGGCCAGGCCTTGGCATGGAGCTCAGGGCAAGGTTCTGCCCCCCGAGGCTGCTGGGCACTGCCCAGGCTCCCCAGGGAATGGTGCCAAGGCTGCCAGAGCTCCAGGAGCTCCCAGGGGTGCTCAGGGTGGGGTTGTTGGGGTGGCTGGGCAGGGACAGGGGCTGCACTGATGATCCCTGTGGGTCCTTTCCAACTCCTCTTATTCTGTGATTCCATGATTCTGTGATTCTGTGGTTCTGTGGTTCTGTGGTTCTGTGATTCTCTGATTCTCTGATTCTCTGATTCTCTGATTCTGTGATTCAGTGATTCTGGGATTCTGGGATTCTGGGATTCTGGGATTCTGGGATTCTGGGATTCTCCTGCCCATCCACACCAGGACAGCCCCACAACCGTGCCAAGCACACCCCAGCCCTGATAAAAATAACAATAAGTGGACAAGAAGGGAAAGTGTTGGGGGTAAAATCTGAGCTGATCATCTCTAGAGTGCACCCCCAGCCCAGCCACTGCTCCCCAGAGCCCCTGAGCTCAGGCAGCCTGGGGCAGCTGCATTGGGAGCCTGGAATGTTCTGCTCCCCACTGCTCTTGGGCCGAGCAGGGGTCCCCACATGAGGCTTTCCCACCCCAGGGACTCCCCCAGCCCCAGCCCTGTCCCTGCACTGTCCCAGGGTGCTCAGGGTGGGGGTGTTGGGGTGGCTGTGCAGGGACAGGGCTGGGCTGATCATCCTTTCCCACTCAGGATCTCCAGGATTCCATGAAGGGACCTTTGCTGGATTTCAACCAKCCTGTGACTTCCCAGTTACATCTGGACCCAAATTTCTGTGCTTTGTGGATTAGAGGGAAACTGCTCCTTCTCCAGAGCTCCCTGGGGTTGTTGTTTCTCTTCCAAGCTGACATTTCCCTCTCTTCAGCCTTTCCTCCTGGGGAAGCTATGCCATTTACACCATTTGCTCCCACACCCATCCCTTTTTCTTGCTTTTCTGTCCCTTTCTGAGGTGACCAAGAGCTGCTGGCAGACACAGAGGGGGGAAGGGAGTTCCTGCAAACACAGCATGATCTTTCCAATCATCATCCCTGCACCACAGCAATTCCCTGGCAWGGCTTTTTGCTGCCTTAAGCCTCGAGCTGACATTTGCACAGGGACATCCTCTGAGGCCTCTGAGCAGCTTTGGCTCCTTTACAGCTCAGTTCTGCAGAAAAGTAATTATTTTTTAAAGAACCAGAGTGGTTTTGGTTATAAATTGTTCTGTGGCTTCACCCCTCCTTCTGATAACTGTAACAGGTAAACTGGAAGGAAGGATAAACATCCTTGGGAGGGGTGATKTTCCCATGGGAATGGGAGAGGGAGATGCAGGGCCTGTGCCACATTGGCAGCAAGGCTGTCCCTGCACCCCCTTGTCCCACCCAGGGACATGGAAATAGAGGACAAAAATGGGAAAGGAAATTTCCTCCAGTTCCCTTGGGCACAGCAGAAGYTGTCCCATGTGATGGAAACCCCGAATTTCACCTCCTGTCCTGCTGCTGCCTTGTCCCAGCCACATCATCCAGGGACAAATCCCACATTGCTGGGACAGGATGGCTCCAGGCAGCTCCCAACAGGCACAGGATGCCCTCTGAGGGGTGCCCAGAAGCTGTTTTTGATCAAACCCCAAAATGCTGACACATGTATAGGATCTGTTCTGCAGAGCCAGCCCATGTCCAATCCCACTGTGGGTGTCAGATCCTTCCCAGCCCTTTTCCACATCGAGTTTTTTCTCCTGTAGTTCCCACTGCTCTGCCTACTTCATCCTATTTATAGAGYGCCTTTCATTGGAGTCTCCAGGCTTTTAACCTTTATTCTTGGAATATTATTCACTTCTTGGACCTGCCATGGAGCAATTASTCACCCAGGCTCCTCCCCAGCCTGAGTTTAAAAGGAATTCCCACGGGGCAGCTCAGGGTGTCGAGCTCCCCGCAGCCAAAATCCCAGTTCTTCCTTGTGCCACGGCCTGTCCCAGCTTGTCCCAGGTTCCCAGCATGGCTCTGCTGCTCATTCACCTGCAGAGAGGCTGTGATGCTTCTCTGGTGAGATCATTCACCTCCCAGTGCAGGAGCAAAACACTCCCAGGGGGATTCTGGCGCTGCTTTCTCCAGGTTTCTTCCTCATTCTCCAGGTTTCTTCCTCATTCTCTTCTGTCTTGGTTTGAACGAGAGTGTGCTAAGGAAGGCAGGGAGCTCCTTGAAATGGAAAATGTAACACCCTCCCTTGAATTATTATAATTTTAAAATTAAGGGCTCTCAGGAAAGATATGGGAGCAGGAATCAGTTCTTACTAGGAAAACTGAAAATACAAAATGCAATAGTACAAACAAACAAAACCTACTGACAGAGTCAGAATGACCTGACACCCTGTGTGTGCACCTGTGCTCTGCAGCCCTGGGACCTGGTGTCTGGGTTGGAACAGCCAGGTGTGTGCTGAGGAAGGCGGAGCCTCCCTGAAATGAAAATGCAAAACCCCCTCCCTCTGAATTGTTATAATTTGAAATTAAGGGCTCTTCAGGCAAAGATATGAGAGTAGGAATAACAGTTCTTTATATGGGAAAATGTAAAATACAAATGCAATAGTACAAGCAAAAAAAAACAAATGCCTCAGAGTGAGACCATGCCCTGCCCCCTGTTGTGTCAGGGGTGGCACAAGCCCCATCCCATGGGGGCTCAGCCCTCCTGCAGTGCCAGCTGTGCTGCTGCTGCAGCAGGGATCCTGCACAAGGGGGAGTTTTCCTCTGCAGCTCCAGGGCTGCTGGAGATGGGCCTGGGCTCCTCTGGCAATGCAGGGCACAGAAAGCTGCTCCTCTGGCAATGCAGGGGGCAAAGCTGCTGTGCTGCTCAGGCTCAGATTGGATCCAGGTAGGAATGCTTGGCTCCTCCCCTGGGCGCAGCATCTATGGGATGCTGGAATTGTCAGCCCTGCAGGCGACTCAGTGGCCATGGACAGCAGAGATCTCCTGAGGGAGGGTTGGCTGTGGGAGAGATAAAGAAAAAACTGCCCCATGGACAGCAGAGAACTGCCCCAGCTCTGACAGATGGGAATAGAAATACACGCCCCCACTAACTCTTCCAACCTAAGCATCTTCTCATCACCAGCACTTGTCTGTCTGGGAGGGTTCCAAAAATATGTGGATGTGGATTGGGGACATGGCTCAGTGGTGGCCTTGGTGGTGGCCTGATTAGTTAAACTTAATCTTAAAAATCTTCTCCAACCTTAATGATCCATGGTTCATCTGGTCCTGGTCCGCTGTGGGACAGAAGGTCCAGTGGTGAAGATCCAACAACTGCAGACCAGGTGCAATCTGGGGGGGTTTGTGCCCCCATCTGATTTGGATTTTGTCACAGCCACCTGAGGATGCTTCTCTGAGTATAAAAATGGGAATTGACCCTTCCTTACTCCCCAATTCTGCATCATCATTCCTGGCCTTGTGAGGGGGAATACCAGCAGCTCTTGGGGATGGTGGTGTTTTGTGGGCTTCCACCAAACCACAAGGGCTGGTGGAGGAGAAGGAGAATCTCATGTCCCACTTTCTGCAGGGCAGAGGTGGGATAGGAGAGGTGACTCCTTCTCTCCTCTCTCCTCTCGCTCTCCTCTCTTCTCCTCTCCTCTCCTCTCCTCTCGTGCCTCTCCTCTCCTTCTCCTCTTCCTCTCCTACTCCTCTCCTCTCGCTCACTCTCCTCTCCTCCTCCTCTTCTTCTTCCTCTACTCTCTGTCTCCCTCCTCCTCTCCTCTCCTCTCTCCTTTCTCCTCTCTCTCCTCTCCTCTTCCTCTCCTCTCCTCGTCCTCTCCTCTCCTCTCCTCTCCTCTCTCCTCTCCTCTCCTCATCCTCTCCTCTCCTCTCTGCTGTTGAATCCTTGGATATCTAGACCAAGGAAAGCACTTGCTCGCCTGCAGGGACCCGAGGCTGGTCAGGGAATGTGTCCTGCAGGACCTGGCTCCTCCTGTACCTGGCAGATACTGGTGTTTGGATTTGGGAGAGATGCCTGAGACTTCCTGCAGCATTTCTATGGAAAACTCCTCATGGATTTCAGTGCTCCTGGGGCCTGGCTTGGACTCAAGGAGGTGATATTCAGGCTGTGGTGGATTTTCAGTGAAAACATTCAAGAAAACAGAGAAGGATCCACTGGTTTTGTTTGGTCCCCCAGCTGAGGCAGGCTGGCACAGGGGGGAGAGGAGGAGGGAATGGGGCCAAGTGTGGGTAGTGGTGCCTAAAACATTGGTCTTGGAGCTGTGTTGGAGACTTAACTGTCCTTAATGTCCCTTCACTGGAGCCAGAGGCACACTTGAGGGCAGCTGAGCCAAAGTGGGGGCTGGGAGAGGACACAGAGCTCCTGCCATGGCCCTGCCAAACCCCCCTCACTGCTCTGCCTCCATTCCTTCCCAGGATGGAGCCTGCACTGGATCAGGTCCTTGCTCCTCTCACTGGGATCTCAAAGTCATGGAATCTTCACTGGTCACTCTTGAGAGTCCACAGACAGGAGATCACATAACCAAAATGGTTTGGGCTGGAAGGGACTAAATCCTATCCCATCCCACCTGCCATGGCAGGGACAACCTCCCAGTCCCAGGCTGCTCCAAGCCCTGCCAGCCTGGCCATTGGGCACTGCCAGGGATCCAGGGGCAGCCCCAGCTGCTGCTCTGGGCACCCTGTGCCAGGGCCTGCGCACCGCTGCCAGGGAACAATCCTGATCCCAAGATCCCATCCAGCCCTGCCCTGTGGCAGTGGGAGCCATTCCCTGGGTCCTGTCCTGCAGGCCTTGTCCCAGTCCCTGTGCAGCTCTCCTGGAGCCCTTCAGGCCCTGCCAGGGGCTCTGAGCTCTCCCTGGAGCTTCTCTTTCTCAGTGTGACACCGCAGCTGTCGCAGGCTTCCCCAGGTGTGAGGGTACTCTCAGGGACAGATCTGCTGCGTCAGGACACTGAGCCCTTTCTGCTGGGAATGCCTGGCAGCAGCAAGCTTCCTCTCGTCTTCTGCCCACTTCCTACACCCGTGTTGCCATGTTTTAATAATTCCATCATCACTTTCAGGATTGTTACCACCAGAGCCTGCAGGCTCCTGCCTCAGCTCCTGGGCAGGCTGCCCTTCCCCTGCATGTCTCTGCACCTTCCTGCCCCATCCTGGGGCACATTTCATTCCTTTGTGCCTTTTTGCCAACAAATACCAGACTGGTGTCGTATCTGATCATGGGAACCACTTCAGTCTGTGTTGAACTCTGTGATCCAAGGTGTGATCAGAGCCCTGCCCAAAGTGCAGCACAGGCTGTGTGGGAGTGAGGGGTTTGRGCAGGAGGGAGAAGAGAAGGCTCAGTCCTCACATCTCCATGTGGTGTTGGTGTGAGCACAGCCTAAAATCCAGGGCAGTGCTCCAGGCTGGATGATTCCTGAGCTCAGGAGCCGCCTGGGTGGAGGTGCTTGTCCAAATCCCTTGGATCACCTTCCCCCAGCCAGGTGGGCAGAGCCACTCCAGGTTCATTCCTGKAACCTCCTCTCTGTCACTCATTGAAAGATTCCACCTGATTTTGTATTAATCACAAGTTGGTGGATCCAGCCTGGCTTTTGTAGGACATTTGCTTTCTCCTGGTGCTGGCAGGGAGCTGAGGAGGAGGAACAGTCCTAAAGCTGTTTGATGCCTGTGAGCTCTGGGATTGCCTTCTAAATCTTCTGTAACCCCATGAGAGCTGGGGGGTGCTCACCTGGACAGGAGAAGGCTCCAGGGAGAGCTCAGAGCCCCTTGCAGGGCCTGAAGGGGCTCCAGGAGAGCTGCACAGGGACTGGGGACAAGGCCTGCAGGGACAGGACCCAGGGAATGGCTCCCACTGGGAAAAGTGACATTTAGATGGGAAAAAAACCCCATTTAGATGGGATATTGGGCAGGAAATGTTCCCTGGCAGAGCTGGGGGTGCTCACCTGGACAAGAAAAGGCCCTGGGGAGAGCTCAGAGCCCCTGGCAGATCCCAAGCCCTGTGACWTGCAGCCAAGGTRTTGGAGCAGTGCCCTTGATTTCAGTGAGAACAGAAATGGGTTCAGATGTGTTCAGTCCTTGGGGAAGCAGGGCTGGAACCAGGAATTGGGCACTGAAATAATCTGCTTTGCTTCTGTGCTGGSASAGCTGGGCCTGCTCACCTGGACAGRAGAAGGCTCCAGGGAGAGCTCAGAGCCCCTGGCAGGGCCTGAAGGGGCTSCAGGTCCCAGCCCTTCCTGTCCTGCTATAAATCAGAGGAGTTTGGACACCAGCTACAATTTTGGAGAGGTAAAGTCAYCATCCAAGTTTCCAGACCTCAGAGAGATGACAAAGCTCCACCATGAGGACCCCAGCAAGTGCSTTAGGGGGACAAAGAGCCCCAGAGCACAGTCCTGGTCTTGGCAAGGGGATAAGAAAGGAACCCAAACCCCTGCAGCCTTCCTAGAGCATCCCAAAGGAACTGAGAAATCCGTGGTGTGAGGCAGGGAGGGGAGAGCAGAGGGGCCTGGCAGGGTGAAACCTCTGCCCTTGGTGTCTGGAGGCTGCTGAGTTTTAATTTGGGAATTTCTGGTCTGATAAGAGAGAGAGAAAATGGGGAACAGGGTGGGAGGCACAAAGAAAACTGGGAGACCCCAGCTGAGGTCTGGAGGTGGGTAGGAAGTTCCTGCTATTTCTGCTTTCCCTGCAGGACTTTGTGCTGTACTTTGTGGTGGATTTTGTGCTTTTAAGACCTGAAACGTCTGCCTGGAACATCTCCTCCCTCCCCATGTCCCAAAGCCCAGCTGCCAAGTCTGGGAGCATCCCCACAGCACAGGGATGTTTCTCTGGACATGGATTTGTTGCTTCAGAACTGCTCAGTCCTGTGGGGCCAACCTGGAGCCCTGGGAAAGGTGTTAAATCCACCAGGACCTGCTCTCCAGTGGGTGCCATCATCCCAAAGTGCTGGTGGTCTGTAGGAGAGCTGAGGAACAGCTCCTTTTTCCTACAGGAGGCAGAGCCCTCTGGSTCCTGGTGCCCTGGGTTGTTTGCAGGTCTGTTCAGAGCAGAGGGAAGCAGCTCCTTCACTGGGAATTGTTTGGGATCTGCAGCCCCCAGTGCTGGCACCTGTCTGGGTAAATGCACCAACGCTCCATCCATCAGGAAAGCCAAAAAAGGGGAGGATTGGTGATCATTGGGATGTTAAATATTGCCAGGCTGTTCTACCCAAAGCTTCACTTCCCCTAMATCTCCCTTTGCCTCAGTTTCCCATGGCATGGCTGTTCCAGASTGAATGTGCCACAGCCCCAGCCCTTGGTGGGACAAATGTCATGRCCACGTTCCCAATCCCAAATGGCACTTCAGGGATAATTCCTTGGAGTGGAGTCRCGTCCTCCTGTTCTCCTGGGAGTGACAAACTGCAAATCTTTGAAGAGAGCAGYGATCAGCCCTGAGTGGTGCTGAGCTGTGAGAAAAGGGATCATGGCACAATTACAGAAAGGAGCTGAGACTAAAAGTAGGATTTAACAGGTTCAGRATCTTCTGTCCCCCTGACCTGAATGAGCTCCAGCTGCCAGGGAAAAGGAGCAAAACCTCTGAGATTTGTGAATTGGAGTTTTTAGGGCACATGTGGATTCCAGGTTGGGCAGAGTGGCTTTAATGAGGAGCTGCTCCAGATAGCTGGGG
>NDFG01000022.1:503083-523570 GCA_002167245.1 Sporophila hypoxantha
ATGGATGGATGGATGGATCCAGCTCAGGGCTGGGAAGCCAGAGGTGACATGGGAGAGTTTTTCTGAGATGTGATCCCTTTTTCCGTGCTTAGCTGGAGGAATTTTTTAAGCTGCAGCACCTGMTCCCAAAACCTTGTGGTGGGATGTCCTCCCTGCCTGGGCCCCTTCCCTTTAMACAAAGAGCCATCATTTTTCTGGCTTGCATTCCCTCYGGGYTAAAAAGGGTAAAGGAAGGAGATCCTCCAAGATCTCAGAATCCCAGACTCATTTAGGTTGGAAAACAYCTCTGAGACCATTGAGTCCAACTTGTGTCCAATGGCCCCACCTTGTCACCAGCCCAGAGCACTGAGTGCCACCTCCAGTTGTTCTTTGGTGACTCCACCACCTCCTTGGGCAGCCCCTTCCAATGCCTGACCACCCTTTCCATGAAGAAATGCCTCCTGATGTCCAGCCTGAACCTCTCCTGGAGCAGTTTGAGGCCATTTCCTCTTGTCCCATCAATGCTCCCAGCTGTGRTTCATTAAACCAAGGTGGAGCCCAGAGAGCTCCCTTCTTCCCTCACCAGTTCCACACCACCTCAAACCCAGGAGAGGAGACAGAAGATTCCCTTGGCTGTGTTTTCCAGCTTAACCAAATCCCTGAAGCCACGAGGAAGGGCCCAGGTCTGAGTTCTTGGTCAGARCAGCATCAGAAGCTTTGCAGGCCCATGATGTGCAGTCAGCCCTCCTGGGCACGTGGAGCCTGTCCMGGTGTCAGCTGTGGGAATCAGCTCATGCAGAGGATGCTCCATCTCCTGCTGGCTYCCTCCAGCCCTGCTGCAACACCTGGGCATGCGGAGCCACAGGAACATCCAGCATCCAAACTGCTCCAGGCCTTCCATCATCCACACCTCTGCAAGGAGATGGCTCAGCTTGGCAGATCAGAAATCTCCATGCTGACAGATGGGATCTGACAGGAGCAGCACAGCTGGCAGAGAACAGACATTCCTTCCCTTCCTGAAACCTCCCAAGTGCTCCTCAATGACGCCAGTGCTCRGGAAGCTCTGTGGTTCCTGCAGGAATCGTCTCCCAGGTGGATGTTTGGTTCCTCAGGGGAAGGAGGCAGCAGCTGTCAGCACAACCATTGCACAACCCCCCAGCTAGAGCTGATGGATCCAGCTGAAAAAGGAATTTTGGGTCAGTGGAATATTGCTGTCAGCCCTGGGCTGTGCCCAGGTGCCATGGGGACGCCTGTGCCTTTGGGGTTTGGGTTGTGCAGGGAATCAAGGTGCTCTTTCACCCCATTTCCTGGAGAATTTTGGTGGTTCTGTGATCCTCTTCTCCACCAGCCCTGCTCTGAATGCATCCCCAACCACATCTGAGGGGAGGGTGGAGGGCTGGGAGGCACCAAACTCCTCCAACAAGCCCGTGCAGCACCTGGGTGAGCTCCAYGTGCATCTCCACAGGACTTTGGTGCCAGCAGAGGGGACCTGCCCTGTGCACCCTCAGACCTGTGGCCCCCAGGGGACAATGCCAGCGTGGGGGTGACACAGCTGGAGCTGGGCATTACCTGCAAAGCTGTGCTGTGCCCAGGGCACTTGGCTTGGCAGGCAACATCCAAATTCCCATCTCTAAAACCAGGCCAAGAGCCCAGCCCTGCCCGGGTTAGAGGGTACAGGCTCCAAAGGCTGGGAAGTGTTTTGGAGTCTCAAGCCTTGGGAACATGGTCAGGCAGGTTCTGATGGAGCCAGAGATGAAATCCAAGGGGAAAAAACCTGCAGCCAGCCTGGTGAGCAGTGGGAAAGCCACCTGAGCAGCCAGCTCRAGCATCTGCCACCCCTCATACCTGTGGCAGGGGCTGGGGGCTCTGCAGGGAGAGGGAATTGTGAGAACTGAAAGATCCATCCCCAGAACCAACGTGTGCCAAAAATACTCAGTGACTAATTTTATGCCTTTCTGATTGCCTTTTAACTGGGAGTTATTAAAAACGGGGAGAAGGGAGATGATGTCCTGGTGGGAGGAGAAGTGAGCGTTGCCATGGCAGTGAGGGGATGCTGCAGCACAGCCCGGACCAAAACTCATGAGGACAGAGGCCAGGAGGAGCCAGGGAAGAGGGGCTGTGCCATCCAGCCCAATCCAAAGTCACTCTTTGGCCTCTCCACTGCCCTCCCTGCTCCCCCACCTGACTCTCTGCTCCTGCTCTCCCAGCCGGATCGGGTTTCCCCCTCCCTGAGCTCACCCCGTCCCAGAGACGCTTTTATCAGGCTCAGGGCACGGAAGAAGCCGGGATTTGGGGGGGTTCAAGAGATTAGGAAAGAATTTTCCTCCGGGAATCTCTTTCCTCCATCTGCCCGGGATAAATGGCGCGATGGAGGTGGAGGCTTTGCAGCTCCACGGGGAACTGCTCCGAGCTACACGTGTGGAGGCAGAAGCGCTGCCGGCCCCTCCCCGCTGCGGGAAGGGGGTGTTGAAAGGTCCTGGGAAGGGTGAGGAGAGCTCTCGATCCTCTGGCTCCATGTAAGGATGAAGTGGGAGGGTGTTTTGCCGGTGCCGGTTCAGCCCCTGGCATCTTTCCTGGAAGGACCAGCTCAGCCACGGGAGGCAGGAGCAGGGAACAGACCCGGGGGCAGCTGGAAAACGTGATTAACTGGGAGGAAAAGGGATTTTATTTGGCCTGTTGATGATTTTCTTCTTTCATCACCTCCCTATAAAGCAAAAATGCCGTGCCAGTGAACAGCTCTGACCCTGCTGGAATGGGAATACAAACGGGAAAACTCYCCTGAGGGTGTGCCCAGTGCTCTGGCTGCTCTGGGGGCTTCCACATTGTTCTCCCTCCGTGTGCTCAGTCCTGTCCCTGCCAGAGGGGGCAAAACCCTGCCCTGGGGAGCAGAGGCTGCGCTGGAGCCGCCTGAAGGCAGTGACCTGGGATCAGCCTCAACCTGGGTGGCAATGGATGGGATGGATTGGATGTGATGGAGATGATGAGTGGAGTGTATGGATGTGGATGGATGGATGGTGGGATGGATGGATGGATGGATGAGGGATGGATGGAGTGATGGATGGATGGATGGATGGATGGATGTGATGGATTGATGGTATGGATGGATGGATTGATGGATGGATGGATGGGATGGATGGATGGAATGGATGGATGGATGATGGATGGGATGGATGATGGATTGGATGGATGGATGATGGATGGATGATCGGAATGGAATGGATGGATGGATGGAATGGACTGGATTTCTGTCCTGCCCCGAAGGGGCAAATCTCCTGCCTGGGCTGGGGAGTGCAGGAAGGTTCTCCTTAGTCCCCTAGGAAGGAGGGACCTGGTCCAGTCCTCACTGGGGCAAGGCAAGTCTGTGGTTAGGTTCCTTCCTTTAAGCTGCTTGCTGGAATGAATAAGGTGTCGAAGTACTGTGGGGCCTAGTGGGAAGATTTACAGATTTGTGCGAGGGAGGCTTGGGGGGTTGTGACCTGAACGCCTTTCTTCTCGTAATTCAGCAATGTCGCTCAACAGTGGGGGCGGAGGTGCCAGACTGGTCCCAGGGGCAGCTGCTGCGGCTCCGACTATCCCTGGCCAGGAAGGAGCTCGCGTGTCCTAGAGGCTGTTCTCTGCTGGCGGTTGCTGGGAGCTTGGGGCTCAGGATAACCCCACAGGCAGGGCCAGAGCCCCAGGGTCTCTTGCTGCTCCCTCAGGATGGGATGTTGCGTGTCTATCCTCTGCCCTGTAATCCTGGGGTGGGGTGGGATTGGACACTTCTCCATCCCACCTGGCCGAGGTGCCTGTGGTGTGACAGGCTCTCTGGGGAAGGAACCGGGGACCATCAGAGGGGTGGGAGGGCAATGGACCTTCTGCAAACACTGCAAATAAAGGGATTTTCACCTGGGGGTTCCTTTGAGCAACTGCTGCCCCAGGGGGAATTCTCTTCTCTCTCCTCACCTGTGGCTGCTTCACTTCTGCATCCCCAGCACACACATCTATCCATCCATGCATCCATGCATCGCATCCATCCATCCATCATGGCATCCATCCATCCATCCATCCATCCATCATCATCCCATCCATCCATCCTTCCATCCATCCCTCCCATCATCCATTCCATCCATCATCCATCCATCCATCCATCCATTCCATCATCCATGCATCCATCATCCCGTCCATCATCCATCCATCATCATCCAATCCAATGCGCATCGCATCCATCCGATCATCCCTATCCATCCATCATCCATCCATCATCCATCCATCCATCCATCCATCCATCCATCCATCCATCCATCATCCACACCCTGGCTCACACCCCCGGGGCCGGGCTCCTGTCCCCTCCCCGTGCTCCCGACAGTGTCCCAGAGGGACAAACCCCTCGCAGGTGCCCCGGGAGCCTCAGCCCGTGCCCGGGGCAGGCGCTGCGCTCCCGGCCGGGGCTGAGCTGCCTTTTGTGGCTCTGGGCCCCGGTGATTGGGCGCTATTTTGCTCCGGCTCCCCCCGGCAGCTGTTGCTGTTCTTTACCCGGAGAGCCGGGGCCGCCGGGGGCTGCAGCCGAGGAGGAGGCGGCGCCGACCCCAGGTACGAATTTCTGGGGCTTTTACACCCTGATATGGGGCAGCCCCCGGGCAGCCCTGGCCGCAGCCCGGCTCTGTGTGGGGATGAACCCCACGGGGCTCATCCCCGGCCGGGGCTGACAGGGACACGGGGCAGGCGAGGGGATATTTTTGGAAGTTTCTTTGACGTGAGTCAGCGGTGCAGGCGACCTCGGGAGCCCGTGCRGGAGAAATCCCCGCGGCAGCAGAGCCGAGCTGATTATTTGTTAAGTGCCTGCGATTTTCAGCCTTTACGGGCGGATCTGGGTGAGGGGCGAGGGATGGGCGGGGGAGAGGGAGGGATGGATGGATGGATGGATGGATGGATGGATGGATGGATGGATGGATGGATGGATGGATGGATGGATGGATGGATGGATGGGAGCGCTCCTGGGCAGGGGCACTGCGCGCAGGGACTTGGGGGCTGCGGGTGACCGGTGCTGCCATGGGCAAAGTGTCCCTGGCATTGATGGCCACCCCTGGCACTGTGGCCACCCTTGGCATTGATGGCCACTCCTGGCACTGTGGCCACCCCTGCCCTGCCTGGCCTGGCAGTGGCTGTGCCTGGATCACCAGCCCAGGGTGGCTGTTCCTGCAGGTGACACAGCCCATCCTGCCTGGGGACAAGGACCCTGCGTGGGCTGTGGAGCCCCAGAGTGCATCCACCCCCTGGCAGGGCACAGAGCCCCATGTCCTGCCASAGGAGACAGAGCTGGACACGGATCTGGTCAGCTCTGGGGTCGATTTAATGCCTTTGGGGCCCATGGCAGGGAAGGACACCCACCTGCCCCTGGGTCTGGAGGCTGTTTGGGCTCCTCCATCAGGGTGAAGCCCAAGGGGTGGAGGCATGGAAAGAGCCTGGCACTCTGTGACAGGGCACTGGGCTCAGCTGAGGACTGGTGCGTGCTGTGGGCACAGTGTTTGATCCCTCTCCATTTAGTGAGGGTCCCTCGAGGTGACATTGTCCCTGTGTGATGCTGGAGAAAGACTTGGGATGTCATGAGGCCACCTAAGGGCTGTCCAGGTGGGCAGGGAGAGCTCAGAGGTGCCAGGGAAGGACAGGAGAAGAGGTCCCTTGGCCCCTGGTGAGGTGTGTGACTCTGCAGGACACAGCTCAGCCTGGCAGAGATGGTTCTGCATGGTGGTGTCACTTCACAGGGTGACCTCGGGCACTGAGGGACACCTGTGTGACACAGCCCCATGGGAGCATGGATCATGGCCAGGCAGAAAGGAGCRGAGGCTCAGACCCTCCTCCACCTTCCTGGTGCTCATCTGTGCCCCAAACCAGGGTGAATGATTGAGAAGCTCAAAATCAGGGCAAGCACAAGGGGGAAAACACTTTGGGGGAAAGTTCTCCACCTTTGTGCTTTCCCTGGGTCTGGAGCCCCCCAGGCACCACCAGAGTCCTGGGGCAGCTCCATCCCAGCAGAGGAAGGACCAGACTTACATCACTTAAACAAACCAAAGACTCTTTTTATTTCCCCCTGAAAGCAAAGACCTTTCAGATCATGGCCAAAAGGTTTCCTCATATTTATCTGTTCTGCCTCCAACAGTGAGTGTAGGTTTCATCCTGGGTACTGGTCTCTTTTTCTCAKTGTTCCACAGGGGGGAAATCAACTAAATCTGGCTCAAAGGGGGCAAAAATTCTTCCTTCTGGGGGGGCTGTGGCACCTGAGGCACTGGACTCGGAGGTGCCAAGAGGGCTGGGGCCAGTGGTGCTGGGACCCTGTGGTGCCTTCCCACCCCTGCAGCTCTTCCAGGGCAGAGAAACCCCCAGGACCCCCAGAGCCCAACACCTCCCCAGCCCTTCCTGGTGTTCCTGGGGACCCTCAGTTTGCTCTGCCACTTCCCAGCTGGGAAAAGCCCTGAGAGCCCTCCCTGAGCTCCTKAAGCTCCTTCTGGTTGCTCCATGGTAGCTGGGATCTCTCCTGCTGCCAGGCTCTGCCCTCCAGTGTCCAGCCTTGTGGTTGTGGGGTGCCTGAGCACACCCTGGGCTGTTGGTGCCCCCCTGTTGGCAGGGAGGTCACTGTCCCTTTGGCTGCCACTCCCCTGGGATATCCAGGCTGGTGACCTTTGGGGGCTCAGAGTCCCAGAGCTCCCATTGCACCCCTCAGTTCCTGGGGGGACTTTTCGCCTGACCTGGGACTCCTCTGTCCATCCATGGGTGACACCAATGGGGGAATCAGGGCCAGATGTCCCCTCTGTGCAGGCTGGGGGTGTCCCTGASGGGCCCACACCCCCCCCAGCCCCTGGTGATTCCCACCTTGCCCAGGTTTGTCACCTGAGGAGCTGAGCTGTGCCTGTGACAGATGGCAGCGCCCCGGTGAGCAGCGACAGCCACGGGACAGCGCAGAGCCCATGTGAGTGCCCGGGGCAGGGAGGGGCCTGGGGCATCCCTGTGCCAGGGGAGGGCAGGGGCTGCTGGGGGCATCCCTGTGCCAGGGGAGGGCAGGGGGGGCCTGGGGATGGATCCCTGTGCCAGGGCAGGGGTGTCTGGGGGGATCCCTGTGCCAGGGGAGGGGTGTCTGGGGGAATCCCTGTGCCTGGGAAGGGCAGGGGGCGGCAGGGATGGATCCCTGTGCCAGGGGAAGGAGTGCCAGGGATGGACCCCTATGCCAAAGGAGGGAATGCTAGGGATGGATGCCTGTTCAGAGAAGGGGGTGGTGGGGATGGATCCCTGTGCCAGGGCAGGCTGGGGGGGCCTGGAGGGATCCCTGTGCCAGGGAAGGGCAGGGGTTCCAGGGATGGATCCATGTGCCAGGGGAGGGCAGGGGGTGCTGGGGATGGGTCCCTGTGCCAAGGGAGGGGATGCCAGGGATGGATCCCTGTTCAGAGAAGTGGGGTGGCAGGGATGGATTCCCTGTTTGCCAGGGCATGGATAGGGTAGTGCTGGGATGGATCCCTGTGCCAGGGATGGATCTCTGTTCAGAGCAGGGGTGCCAGGGATGGATCCTTGCCAGGGAGGAGTGCCCAGGGATGGATGCCTGTGCCGGGTCAGGGTCAGGGGCCGGGCTGGGGCTGTCCTGCAGTGACATTCCGCCCAGGCAGGGTTGCAGCACGTCCATCCAGGTCCCCCAGCTGTCGCTGTCACTGACCGTGCCCGTGGGCAGCTCTCTCTGGTGGCACCGACCAGCGCCAGCCCGGGCCACAGCGCCCGCTCAGCGCCCAGCCCGGGGCACAGCGCGGCTCCCTCGCTCCCCCCGCAACCGAGCCTGCCCCGGGGCTGCTGCGAGCCCCAACCAGCCCAGGGGATCCCAAGCACAGCCTGGGGGTCCCGCCAGCCCACCCAGTGTTAGCCGGGGCTGACTCGGGGCTAAAGCCAGTTTAGATAGCAAAAAATACACCAGTTCTAGGCTGTAGAGGGTGACACGCCCCAGGTCTGCAGGAGCCGGTTGGTGCCTCTCGCTGGGGCAGCACTGTGGGACCCTCGGAGCAGCGTGTCCCTGTCCCTGTCCCGCCCCTGTCCTCCTGTCCCCCTGTCTGTCGGTGTCCCTGTCCCTGTCTCTGTCCCTGTGCCCCTGTCCCTGCCTCCTGTCCCCTGTCCTGTCCTCCTTCCCTGCTCCCTGCCCCTGTCCTGTCCTCCTGTCCCCCTGTCCCTGTCTGTGTCCCTGTCCCCTGTCTCTGTCCCTGTCCCTTTCCCTGTCCTCCTGTCCCCCTGTCCCTGTCCCTTTCCCTGTCTCTGTCCCTGTCCCCCTGTCCCTGTCCCCTGCTCCTGTTCTTATCCCTGTCCCTGTCCCATCCTTATCCCTGTCCCTATCCCTGTCCCTGTGCTGTCCAGTCCCTGTCCCTATCCCTGCCTGTGCTGTCCCTATCTCTGTCCCTGTGCTGTCCCTATCTCTGTCCTGCTCTGTCCCTATCCCTGTCCCTGTGCTGTCCCTATCCCTGTCCCTGCTGTGTCCCTATCCCTGTCCCTGTGCTGTCCCTGTCCCCCAGCCACGCTCCGCCCTCCCCGCACGGGAATAGAGGAGCAGAGCGACTCCGAGCAGGACGGGGGCCAGCCCGAGGCAGAGGCAGAGCCGGACATGCCGGAGCCAGCCCCGCCCGGCGGGGACAGGAGAGCGGCGAAGAAGCGGGCGGAGAAGGTGGGAGCCAAGGGCAGCGCTGCCGGGCCGCCAGGTGGGTGTGTGGGTGTCCTGGTTTGGAGAGACAGGAGTCTGCTAAGGAAGGCAGGAGCCTCCCTGAAATGGAGAATGTAAACCCTCCCCACCCCTCCAAATTGCTGTAAATTTTAAATGAAGGGGCTCTCAGGCAAAAATATGGGAGCAGGAAATAACAGTTCTTTAATAGGGAAAGGAAAAAAAATAAAAGGATAAAATAAACAGTGCAGTCCACTAGAACAACACTGACAGAGTCAGAACCCAACCTGACACCCTGTGGGTCAGGGTGTTGGTGGCAGTCCAATTGGAATTGTGGCTGCAGCCCTCCTGCAGTGTCAGGTGTGGTTCTGCTGGAGCAAGGGGGTTCTGTAGAGAAGGATGTATTCTTCTTCTGAATATCCAGTGGAAGGAGAGGCAGCTGCTGTTCCTCTGAGACATCCTGTGGAGAAAACCATGCTGGTGTCTCAAAATCTTGGATTATATCTAAGTAGCAATGCTTGGCTCCTCCCTCTGGGCTCACATCTCCCAATGGGATGCTGTAGTTCTTATCAGCCATGCAGTGACATTCAATAGCTGTTATCAGCAGRTGTCCCCTCCCGAATGTGGTCACTCAAAGAGAGAGATAAGGCAAACTGCCCAGTTGACAAAAGATAATCTGYCCTACAGATGGCAATTGAAAACATCTTGCCTTGCAATCCTCAACAGTGGGAAAGGCCTYCCCTGCCCCAGAACGGCCACCCTGCCCCAGGTGGCCACAGAGGCACAGTCCCCTGTCCCCGGCCAGCCCTGGAGGCGCTCTCTGGCCGTGGAAAGGGGAAATCAGAGACACGGGGATGGACATGGGGCTCCTCAGCCGCCTGCCAGATCCTCCTCCACCTCCWCCTCCTCCTCCTCCTCTCCATCCTGCCCAGATTTGCTGCTGCAGAAGGAGCACGGGCAGAGCTTTTCCCAGCTTGATCACCAGGATACCGTAATGCCACCGTGGCCCAAACCCCTCGGTCTCAGCCCCCGGGACACTCTTGTCACCCCTCCTGCAGTGCAAACATGTGGCAGGAGCAGCTCCTGCCCCTGCCCCTGTCCCTGTCCCTGTATTTGTCCATGTCCCTGTCCCTGCCCCTGTCCCTCTCCCTGCCCTTTCCCTGTCCCTGTTCCTGCCCCCATCCCTGCCCCTATCCCTGTCCCTGTCCCTGTCCTTGTCCCCTGCTCCTGTTCTTATCCCTGTCCCTCTCCCTGTCCCCATCCCTGTCCCTGCCCTTGTTCCATGCCCCTGCCCCTGTCCCTGCCCCTGTTCCCTGCCCTGAGCAGGCTGTGCAGGAGGACATTAAGAGCTCTTCCCACCCCCAGCTCAGAGCCCTTTGTCTCCTCCCAGTCTCCCCAGTAACATTTTTCSGTGCCCCAGTGCCCAGGAGCCTCCCCGTGCCGAGCAAGGCGGAGCCGCCCAGCCTGGACCCCGCGGAGGAGCCGCTGCTCTGGGAAGGGCTCACCCTCAACAAGTGCATCCTGGTGGCCTCGGTGGTGGCCCTGCTCAGCGTCACCTTCCAGGTGCTCCAAGGTGAGTGGGGAGCCGGGCGGAGCGGGAAGGAGTGGCCAGGCCGTGCTGCCACCTCCTGTCCCCTGCTGTCCCCTCCTGTCTTGCAGCGCCATGCTCCAAGGACGGACTCGCCCGCGGCCGCCAGGAGCCTCCGCCCCCTCCCGTTCCCGGTGGGTCCGACCCTCCATCCCCTCCCCGATCCCCCGGGTCTGGCCTGAGACAGGGCCCTGCGAGCCCCTGGCTGGGATGTCCCACCCGAGCAGCCCCAGCTGAGCGTGGCCTGTCCCTGTCCCCTCCCAGAGGTGGTGAGCCCCAAGGTGGAGATGCCAGAGGCGGTGACTGCCCAGCCTGCGCCGCCTCCAGAGAGCAGCGCGGTGGAGGAGGATGAGGATGATGAAGACGRTGACGATGACAGCGAAGCTGACAGCAACCTGGTACGGGGCAGGGTGGCACCTGCCRGGGCAGGGAGCAGCTTGTCCCCAGGGGGAGGGATGGRGAGGGGTCCCGGTGYCCTGGGYTGCATCMGCAGTTCTGGTGCCCTCTGTCCCCACAGGGAGAACCCTGGATCTTCAAGAAGTGGTTTGGCCGTGCAACACCAGAGGATGAGGACAAGGATGGGGACAAGGATGARGACAAGGATGAGGACAAGGATGAGGATGARGACAAGGATGAAGAACCTGCAGATGTCCCCGAGGTGCCAACGGCTGTGATGGAGGAGAAGAAGAGCCAGGAGAAGCAGGAGAAGAAGGTGGAGGAGGAGGAGGAGGAGGAAGAAAAGGAGGAGAAGGAGGAAGAAAAAGAGGATGAGGAGGATGGGGAGGATGAGGAGGAGGAGGAGGAGGACAAGGAGGACAAGAAGAAGGAGGACAAGAAGGAGAAAGCCCGGGAAGGCCGTGCTGTCCATGCAGAGCGGAGCAGCCGGAGGGAGCCACGGGCCAAGGACAGGACAGCGGGGGACAGAGCCGGCCGAGCCCCCCGGGCCCCCAGGGAACCCGAGCAGCAGCGACAGAAGAAACGGGACCGGGAGAGGAAGGAGAGGAAGGAGAAACGGCGGGAGCGGGATGAGCCCAGGAGGGAGGGGTGGAGGGGCCGTCCCGGCAGGGCTGACGGCGGCAGGGAGAGCCCGAGGCGGGACTGGAAGCCGCAGAAGGGCAGGAAGCCCTGGGAGCCGGGCAGGGAGGGCAGGGCCAGGGAGGGCAAGAGGCGCGACTGAGGCCGGGGTGGGCGCGGGGCTGGATGGAGCTGGATCCGGGGGGATCCGATCCCACCCCTGCCTGCCCTGCAGAGACACCCCCGGGCACGGAGCACCAGGACCCCCGAGCAGCAGCAGAGCAGCCCAGGAGCCTGGCATGAGCCTCCCCGGGGACTTTGGGCCTCCCTGGATCAAAGGTGACCTGAAAGGACTCATGGAAGGAGCTTCTTTGGGCCTCCTGCCTTCTCCATCCCCACCCAAAACCCCTCTGCAGTTCCCCTCCTTGTGGTTCTGGGGATCCCCACGAACAGAGTTGTGTCCAGACTGTGCAGCTCTTGGGTTAATGGTTTTATTGAAAGCAAATCAAGAGAGAAGAATAATCTGGGTTACGGAACCAGGCTGCAGCCGTCCTCAGAGGGACATCAGGGACAGACCCCCGACCTCAGCCAGCCCAGTGCCATCGCTGGGGCTGGCCCAGAAGGTGCTGGTGACAGAGCAGGGCTGGAGCCCYTCACCCAGGGGTCCCTGCAGGCCTCGCCTCCTCCGAGTCGCTTTTAGGAAGGAAACACAAGAGCAATATCACACAGCCAGAGATGTTCACAGCCCCCACCCATGGCAGGTTTCAGTATTTGCTAAATCAACAGTGGTTAAAATAAACTATTTTCATTTTTAATAAGGTATTCAACTGGATGTTTTTAAAAAATAGGGTAAAAAAAAACAAAGGAAAATGAGAAAAGCCCTAGTCCCTGGTTACGTTTTTTGTCCCTGGTTACATGTTTTGTCCCTGGTTACGTGTTTTGTCCCTGGTTATATGTTTTGTCCCTGGTTATGTGTTTTGTCTCTAGTTATGTGTTTTGTCCCTGGTTTTGTGTGTGTGTGTTTTCAGGGTTCATCCTGCAGGGCTGTGAGGTGGGACTGGTGGGTACCAACCTCCAGCCGTGCCTCCCCACTGCAAACCCCGAGGAGGTGCAGCCAGGACAAGCCCAGGAGCTGCTCCCAAGGGTTTGGCTCAGCTGGAAGATGATCTGGGCCGGGCGGCCCGTGCTGACGCYGGCGGGGACACGGAGCAGGTGCTCTGGCMGCCGTTTGCTCCCGCTCCCATTAATGGTGAGAGCAGCCCGGCAGCTGTAACGGGATCRCTCCCTCCCTCCTCCCCTGGCCCCGGCGGCGGGGTCAGCGCGGGGTGAGCAGATGTGACCTGGCCGGGAGCCCCAAGGCACGGCCAGCGGCTCCTCACGGCCGGGCTCGCACAGAGCCGTGTCCCCAGGGCAGGGCTGGTCTCTGCCAGGGGATTTGGCCTCTTGCTCTGCTGTCACAGGTGGAACCCTGTGGCCAGGGGGGGTCCCGTGGGCTGGGGAATGGCCAGAGGATGCTGCAAGGCTTGGAGGAAGCAGCAGCTGCCCTTCCCTGCCACTACAGGAGCAGAGAGTGAGGGACAAACAAGAATGGTCCTGCCTGGATCTGCCAAGCCTTGTCCTCCCCCMCGTACCCAGCGGAGGCGCCTCGGGCACCCTCAGCAGCGGGAGGGGACATCCCCAGCGGGACACGGAGCAGCCCCAGGGACAGGCACGGATGAACCCAGAACCAGAGCGATGCTTACGAGCGAAACCATGGGGAAAGGACACACAGGAGCTCCCGTCTCGGGAGAAGCACCAGATCCCGAGCCGGGAGGGCGAACYGGGACAGGGGCCGGGGTGGGGCGAGCGGGGAGGCCGGCGGGAGCCTCACCGGCAGCCGCACTCCTCTGCCACCATGTTGGGGTACTTGCGGATCTCCAGCCTGTCCGAAGAGAGGCTGATGATGAGCTGGTCCGAGTAGCGCACGGGCACGCAGCACGGAGCCCTGCGCAGCGGCGAGCCCCGGTCCTGCATGCCCAGCAGCAGCACCGTGTGCGAGAAATAGTTGGGCATGCGTGCGGACATCGGCGTCCGGCAGGGCCCCTCGCAGTTGTTGGCCGCGTACATGGTGGGCATGATGACGAAGTGGCTGTCGCGCAGGTCGATGGTGAGCTCCTGCAGGCGGCAGTGCCCCTGCTGCCGGGCGCTGCGGTTCTGCCGCTGCACCTTCCTGCGCTCCTGCCAGCGCGCCCGCACCGACTGCAGCGCCTTCAGCAGCAGCAGCGTGCGCAGCTTGCGGGAGCCCGGGCCCCGCTCGGCCGCCTCGGCCGGCCCGGGCTCGGCGGGGTAGTAACAGAAGGTCAGGAGGTGCTGGAAAAGCGCCGCGTTGGCTTGGAAAGCCGGGATGTCCCTGAGCTCCTGGATGACCAGCTGCAGTTTGCCCATCAGCAGCTGCAGCACSGTGCCCTCCGGCTGCCAGTCGCCCAGGTGCTGCTCCAGCACGGCCCCGCTGTCCTGGGGCAGCAGCAGCACCGAGGGCTCCTCCGACTGCACCAGCCGCTCCAGCGCCGCCTCCTCCGACAGGTTGAGCAGCTGGTGAGGGAGGGTCTCCATCATCTCGAAGTCCAGCCAGTGGTGGGCACTGGGCTGGGGGAGCGGCTCGCTGGAGGAGCTCAGGAGCTGCCGGATGAAGCGGCTCAGGGTTGCCAGGAACTGGGCGCTGCCCCCGGGCGCTGGGGAGGAGGCGTTGGCTTGGCCCGGGGCTGTGGGGGTCGGCAGCTCCTCGATCTCGGCCTGGGGCGGGCTGCAAGGAGAGCACAGGGAGAGTCACGGGGCCCCCGTGCAGCCCGGGGGTCCCAGCAGGCTGTGCCCTACAGCCATCCCTGGTCCCACAGCTGGGGCTGCCCCCGTCCCGCTTCATTCCCCAGCCCSTGTGTCCTCCCGTGCCCGCAGCGACAGCCACGGACCTGAGCTGTGGGTACGGAGCCGTGTCCACCACGCCCTCAGCAGAGAGGTAGGAGGATGGGGCCAAAGCCTCCTCTTCCTCCTCCTGCTGCCGTGACTTGGCCAGCAGCAGCAGCACCGGGGTCATCCGGGTGAAACATTTGTCATCGGAGCCGAACAGGAGCTGCTGCACCTCCGCGCGGGGCAGGGSGGCACCTGCTGCGGCCGCGAGAGGGGACAACGTCAGTCTGGGGTCTCCTGCGTGTCCCCACCACCTTTCGCGGGCCTGAGAGGACCCCAAAGGCCCAAGCGAGGACACGAGGGCGGGGATGCTGCTGTCCCCAGGGTGTCCCCCCGTCCCTACCTCCCGCGCCGCCGCGGATGGTCAGGGCAGCCGAGAAGCGGAGCCGCTCCGCGCCGCGGGTGACCGAGGCTGCGGCGGCTGCCAGGGCCAGGTACTGCGTGTCCCTGGAGAGGCAGAGCCTCTGCACCGAGGCAGAAACCACAGAGACCCCGAGGGAGGGAGTGAGTGCGACATCACGGGGGACACGCTCACCTGAGCCCCGCTGCGGTGCCCGGGTCACCCAGCCCAGGGAGCAGCCACAGGGAGGGTGGGGAGCGCTGGGAGCTTCGCCCCCAGCCCCAGAGCTGCTCCGGGGGTGCAGGGAACCCAGAGAACCCCCCCGGGGCAGGGTTCAGGACCCCAGACCGGGCTGGGCTCCCTGCGGCAGCCGCGGGCAGGGCGAGAGCTCCATCTGCAGGCACGGCGGGAGCGGGAGACGGGGCGGAGCTGCTGGGAGGAGACCGCGAAGGGACTGGGAGGGTCGGCCAAGGGCTGGAGGGGTGACAAAGGGGCTGGGAGGGGATGGTGAATGGATTGGGAGGGGATGGTGAATGGACCGGGAGGAAGGATGAATGAATGGGGAGGGGAAAGCAAAGGGAGCTGGAGGGGCTGCGGAATGGACTGGGAGGGATGACAGCGGCACTGGGACACCCCCGTCCCTCCCCTGCTCCCAGCAGGGCCCGGACCCACCTGGTCCCGCGGCAGCCCCGGGCCCGTGGCCAGCAGYTCCTGCGGGTGCCCGGAGCCCTCCCGGCGGCCCAGGTAGAAGAGCATCACGGCCGCCTGCAGCTCTCCCACGGCCCGTCCCACCTCCGCCTGGAAAACCAGCTGGAACCGCAGCTTCACCTGCGCCTCCCACTGCACTGCAAGCGGGGAGACACGGCCGTGAATCCCCTCCGGAGGGCGGGGAAGGGGCTTCGGGCCCAGCACTGTCCCCGTGAAGGGACCGGAGCACCGGGCCAGGAGCCGAGGGGGAGAAGGGACGCAGCAAATCCCGTCCCCGGCTGCAGGGAGATGGAGAGCGGGACACAGCCCGCACCCGGCGGGCAGGGAGCTGCCTCCCCCAGAGCCCATGCAAATCTGCTCTCCAGTGCCTCGGGGRTGCTGTGACCACTGCCCGGGGGARAGGCACTTCCCCGCTGCCGGCACTGCTGAGTCCAGCTGAAAAYCCAAAGCCCAGGAGAGGCGGAAAATYTCAGACGAAGGAAACAATCGCTGCCCYCGGGTTAAGGATTAAATTGGAGGGTGGAACTCCCTCTCCAGGACCGGGATCACCCCCGGGATGGGACGGGGGAATGTGTTGAGGATTTCCCATAAGGCTGAAGCTGCAGGAGCTCCACAGCCCCAAGCTCAGCAGGTGCCGGGCTCCCGGCAGAGCAGGAGCAGCTGAGTCTGAGCCCCTCCTTTCTCCCCAGAGCTGAGAGGGGACCCAAACACAGAAAGTGAGAAACACTGATGAGAGCAGAGCAGAAGCYGCCAAGAATCACAGAATGTCCTGAGCTGGAAGGGGCCCTCAAGAATCACCAGTCCCACCCCTGGCCCTGCACAGACACCCCAACAACCCCACCCTGTGCACCCCTGAGAGCGAGTCCCAAACGCTGCTGGAATGTGGCACTGGGTGTTGGACAGATGGCAAAGCCACACTGCCATCCTCACCTCCTTCAAAACATGCCCAGAAACATTTCAYTCCATCACTTTGCTGTTTTTAAAGGGAACCCAACCCCCAGATTTAATTCTGTGTTTAAATCCCTGACTCTGGGCCAGCAAACAGCACCACCACCACCCCGAGCCCTGCATCCTTCCCCTCCCTGCTCCACCTCAGAGCCTGCAGGGCTCTCCCACCAACCTTCCTCCAGGTGCAGGACCAGGAATCTCTCCAGCCCGGGCTCCAGGACGTGCTCGTGGATCCTCTGCAGGGGATGGGGAGCAGCCCCGGCCTCCCCGGGCCGGCACAGCCCGAAGGTCCCCGGCAGGGTCCCGTCCCAGCCCCGGCGCCGCCTCAGCAGTTTGATGAAGCTGCTCTCGTAGTGGCTGAGCACTCCCACCACCTCCAGCTGCCTCGGGGTGGCCCCGTCCTGCTCCATCCTCACCCTGCACACGGGCCCTTCCAGGCCCCCCAGGGGCCAGGGCTGCGGGCTAGAGCGGGGCCAGCCCGGGCCCTCCTCCTCAGCCGCTCCCTGCGGGCATTTGGCTCCCGGCTCCGGCTTGGGGAACAGGCGAGTGGCTCTCCTGGACTTGGGTGTCTCCTGTGAACTTCCATTGCCCACCTTGCTCCCTTCTGCTTCCAGCAGGCTCAGCTCCAGCAGGGAATCCCTTCCCTCTCTCCTGGGCAGAGCTGCCGAGGGGAGCAGCAGCGCCAGGCACAGCAGGAGCCCCCAGAGAGCGCTCATGATGCCAGCTCAGCTCTCCCCTGGAGCAGCTCAGGATCCCAAACCCTCGGCAGGCAGAGGGAGGACAGCTCTGCCTTTTAACCACGGGTGGCCTTGAGTGGCCGAGGCACAACCGCCTCCCCTGAGCCACCCCGGGGCTGTCGCGCTGCGGAGCAGCGAGGGAGGTGGCAAAGAAACTTTGTTTTGTTCTATTTTTGGGTCTGCAGCTCGTTTTGGAAACGTGCAAAGATTGAAGCTGTTGCACTGGCTCGTAGGGATGCACGGCCTTGACTTTGGATGTTTTCTAAAGGAGGATGAGTGTCTGGAATGGGATCCTCATGGGGACTGGCACGTACGACCCCATCAGCACTGAAACACCTGGAGGGGAGAGAGAGCCAGAGCAGCAGGAGGGGGACAGGGGCAGATAATGGGCTGAAATACAAAGTAAATGTATGGAAAGCATTCCTGCTTCTGGCTGGAAAACCTTCACCCTGCAGCTCAACAGGCTGCCCTGGAATARGGATTCATCCTGGGAATGAGAATCATGAGGGGCAGCAGCAGCCTGAGGACTTTGAGCACTCAGGACCTCCCTTAGAAAGTCTAACACACACCATTCAGRTTTCTTAATATCATTGTAAAGACCTTTCCCTCCATGAGATGCCCAGACCCACTGGAACAGCTGGAATTGCCAATGCCAGGTGGTCTAAACCATCCTGGAAACCCATCCCAAGAGAGTTYCTGATTTTGRGGAAATGTCCYRAMAAAAAAKTTCCAGACCYTTCCCTGRGTKTCCAAGTAYTTGCAGTCTGGAGCTCAGGATCATCAGAAAAGGATGGAGCACCCAAGGATGGAGCAGGACATGGACATGGAGGCCTGGAGGAGCCTGAGGTCACTTCTACAGGGGCTGGCAAAGGCCAGGGAGCTGCTCCAGGGCTGGAGCCAGCCTGGCACAGCTGGGCCTGCTCACCTGGACAGGAGAAGGCTCCAGGGAGAGCTCAGAGCCCCTGGCAGGGCCTGAAGGGGCTCCAGGAGAGCTGGCACATGGGACTTTGGACAAAAGGACCGATGACGGGCGAGACATGAAGCCCAGGGCATGTGCTCCCACTGCCACAGGGCAGGGTCTTGGATGGGATCATTAGGGTGAGGAATCAAGGGATGACTCTAATTCCCTTGGCCACACCTCTTGGCCAATAGAAACTCTTAGTGCCTGCTTCACTCCAGCTCACCCCATGATCCAGACCCTTTATCAAGTCATCTTTTCCTCACATAGGACCCTTCCCACATGGCACAATGGCAGGGTGGGCAGGCCCTGGCACAGGGTGCCCAGGAGCAGCTGGGGCTGCCCCACTGGATCCTGGCAGTGCCTCAAGGCCAGCTGAGGATGGGCTTGGAGGCAGGCCTGGCTACAGTCGAGTGAGAGGTGTTCCCTTTGCCTTATGGGAGTATTGGCCACTGCGTGGCTCTTTGAGTTCCAGAGTTGTCGCCCGTGTCCATAGTCCATAAATCCAGTCTGGTATTTTTGTAACTGTGAAGCTGGCACCACTCTCTAGCGCCCAGCAAAGAGGAAGGCTTTGATTGCCCCATCAAGGGGGTGCAGCTGCAGGGCTTCCATGGCCCCTCAAACAACCAGAACTGGTCAGGAACCCCAACCCTGGCCATGCCCTCACCCACTGAGCCCCCCAGGATCCCCCACYGACCCCCCAGTTCAGGAACCCGGGAAAGGGCAGAGAAATGGCACAACTGCTGCTGGTGCTGCTTCTTTATGGGAACCAAGTGATGGCTGGAAGGAAACCCACAGAGAACTAAAGACTTGTGTGAACAGAGCTGGCAGTGGGAGGAGGGCACACAATAAAATCATGTGACAGCAGGTGCTACACCATGGTACTGACACTTAATGAATTATAACAATAAACTTACTGACACTTAATGAATTATAACAATAAACTAAGATTTAATATCAGTAACAGGAGCCTTTCCTTGYCCMCCYTCAGTGAATGAACAGAGATGAAGGGCTGTGGTTRAATCAAAACTGATTAATGGSGGGTAATTAATGGGACAGCCTGAGGGGGATTCCTCAGGCCAAGACAGCTGATGGGAGGAGATGCCTTGAAATTCCCAATCCTTTGCCTCCTCTTTGGAGAATTTCCAAAATATAAGCAGCCTGGCAATGGGGGTGAGGGAAGTGAACCCCAAAAGCAGCACAGGAAAGCAGAGGGAAAGGAGAATCAAAAACCTTTTAATGAACCCACAGCGTTCATTGAGCTTTGCAGAGGTACAAAAAGGATCTGTTCCCTGGACAGGGGCTGAGCTGCACTCAGCAGGACACAAACCCCACGGGATGGAGCCCAGGGGGCTGTCTCTTATACACATCTAGATGTGTATAAGAGACAGGATGGAGAGCGGGACACAGCCCGCACCCGGCGGGCAGGGAGCTGCCTCCCCCAGAGCCCATGCAAATCTGCTCTCCAGTGCCTCGGGGGTGCTGTGACCACTGCCCGGGGGAAAGGCACTTCCCCGAAAATCTGGGGCAGGACTGGCACCAGTGACAGATGCTGCCAGGGCTGGGACAGGAGGGGGACAGGAGGGGCCTGAGCTGTGCTCTGGGGCAGAGAGCAGCTCCGGGTGCTGGGCAGAGCTGTCAGCAGGCTGCTGGGCACTGCCCAGGCTCCCCAGGGAATGGTGCCAAGGCTGCCAAGACTCCAGGAGCTCCCAGGGTGCTCAGGTGGGGGGTGTGGGGTGTTGTGCAGGGACAGGGTGGGATCAATATCCCTGAGGGTCCCTCCAGCTCAGGGCACTCCAGGGTTCTTGTCAATCTCTGATTTAATTATTCCCTTTTCTCTCCCATTCCCAGTTCTTCCTTCAATTCACTTCAAGATGGAGAAGCCCCCGGCCCCCCCAAACCTCCCCCCGGCCCCCGACCGTCAAGCGGCCGCCGCCCCCTGCCCTGATGAACGGGCTGCCCGCGGCCGCCCCTGCCCGACTCCATGCCGCCCCCTCCCCCCCCGGCGGGGCATGGCGCCTGCCCCCCATGCCCCCCTCGGGGCCCGTGCCGCCCGCCCCCGGTGCCCCCCCAGCTGCCGCCGCGCCCGGCGTGCCCCCCCCCGCGCCCCTGCCCCCCATGCTGCGGCCCGCCGCTGCCCGCCGAGGGGCCGGGCACCATCCCCCCGCCCCGCCCTCCAGCTGAAGCCCCCCTGGGCTCCATCCGTGGGTTTGTGTCCTGCTTGAGTGGCAGCTCAGCCCCTGTCCAGGGAACAGATCCTTTTTGTACCTCTGCCAAAGCTCAATGAACGCTGTAGGTTCATAAAAGGTTTTTGATTCTCCTTTCCCTCTGCTTTCCTGTGCTGCTTTTGGGGTTCACTTCCCTCACCCCCATTGCCAGGCTGCTTATATTTTTTGGAAATTCTCAAAGAGGAGGCAAAGGATTGGGAATTTCAAGGCATCTCCTCCCATCAGCTGTCTTGGCCTGAGGAATCCCCCTCAGGGCTGTCCCATTAATTACCGCCATTAATCAGTTTTGATTTAAACCACAAGCCCTTCATCTCTGTTCATTCACTGAAGGTGTGGGAAGGAAAGGCTCCTGTTACTGATATTAAATCTTAGTTTATTGTTATAA
>NDFG01000022.1:529880-552898 GCA_002167245.1 Sporophila hypoxantha
ATTGCCGGGCATGATTCTCTCTGCTATCTCTGGTAATCGAAATCTGGGGGCCACAGGGGCAGCCATTAACAACCCCCCTCTGCCACCCAAGCCCCTGCTCAGAATCACAGAATCGGCAGAATTGATGAAGGTTGGGATGAGATCTCTGTCACAGATGTCTTTTATGAAAAATCCTTTTGCTAGGATTTTTACTCCTGAGAAGCTGGAGAGGCTTCAGAAATGAAATGTAAAAATGTGTTAATCTGCTGCTGTGGAATGAAACAGGAGCATCTTGATTGGTCCATGTGTGTTGTTTTTAATTTAATGGCCCAATCACAGTCAGCTGGCCCTCAGACTCTCTGAGAAGTCAGAGCCTCCCCATCCCTTTCTCCTTCTTCCCCTTCCTTCCCCTTTCCTTTCTCTTTCCTTTCCTTTTCCTTTCCTTTATCCTTCCTTTCTTCTTTCTCTTCTCCTTTCCTCTCCTCTCCTTCTTTCGACTTTCCTTTCCTTTCCTTTTCCCTCTTCCTTTCCCTTTCTTCTTTCCTTCTCCTTCCTTTTCCTTTCCTTTTCCTTTTCCTTTCCTTTTCCTTTCCTTTCCTCTTCCTTTCCTTCCCTTCCTTCTTCCTTCCTTCCCTTCCTTCCTTTTTCCTTTCTTCCCTTTCCTTTCTTTCGGCCTCGATACTTTGCTTCTATTCTTTAAGTATAGATTTAATATTGATTCCTTTTCTTTTAATATAATATATATCATAAAATAATAAATCAGCTTCTGAAACATGGAGTCAAAGATTCTCATCTTTTTCCCTCAGTCCTGGGACCCCTGTGAACACACCACACAAACACATCCCTCCTCTGCACCCGCAGCTCTGCTCAGGAAATCACAGAAACAATATGAGATGAAGAGAACCTCTAAGATCATCGAGTCCAACCTATGCCCTAACACCTCAACCAGACTGTAGCACCAAGTGCCATGTCCAGGCTTTTTTAAACACATCCAGAGATGGTGATTCCACCACCTCCCTGGGAAGAGCATTCCAGTACTTTATTCTCCTTTCAGTGAAAAATTTCTTCCTAATATCCAACCTATACCTTCCCTGACGTAGCTTGAGACTGTGTCCTCTACAGTCTGTGTCCTGTCCTTTTTGCTGTCAGACTGCCCCAAAAGGCTCCCAAACCCAGCTGCTGCCTCCCTGTTCTGAGATGAGAAGCTCTTCAGCACAGGATCTTTTTCTGACCCTGCTGAGGCCTCTTCCAGGCTGGGGAAGTGGCCAGGAGCTGGCTGGGTCAGCACAAAAACCTCAGGGATGTTTTTCAGCATCACAGAACAATGAGGTTGGAAGAGACCTCTAAGATCATCGAGTCCAACCTATGCCCTAACACCTCAACCAGACTGTAGCACCAAGTGCCATGTCCAGGCTTTTTTTAAACACATCCAGAGATGGTGATTCCACCACCTCCCTGGGAAGAGCATTCCAGAAAAATTTCTTCCTAATATCCAACCYAYACCTTCCCTGACGTAGCTGGAGACTGTGTCCTCTGGTTCTGTCAGTGCTGCCTGGTGGAARAGMCCAACCCCACCTGTCTCCAACCTCCCTTCAGGAAGGTGTAGAGAGCAATAAGGTCACCTCTGAGCCTCCTCTTCTCCAGGCTAAACAGCCCCAGCTTCTTCAAACATTCCTCATAGGGTTTGTGCTCCCAGCCCTTCACCAGCCTTGTTGCCCTCCTCAACATCCTTCCCAAACTGAGGCCCAGAACTGGACACAATAATCAAGATGTGGCCTCACCATTGCCAAGCACAGGGGCAGAATGACCTCCCTGCTCCTCCTGGCCACAMAATTCCTGATCCAGGCCAGGAGCCATTGGCCTTCTTGGCCACCAAACACATCCCCCAGTGTGGAGCAYACYCAGAGCAATCCCCARTGCAAAGGAAATAAACAGCAGAGGAAAGGCTGAGAATCCCAGAAGGGTTTGGGATTAAAGACCCCAAACTGAATTAGGGGAAATTTAGGAGAGATGTTGGGAAGGAATTGTTCCCTGTGAGGGTGGGGAGGGCCTGGCACAGGGTGCCCAGAGAAGCTGTGGCTGCTCATCCCTGGAAGTGTCCAAGGCCAGGGTTAGAGCAGCCTGGTCTCATGGAAGATGCCCTTGCCCATCACAGGGAGAATGGAAACAGATCATTTTTAATGTCCCTTCCAGCCCAAACTCTCCTGTGATTCTCATCTCAGACTCCACATTGCTCTCCCACTACACAGCCTGATAGCTGAGCTCAGGGATTTGCTCAACACAATCAGCTGCAGCAGCTAGGAAGACAAGGCCTCCTTATTACTATTGATTTATTAGATCCTGCATAAGAACTGCTCAATTTAGCAGCAGTGTTGTTACCTGGAAAAACCCTGACAAGGAGAGTTTGAACCCTGCCCTTACCTGGAAGAGAAGGCTCTGCTTGGCCTGTTTCTGGGTCTCTCTGTTTGGTCACTGTAAAGAAAATAAGAAAGCTGAGAACATGCTCCAGCAGAGTGAGAAGCAGCATTAATCTGCATTAAACTTTCCAACAATTAAATATTACAAGATTTTTCTCCTGTTTATCAAACAAATTGTCACAAAGCTACTTCTGTGAGGGTGGGCAGGCCCTTGGCACAGGGTGCCCAGAGCAGCTGGGGCTGCCCCTGCATCCCTGCAGTGCCCAAGGCCAGGCTGGACAGGGCTTGGAGCAGCCTGGGACAGTGGGAAGGTGTCCCTGCCATGGCAGGGGTGGCACTGGATGGGATTTAATGTCCCTCCAACCCAAACCAGTCTGGGATTGTGTCACTTGCATGGGCAGGTTTGGGCCCTCACCCCAAGGAGGACACAGAGGGGCTGGGGGTGTCCAGAGCAGGGAATGGGGCTGGGAAGGGTCTGGAGCACCAGAGGGGGCTGAGGAGCTGGGAAGGGGCTCAGCCTGGAGCAAAGGAGGCTCAGGGGGCCCTTGTGCGCTTGCACGCTCCTGCCAGGAGGGACAGCCAGGGTGGGGCTCTGCTCCAGGGAACAGGGGACAGGAGGAGAGGGAACAGCCACACAGCTGTGCCAGATTTAAGTTGGATATTAGAAAATTCCTTCCCTGAAAGGGCTATAAAGCACTGGAAGGGGCTGTCCAGGAATCACCATCCCTGGAAGTGTAGAACACTTGTGGCATGTGGCACCTGGGGACATGGTTTCGTTGTGGCCTTGGCAGTGCTAAGTTTACTGTTGGACTCAATGATCTTAGAAGTATTTTTCCAACCTAAATTATTCCATGATTCTCCTCTACTGAAGTTCAGCTGCTGTGGGGCAAAGCACTGGTGAGATTAAAAAGCCAAATTTTGTACTGAAGGCCAAAAAAACATGAAAAACAGAAAAAAAATCCATGAGTTCTGCATGGAGTGAGTGATTCACAGCATTAATGAAAGGTGCTGCAGCACAAGAGGAGGAGGAGATGAAATGYCATCATCTCCCTGGCAGCCTGAGACACACCCATCTATTATTGAAGTGCTTCTCCCTGCCTGTCAGCCATAAAGAGAAGTTCCATGAGCAATTTGAACAATAAAAAGGTTCCAGGAAAGAGCCCATATCTAATTCATGGGCAGAGCTGCTCAAAAGCCCAATGAATAATTCACATCCCACCAGGCAGGGACTGCCCAGCAGGGACCCCCTGCCTCACCTTTGTAGCCTGGGCGCCCAATTTTCACAAATTTCTTCACTTCCACTTTGACCTTCTCTGGGGCAGGCTGGGCTGGGGCTTCCTTGGCTTCCTTGGCAGCTCGGCGTGCCCTGGGGATTCATTCAGAATTTAAGAATTCTTGTTTCTAAAGGAAACCCAGGAGCAGTTTGGATCCCTCAGCACAGCATTCCACAGGAATCATGCCAGGAAATCCTATTTTATCCCCAGCTGTATCCATCCTCCCCCTAGCTARAGGCTGTCACTCAACCATCTGATCCACCCTCACCATGACCTTGAGGCCAAGCTCCACAGATGGATTTGAGAAAACTTGAATTCTTGAAAGCAACATGAAACCAAACCCACAGATCAAGCAAAGCAAACTGGATTCCTTAAAAMAAAACTTACAAACTTCTCTAAACCTGTATTGATAAATCCAGATCACAAAATTTTGGAATCTCCTGAGGTGGAAGGACTCACAGGGATCAAATCCAGCCCCTGGGCCTGAACAGACACCCCAACAATCCCACCCTGAGCATCCTTGAGAGCATTGTCCAAATGTTCCTGGAGCTCTGGCAGGCAGAGGTCCTTCTAACTAGACTCAGACAATTTGTTTTTCAAACTCTCTCTCCCTCTTCCTTCAGCAATTTCCCAACTGGATTTGAACTTTAGCTTAAAATGGAGATCTTCAGCACCATTTTCCAAGCAGATCCAGGCTGTGCCTCCTGGCTGCAGGAGGAACCACAGTAAAATAACAATCAAGCACAGTGCAGTGGAGTTAAAGGACTACAGRCACCCAACATCATAACATGAAAGTGCTTCAGTAATGGAGAATAAAGTTATTTTAGAGGATAACTTACAAATTGGTCTGATGCTTCTTCCCCTGGGTATGTGCTAAGTAACTCCCCTGAAATAAAAACCAAGGTAGAAGTTAAATGAAACACTCCTGTCACAGGGTGGTTGCATCACTCCCTGACAAGGGTGTTTTAATCCTCAGCACAGAGGAATCTCACTCCAAAAGTGCAGATTGCTCTCTGCTGCTGAGCTGTCATGATGTCTGGGTTATAAGATATGTGCGTTTTTTATTTCTTATATGTTAGAAGTGAGGCAGTTATTTTTTGTTAATTGGGCAGTTTACTTTWTCTCTTTTGTAACTAATTTTCCCTCTGGGGAGATACCTTTTGTTAATGGGCTATTGACTCTCACTACATAACTGATAAAATTACATCATCTSCTTGKGAGATGTCCTGCTCAGGAGGAGCTGAGCATTCTTACTTAGATATAATCTGAGATTTAGAACACTGGAAGCAGAGTTTCTCTACTAGATTCYATGAAGAACAGCTTTATTTTTTTACTAGATTCTCAGAAGAAGACCAAGCTCATCTACACTACTGAACCTTCAGAAGAGAACTACACTCCTCAGCAAGATCACAGCTCACACTGTCAGGTTTAACCACCTGTCCTAGAGGGCAATGTGTGTTCTATTTGCATTCTGTCAGAGCTGGGGCAGTTCTCTGCTGTCCATGGGGCAGTTTTTTCTTTATCTCTCCCACAGCCAACCCTCCCTGCAGGAGATCTCTGCTGTCCATGGCCACTGAGTGTCCCTGCAGGGCTGATCCAATTCCAGCATCCCATGGGGAGATGCTGCGCCCAGGGGAGGAGCCAAGCATTCCTACCTGGATCCAATCTGAGGTTTTGGGACAGCAGAACAGCCTTTCCACTGCATTCCCAGAGGAGCAGCTGCCTTTTCCATTGGACCTTCAGAGGAAAACTCCACCCTGCTGCAGCAGAAGCACAGCTGGCACTGCAGGAGGGCTGAGCCCCCATGGGATGGGGCTGTGCCACCCCCTGACACACAGGGGGCAGGGCATCTTCTGACTCTGCCAGTGTTGTTTTGTATTACTGCACTGCTTATTTTATTTTTATTTTCCTCCCTAACAAAGAACTGTTATTCCTGCTCCCATATCTTTGCCTGAGAGCCCCTTCATTTCAAATTTATAACAACTCAGWGGGAGGRGGTTTACATTTTCCATTTCAGGGGAGGYTSCTGCCTTCCTGAGCAGACACCTGTCTGTTCAAACCCAGACACCMCCCCTCATGTSTCAGCAGTCACTGCCCAGGTGCTGAAGYTCCTGTTATTCCCAAGTTGCTGCTGCTGGGATCAGGCCAGGCAGGTGTTCCCTCACCTCATTGTTGTGCAGCGTCAGGCAAAGCTTGCACTCATAGGAGCCCAGATGATTTTTCATAAAATAGGGGTCCTGGGAAAAGAATGATGGACAAATTATGAGCAAAATCCATTGGCAAAGCAAGAGAATAACCAAAATACTGCAGAGTTCTGCACTGGAGGAAGTGGCTCCTCCTCCTGAGGGTGCTGGCACTGCCCAGGCTCCCCAGGGAATGGTCCCAGTCCAAGGCCAGAGCTCCAGGAATGTTTGGATACCAATCTCAGGGATGCTCAGAGTGGGATTTTTGGGGTGTCTGTGGAGGGCCAGGGGCTGGGCTGATCATCCCTGAGGGTCMCTCCCAGCTCAGGAAATCCCAGGATCCTGTAGCTGAGCTCACATTTGAAATTAACAGCACAAGAGAGCTTTAGGAGGAGGAAACAGAGAGAGAACCAACAGCAACTGGTTACAGAATTCCCARCTGCAGCAGGAAACACCACAACCCAAACCAGCCCTGGGGAGACTGGAAATAGATGGATACACAAGAGCTGGCACCTCCCTGYCACTCTGTCCCAAACATTCCTTATTCAACCCCCACATGCCCACAAACAGAAGTATTTAAACCCAACCCACAGCTCAGCCTGGACACAAGAAGGCTCTGGGGTSACCATGGAGCCTAAGGGGGCTCYRAGAGAGCTGGAGGGGAACTTTGGAACAGGACAAGGGGGAATGACTTCAAATAGACCAAGAGTAGCTTTAGATGGGATAGTGGGAAGAAATTCTTGGCTGTGAGGGTGGTGAGACCCTGCCATGGATTTCCCAGAGCAGCTGTGGCTGCTCCTGCATCCCTGGAAGCATCCAAATCCAGGCTGGACAGGGCTTGGAGCACCTGAGACAGCTGCAATGTCCCTGGATGAGCTTTAATGCTCCTTTCAACCCAAAGCCCGCCATAGATGTGACCCTGCACGGTGTCCCCAGGGCTGGGGGGTGCCCTGTACCTTGTTGATGTCGATGGTCTCCAGGGCCAGCTGGCGGAGCCGCTCCCGCCGGTCGCGGTTGCTCTCGGAGGCCGAGGCCACGCCCCCGCTGCCCGTTTTCCCCCCGGGGCGGTGCTGGAAATCCATGGCGGGGATCCCTGCGCTTCAGCTCCTCGAGAAACGGGCAATCTGGGAAAAGAAAGCGGTAATTGAACCACAGGATTGCTCAGCCCAGCAGCGAGGATGGGGGTGACACCCCAAACGTGCCCTGGGCACACAGCACGGGATGCAATCCCACATCTGGTACCACCAACTCAGGAAAGAGGAGTAAAAGGATCCAGAAAATGCCCCCGGAGCCCTTCCCATCTCCTCAGCCACTCCCAAGCCCAGCTGGGCCCCAGTGAGGCCAAGCAGCCCCACCAGAGGCCCCCCAAGACCCCCCAACAGGAGCCTTACCCCCTCACTTGAGGCACAAAGAGCCCCAGAGCTGCCCCCTGTCCAGCACCAGATCTGCTGCTCCCCACCACCCCCCAAAGCCCCAGGGCCACCCTCCCACCGTGGGAGGCTCAGAGCCCCCCAAGCCCCCAACAAGGTCAGGGGCTCTGAGCAGTGTCCCCAAGCCCCAGGTGAGGTCCTRGAGTCCCCCCCAAAGCTCCCCAGACAGAGCCCAAACACTGGAAGGACCTTTGAGGAACCCCAAACCCTTCCCCACAGAGCGCCCAGTTCCCCCAGTGTCTCTCCCCCAGTCCCTCTCCAGCCACATTCCCCAGCAGCTCCAGTCCTGGTTCTCCACTCAAGGCCCCCTGACTCCCACTCAGGTGCTCCTCTGACCCTCCCCATATTCCCAGTCCTCCCCTGGCTCCATCCCAGTTTCCCACTCATGAGTCTCCAGTTCTCCCAGTCCTGTCCTGATGGCACCCCTGGTTTCCCAGTCTGGATTCCCCAGAGCACCCAGCTCTCCCAGTGCCCCTTCCCCAGTCCCTCTCCTCTCACTCCAGTCCTGATTCTCCTGTCAGAGTCCCCCAAATACCCCCAGTCCTGCTTCTCCTGATCCTCTCAGTGCTACCCCCATTTTCCCCATCCTGATTCTCCAGTACCCCCAGTCATCCCGCCCAGTTCTCCCAGTCCCCCTCCAGCAACTCCAGTCCTGATTCTGCACCCAGGAGCCCCAGTCCTGCCCTCCCAATGCTCCCAGTACCCCCAGTGCTGCTCTGCTCCTACCCCAGTTACTCGTCATTCTCCAGTTCCCCCAGCCCCACCACCCCAGTTCTCCTGGTCCCTCCTTATCCAGCACCTTCGGTTTTCCAGCCCAGGTTTTCCAGCCCCCCCAGTCCTCCCACCCAGTTCCCCCAGTACTTTTCCAGTAACTCCATCCCAGTTCTGYACTCAGGGCCCCCCAGGTGCCCCCAGTCCTGCCCTGCTGATCCTCCCAGTAGCCCAAACCCTGCCCGGGCCCTACCCCCAGTTTCCCACCCGTGATTCTCCAGTTCCCCCAGCCCCACCACCCAGGCTGCCCAGCTCTCCCAGTCCCTCCTTCCCAACACTCCCAGTCCCTCCTTTCCAGTTCTCCCAGTCCCACCTCATCCAACAGTCCCAGTCCCTCCTTCCCAGCTCTCCCAATCCCTCATACCCAGCTCTCCCAATCCCTCCATACCCAGCTCTCCCAGTCCCTCCTTCCCAGCTTTCCCAATCCCCACTTCCCAGTTCTCCCAGTCCCTCCATACCCAACTTTCCCAATCCCTCCATACCCAGCACTCCCAGCCTCTCCTCACCCAGCACTCCCAGTCCCTCCTTCCCAGTTCTCCCAGTCCCTCCATACCCAAAAGTCCCAATCTCTCCGCACCCAACACTCCCAGCCTTTCCTTACCCAGCTCTCCCGGTCTCTCCATACCCAGCACTCCCAGCCTTTCCTCACCCAGCACTCCCAGTTTCCCAGCTCCAGTTCCCCCAGTCCCTCCTCACCCAGCTCTCTCGGCTATCCCAGCTCCAGCTCTCCCAGCTCTCCCAGTCCTGCCCCGTTCCCCCTCTCCCCTCACGGCCCCCTCCTCCCTCTCGGTACCTGCGCGCGGCCCCGTTCTCTCCCCGGCGCATGCGCGCTCCCGTCCCCACGCATGCGCGCTCCCGCCGCCCCGCCAGCCTTTCCGGCGGCTCTGAGGGCGCTTCCGGCGGCGCTGGCGGCGGCCCGGGCGGGGCCATGGGCCGGGGCGGGCCCGCCATGCGCTACAACGAGCGGGAGCTGCTGTCCCTGGCCCGCCAGCCCGCCGAGAAAGCGGCCGAGATCCGCATGAGCGTCCCCAAGAAGGGCAGCGGTGAGGGGGAGTCAGGGCTGGGGTTGCTGGGGTGGGAGCAGGGCAGGACCGGGGGTGCCTGAGGGGCCCCGAGTGCGGAATCAGGTCTGGGGTTACTGGGGAATCAAGGCTGGGGTTATTGGGGTGGGAGCAGGGCAGGACCGGGGGTACCTGAGAGGATCGGGGGGGACAGGACTGGGGGTGCCTGAGGGGCCCCGAGTGGGGAATCAGGGCTGGGGTTACTGGGATAGGATCAGGGCAGGACCGGCGGTACCTGAGGGCATCGAGTGGGGAACCAGGGCTGGGGTTACTGGAGAGGGACTGGGAGAGCTGGGGGTGCTGGAGGATCCGGGCTGGGAAAGTGGGAGTAATGGGCGAGGAGGGACTGGGGTGGTGGGACTGAGGGCACTGGAGAAGCACCAGTGRGAAACTGGGGTAGGACCGAGTCAGGACTGGGAGAACTGGGAGTACTGGGGAGGCAGCTGCAGGGAGAGCGAGGTTGGAGGGCGGTGTGGGGAGGAAGGTGAAGAAGGGTCAGGAGTGAGGATGCCTGGGGGGCCCCGACTGCAGAATCAGGACTGGGGATACTGGGGAGGGACTGGGAGAGTGCCATGGGTGCCATGAATGGTGGAGCTGGGGGAACTGGAGAATCACGGGTGAGAAACTGGGAGTGGGACTGGGGGTACTTGAGGGGCCCCGACTGCAGAATCAGAACTGGAGTTACTGGGGGGCAAGGCTGGAGAGGGACTGGGGGAGCTGGGTGGGAGCATTGAGGGTGCTGGAGGATCCAGGAAACCAGGGCAGGACTGGGAGTGCTGGGCACAGGGGGTGGGTGGGACTGGCTGTACTGGGTGGGCAGCACTGGGAGTACTGGGCAGAGGGGCAGAGTGGGTCTGGCTGTACTGGGTGGGCAGCACTGGGAGCACTGGGCAGGGCACTGGGAGCACTGGGCAGAGGGGCAGGGTGGGACTGGGTGGGCAGCACTGGCAGCACTGGGCAGAGGGGCAGGGTAGGACTGGCTGTACTGGGTGGGCAGCACTGGGAGCACTGGGCACAGAGGATGGGTGGGACTGGCTGTAATGGGTGGGCAGCAGGACTGGGGACAGGCAGACTGGGAGGGCTGGACTGTGGGAATGGGGAGCACCAGTGGTGGGATCCAGTCTGTTTATGGGAGCTGGGCTGGGCTCAGGGAGATCCCCCATTTCCAGGGGATCTGGGGAAGAAACTCTTCCCTGAAATCTCCCAGTAAATTCCCTTGCAAACCAGCCTGATTCCCTACTCCCTCCCTTGTGCTGAGCCTTTCCTCCTCTGAGCACCTGCTGGACTTTGTCCCTGGGAGGTGACACCTGTGCTGGCAGCTCCAGGTGGGGCTGCTGGCATCTGGAGCTTTTCCTGGAGTGCCTGAGGCGCTGTGCTGCTGCTGGGAGCTCTGAGTGCCAGGCAGGAGCTGCAGGAGGAGCTGCTCAGAGGCTCTGTCACCCCCAGGCCACTTTGTCACCCCCAGGCAGTGTCTGGGGGGGTGCAGGGGGTGCTTTGGTGGGCTCAGGGCTGGCAGGGGGTGCCCCCTGTGCCCTCTGTCTCAGCCCTGCCCTGCTGCCCTGTCCCTGCAGTGCTGAAGAAGCGCCTGGTGAAGCTCGTGGTGAATTTCCTCTTCTATTTCCGCACCGATGAGGCCGAGGTAGGGATTGAGCCCTGGCTGGGGTTTGTTCCCCTCCTCCTTTCTTCTTTTTCTGTGCCTGGGTTGTGTGGGCTGGGAAAATGGAGCAGGGCAATGGAACAGGGTCCACCTTCCCTCTTCCACCAGCTCAGCAGGGCTCCAGGAGAGCTGGAGAGGGACAGGACMYRGGGAATGGCTTCCCACTGAAAAAGTGACATTKAGATGGGCAAAAATTCCATTTAGATGGRATATTGGGCAGGAATTGTTCCCTGGCACAGCTGGGCCTGCTCACCTGGACAGGAGAAGGCTCCAGGGAGAGCTCAGAGCCCCTGGCAGGGCCTGAAGGGGCTCCAGGAGAGCTGCACARGGACTGGGGACAAGGCCTGCAGGGACAGGASCCAGGGAATGGCTCCCACTGCCASAGGGCAGGGATGGATGGGATCYTGGGAATCAGGAATTGTTCCCTGGCAGGGTGGGCAGGCCCTGGCACAGGGTGCCCAGAGCAGCTGGGGCTGCCCCTGGATCCCTGGCAGTGCCCAAGGCCAGGCTGGRCAGGGCYTGGAGCAGCCTGGGACAGTGGGAGGTGTCCCTGCCATGGCAGGGGTGGCACTGGATGGGCTCTGAGGTCTCTTCCTACCCAAAGAGCTCTATGAAATTAAAGATAAATCAGGTTTTCAATCCCTCCTCTGCTGCCTGATTTGCTTCTGGCACTTTGGTTCAGTTGGACAGGGATTTCCTGTGGTTGATGTTGTTCATGGCCAGTGTCACCTGCTGTCCCCACGTCCCTGAGTTTTACCAGGTGCATTTTTGTCCCTCCTGAGCTGCTCCAGCTCCCCTCACCCTGTTTAACCCCTTGCAAGGCTCAGCACAGCCCTTGCACAGCTCAGTGTTGGCTATTCTGGGTGTCACAGTAAATTTTCATCTTTGATTTTAAAAGCAAGAGTTCTCTGGTATCACAGTGGTAAAGACCAGGCTGAATCCGAGCCAGAAGAGCTGATTAACACCTAATTAACAAATGCAAAGTGCTACAGGTGAGACTGGCATGAAAAGGTTGATTAAAGGAACATGAAATATGGTGCAATCAGACTGAATTMTGTAGAAGCAGCACCAGCTTGTGAAAGTTGCTTTAAAGGCTCCATGAAGCTCTGTGGGTTCAGCCCTGGTGGTGCTGGGGGCTCTGTGGGTTAAACCCTCTCTCCCTGTGTTTCCCAGCCCATTGGAGCTCTGCTGCTGGAGCACTGCAAGATCACCAAAGAGGAGGAGAACGTCTTCTCCATCAGTGAGTGCTGCCTGGGCTCCCTGTGCCTTCCCCTGCTGGCACGTGGGGAAGGGAATGTTGGGAGTGCTCAGTTCCTGCTCTCCCTGTGTCCTGGGGGCAGCTCAGCCCTTCCCCTCCTCTCCCTCTGTGGGGTTCAGGTTCTGCTCCCAGGGAACAGGACAAGAGGAAATCCCCTCCAGTTGTGCCCAGGGCAGGTTTRGGTTGGATACTGGGGAWAATGTACTCCCCAAAAAGGTTTGGAAGCACTGGCACAGGCTGCCCAGGGCAGTGGTGCAGTCACCATCCCTGGGAGTGTTCAGAAGATCTGTGGCACTTGGGGACAGGGGTGAGGGGTGAACCTGGTGCTGCTGGGCTGATGGGTGGAGTTTTCCAACTTCACCAGTTGCTCAGCCTTTCCCCTCCTCAGCTGTCCCTCACTGTGCCCATGGCCCATCCCAGGGGGGTCTCAGGGATGTTCCATGGCACAGCCTGTGGGCTTTGCACAGCAGCCCTGAGAGCAGCCAGGCCCCTGAGTGCCTGTGCAATCCCTGGCAGGGGGAGCTTGCTTATTGACAGATCTGCTCTGTGCTGCTGCATTKTATCCAAACAAACACCCTGGAGAGGCTCAGATAAAGCTGCTCCAGCCCCATCCTCCCCTCTGTGTGTCCTTGTGCAGCTGCAGCTGGGCCAGCTCCCCTGGAGCAGCCTTTCATCCCCTGTGCCAGAGGTATGTGGCCACAAGAACAGGATGTTTCTCCAAGGCCATCCCTGTATYTTTTGGCCTGGCTGCCAGGCACAGCTGTGCCTCTGCTCTGTGCTTCCCTCAGACAGCCTGAGCACACTGAGCCCTCAGCACCACGGGCTGCACTCTGGGCTTCAGGGCTGTTGGGAGCTCTGCTGGGGGAGGATTCCTGAGCAGGGTTAAACCCAGCAGTTCCTGCTGTTGGGATGTGTCCCCAGCACATCCTGACCCAGGGTTTTGCAGCAGCAGCAGCAGCTCTGAGGGGCTGCTCAGAGCTCTGGGGACAGGAGCTGGTGGCATGTCCTGGTCAAGGACTGGAGTGGCACCAGGACCTGCTCCCCATGGTGGCAGTGCCATGTGAGTGCCACATCCCCAAAATCCTCCAGCAAAGGCAGCTCAGGGYCTTCTCCCAGTGCAGTTCAACTCCTTGGTGATCCCTGCAGGTAYCCCAGTTCCTCTCTCAGGGCTCTTTCCCACTTGGATTTAAATCCTGGTGTCATTGCAAGGGGCCTCAGGGAGTCAGYCCTGGATCTGGCCATGCTGGTCCTSTTCAGGTCACCCTCAGTTTGGGAAGTTGCTCTTGCTGCTGTAAGCTGGGAAATGCTGTGGGCAGCTGCCCCAGGCACCCAGAGCCACCCAGGGAATGGGAGAGGGGCTGCAGGTGGGGGTGGCAGACTCATTCCCAGCTCATCTTCGTTAACAGAGCTGCTAATTGTGGCCTGGCAGAGTCTGGGGAGCAGCAGCAGCTCTGCCAGGACCTGCCTGGAGCCTTTTCCTYGTCCCTGGCAGGTTTCATCGAGGAGCCAGAGAGGAAATACTGCTTTGAGTGTGCCACGGAGGAGCAGTGCCAGGAGTGGGTGGAGGCACTCAGGAGAGCCAGGTGGGCAGTGCTGGGGGCTCTGGGCTGGGCTCTGGGCTCAGGAACTGGGAGGGCAGCATTGTCTCCTCCCAGACAAGCTCTGAGTAGCATCTGAAACTTCCCCACATCCTTCCCGTGCTCTGTTCCTGTCTTGCAGCTACGAGTTCCTGAGGAGGAGCCTGATTTTCTACAGGAATGAGATCCAGAAGATGACAGGGAAGGTGAGTGGCTCCCTGCAGGGCACTGCTCAGGTGTCACTGATGGCTCTGGGTGCCAGCAGGGGCTGTTGCTGCCAGTCCTGCCCAGGCTGGGTGTGGGAGGGAGATCCCAGATCCCATAGGGAGCCGTGGTCTCCACAGCCAGACCTGAGCACCTTGCCCTGGGTGCACAAATTGCAGTGCTGGAGTGGCTGGGTGCTCCAACCCTGATGCACAAATTCCAGTGCTGGAGTGGCCCAAGGTTTGGAGCTGGATGGGTCCAGAGCTGGCCTGGCCTCCCAGGGGCTCTCTGGAACAGTTCACACCACCCTGGGCAGATCCACGGGTGGAGATGCTGCTCACCCACCCCTGCCAGGTGCCAGGAGCATCCCAGCTCTGGGGAGGGAGGTGGCTGTGGCTCYCTGCTGTGTCCTGTGTGTCCCAAGGGCTGCTGGGCTTTATCTGCATCTCACTGGTGCCTCCCTGTGCTCCCCACAGGACCCCCTGGAGCAGTATGGAATCTCAGAGGAAGCTCGTTTCCAGCTGGGAGCACACAGGCAGTGACCCTCACCTGCTGCAGCTCCCCACACTGACCACCTGACTTTTTTATTTATTACCCCAATCATTTTGTATTTTTTTTTAAGGAATTCGTTGCACATTCCCAATGCCCCAGCTGGGGGGGCTGAGCTGCTCTGTGGGTGCTGCAGTGGGAGCAGAGCCCCCAGGCCTGGGCTGGGCACAGGCAGGGGCTGACAGAGCCCCCAGGCCTGGGGCTGACAGAGCCCCCAGCTCCTCCAGGCCGTGCTGGGCCAGCTCCACCCTTCTGCTCAGCTTCCCTGGCTCAGGATCCTCCTGCAGGCCCCAGGAGCCATCCCTGGCTGTCAGAGGATGTGACTGATGCATTTCTGGGCTCCAAATTAACCCCCTCCTGCCCTCCAGGGAGGRGTGGGAATTCCTCCAGCTCAGCCACAGCTCCAGCTGATGCAGAGGAGCATCTGCAGCCCTGTGCAGCCACGGCCTTTTGGGGGCTTCTTTTCCCTGCCCTGGGCAGGTGCTGCAGTTCCTGGGGGCTGGATAAGCCCATCCCAAAGGACAAAGCTGCAGAGCAGGAGGGAACAAAGGCAGGGAGAGATCCCTGTGTGGTCCTGCCTGCCTGCAGAGCTCTGCAGTGATCCAGATGGAGGAGCTGGCAAAGGCAGGAGCTGCTCCCTTTGGCTGGAGGATGGAGCTGCAGGACATGCACCAGCACAGCCAGRCATTAACCCTTCATTCCCTGAGCCACTGCTGCAGCTTTTCACCCCTCTGTGTGTGCCCTTTGTCCAAAGGGACAGACCAAAAAACTGTGCCAAGGTCCCAGTGAGCTGCCAGGGAACCAGGGCTGCCTGTCCTGGAGCTCCTGCAGGGAGGAGATGAGGATTAGGAASAACATCCCCAYAGGATCWGCCCTGGCTCTGGCTGCACCAAGGMAAACTGCCCAGACAGGAGGGAKGGAGGACACTCCCCACACCCAGGGCTGCAGCAGCCCCAGATTCTCGACTGCCAGAGCAGCTTCCCTGGCACCAGCCCAGGAGAACGCCCAGGAAAGGCCTCTGGGGAGGCCCCAGGGGTCCCTGTCAGAGGCTGCTGGCAGCAGGAACGGGTCTGGGGCAGGCCAGGCCGGGGGCTTGGCCTGGGCTGCAGCTCTGGGCGTTGTTCCCCTCCAGCTGCCCAGCCCAGGGAGGGGGTGGGGCAGCCTCTGAGCTGGGCTTGAAAGGAATTTTGGGGTCTTTGTGGGAATTAATGCCCAAACCAGAGCCCACACTGCAGCCTTGGGTATCCTGGTGTTCCCTCTGTACCTCATGCAGCTGAGTACCAGCAGTGACACCTGTCACTGATGCTTTAGTTTTGATCTCAAAGCTGAGATTTTTCCCTTTTCCCTCCCCAAATACTCTCTTTCCCTTGAATCATTCCAGGTGCTTGCTCCAGAAATTACCAAAATCAGCCGAGGGGCAGCTGCCCTGGGGGATCAGCCGAGGGCAGCAGGGAGGGAGCAGAATCCAGGGGGGGTTGCAGACAGATGGCAGCTCCAGGGGACACAGCAGTGAGGGATTAAGAGCAGGAACACACAGGAGCTGTGCTTTAGGGAATCAGTATCCTTGGATGACTCCAAAGGGCATTTTAATCCTGCCCAGCCTGCATTTTTCCAAAGCAGAGCTGAGTTCTCAGCTGGGCCTGCCACCACTGTAGCAAATGTGTCACCTGTGCCTTGCAGGACACCTTTCCCCAGGTGCAGCTGCCAYCCTCCAGTGTCACTGTGCAGAAAATGGGTTTTAYTTGCTGTTCCAGGGAGCAGTTGGGTGAGCAAGAGCAAAGCCCAACGTTTGAATGTTCATCACCAATGACATTTCTTACCTGAATGTACAACAAAAGCTGTGAAGAGTTCCAGGGCCAGGCCAGGCCCAGGGACTCAGATCCATCGTAGGGCAGGGCTGGGACACGGGGTGGGATTTAGGGAGGGAGGTTGGTACTTTGTAGACACTTTGAAATCTGCATCAACTGCTGGTGATTCACAGACAATTGCTCATTTTTCACATTCTGATTGCTTGTGTTTCAGCTGAGAGCCATTTCTGTGTTGTACAGTGAACATTCCCAATAAATCCTGTTTTAATCTTTGTGATGGTCGGAGCTGTTCTACAACACCAAAACCTCCCTGGGAGGGCTGGCTGGAGCCAGAGGGGCACCAGGGGTGGTTCCTGCTCAGGACCCAGCTGGGRATGGCTCCACCAGGGGCTTTGGGGAGGCTTTTTCAGACAATCAGAAAATATTCTGGGTTGGAAGGGACCTTTAAAGGTCAGCTAATCCAGCTGGTACTGGAGCCAGGCCAGGGGCAGGTGACAAACCTGTGTAGGAAGAGGAGCTGGGTCAGGCTCYGGCCCAGCAGAGCCAGGGCTGGGGGCTCTGGGTGAAGCTGGGGCTGTGTCTCAGTTTAAATCCTACAAGCAATTGGCTCAGGAAGTGTTTGGGGCCTCCAGCTCAAACAAATCCCTGGCTGCCTGTGGGGTTGGTGCACTGCTGCCACTGCTGGCTGAAAGGGARCAGAGCTTGGATGGGTTGGGAATCATGGAAGTTTAGGTTGGAAAAGACCTCTAAAAAATCAAGTCCAACCACGACCCAGCACTGCCCTGTGTCCCCAAGTGCCACATCCACACTTCGTTCCAATGCTCCTGGGGCTGGTGACCATTCCACCCTGGGCAGCTCCTTCCAACACTTCCCAAACCTTTCAGTGAAGAAGTTTTCCCAATTTCCAATCTAAACCTCCCCTGGCGCAGCCTCAGGCCGTTCCCTCTCCTTCTGTCCCTGTTCCCTGGAGCACAGCCCGACCCCTGGGCTGTCCCCTCCTGTCAGGAGCTGTGCAGAGCCACAAGGCCCCCCTGAGCCTCCTTTGCTCCAGGCTGAGCCCCTTCCCAGCTCCCTCAGCCCCTCCTGGTGCTCCAGACCCTTCCCAGCCCCATTCCCTGCTCTGGACACCCCCAGCCCCTCAGTGTCCCTTGATGGGCCCAGAGCTGTCCCCAGGCCCTGCTGTCCCAGTGCCAGCACAGGATCCCCAAACCCTCAGTTGGATCCCCAATCCCTAAACCCCAGAGCTGGAGGTGCTGCCTGGTTCAGGGATCCCTCTGTGCCCCCACAAAAGCCCCAAATCCCATTTCCCTCCTGACTCTGAGGCAGTGAAAGTCCACACGAGCTCGGTGTATTAAAATACAGACACTTTAATATAAAGACAAAACTTCAAAGCATCATTTCAATTACAAATCAAGGGAGACACAAGAAATTAAGTGGAGGGAGGGGAGCAAAAACTAACTCTTACATTGTGGAGAATTAGAAAGGCTGGGTGGAAATATATATATTATACATACATATATACACACCAGAATTCACACTACTGCTAGGCAGGAATGAAAGGAATGACAGAACAACTTACCAGTATAAAAAAAAAAAATCCAAAAACAAACCAACCAAAAAAAAAAAAAAGATAAATTAGGGGAAGTTTGAATTTTAAATAATTCAGTTTAATAGGCTAAACTATATAAACTAATTCCTATTCACTAGGAAACATCCCATATCACTGTCCTAAGAAAATGGGTTTTTCTAAAAATCCATTGAAAAATGGATTTTTATTAGTAGTTAAAAGTTTACTAATCAATTCCTGAGCAACAGCAACCTCATCATCTACTGCTTTCCCCATCCAAGTCCCACTCAGCGAGGGCAGGCTCTCACTCCTAAAAAGTTTAAGTAGAACAGAGACCTAAAAAGTTGGGTTTTAATTGGAAATCGATCACTTCAAAGATTAATAGGTTAAAAAAGCCAAGCAGGATGGATCAACCCATTCCACCTTTTCCTCAATAACTCCAGAGACAAAACCTTTTAAAAAAATTATTTGACTGCACCAGAAAAGCAACCAGATGTACCTCGAGAAAACCAAAGGATCACAAACCTGAGAACTTCAGGGTTAGCATTGCCAAACTTGGAATTTTCAGATGAGATTTTGTTTTTACACCATAAAGAACTCAAGGAGCCTCTTCAGGAAGAAGGTCCCAAASAGTAAAAACACTGGAGAATTATTTCCCAATTTTTTTTTTGTCTTGGGTTTAAACCCTGAAGTTCCCAATAACAGCATCTTTCAATGCAATATTCAGTCTAAATATATATTTATATATTTATAATGTATAAGGATAAATAAAATATGGCACAACAACATTTTGAAACAGCTTTTAGTGAAAACCTGACCCGCAAATGGAGCGTAAAATGGAAATGGAGAGAAAAAAAAAAAAAAAAGAAAAAAACCCTTTAAAACCAGTAAGACTTTAAATATTCATAAACTGACTGCACATCTGTACTCCCAAAACTCCAATTCCTGTGATTTTTCCTCAGTGCTGCAAAGATAGTTCACAAAAACACTGTGAAGTTTCTGCTCCCCAAAAGCAYTTTGGGTTCACAGCCCTGTCCAAGGCCCTGCCCTGCTCCCAGTCCTGAATCCTCTCTGTGCTTTTGGCTCAGGCAAAACAAGAAAATCAGAATTTTCCACGACAGCCACCCCTGGGAGTTGGGATCGTTCCAGGGGGGAGTTATCCAGGACAAAACCCACAGAGACYTCTCAGGTTTCCAGGGCTTGGAGCAGGGGGAGAATTCCAGCACCAAAATCCAAGGGGTCACACAGATGTGACCAAGCAAAGCCACCTCAGCACCACAACAGGAGAACCCCAGCCCCGGGCAATGGCAGCTCCAGGAGCAGCTCCTGGGCACAGTGACCCTGGGCCAGGCTCTGCAGGTGGCCCCAGGGCTCAGGGGGGAAGGAAGGGCCCAGGGAGGGGAATCCCCATCAAGAGCCTGAGAGCAGCTGCCAGCACTGGGAGTCCCAATCAGCAGGACCTGGAGCGGGGCAGGGGAGCCAGAGCATCCTCAGGGCACAGGGGGCACAGGGGGCACAGGTCCCCAGTGCCAAGGTGGGCCCTGAAGGGACTCAGAGGAGCTGGAACACTGGCTGTCCCCTCCCTGAGCCAGGGCTGGGTGTCCCCAGCAGCTCTGCACTGCTGGGACTGGGACTGTCCCTGCCACCACCCCCTGTCACCTGGACTCTCTTCCAAGTGGCAAAATATCCACTGGTGGCAGATGCTGCTTCCTGAGCACACAACCCCAGCAAGAACCAAACCCCAGCAAGAACCAAGCCCAGGGCTGCACTCCCATGGCCACAGGAAAGGACCTGGAAGGGGCAGCCCAGGCTGAGATGGAAACAGTGACCAAAGGCAGTCAGGAAATTCACTGTGCAGGAAATTCACTGTGCAGTCAATTCACTGTGCAGTCAATTCACTGTGCAGGAAATTCACTGTGCAGGAAATTCACTGTGCTGGGGAGCACCTGAGCTGAGGTACCCCCAGGAGCTGCAGGTGAGGCAGGTCTGGCTCTCACCCATCTCCTCCCAGATGTGTCTATACAGAATCAGAACAGTTTGGGAAGATTGGAAAGCACCAATAAAGGTCATTTGAGAAGCCAAAGAAGGCTGGAGTGACCCCAGCACAGGTCTCAGAAGGAAATCTGTCCCCAGGGTGAGGGCAGGGACACAGCCCCACASAGCCCTGGAGCAATGCTGCAGCTGGACAGGTTTCCAGTGGGATGGAAGAGCTGATCAGACTGGAAACCTCCCCACTCCCAGGCTGCAAGTGCTCAAGTGACCTCCTCAAGGATTAAATTTGACTAAAGAAAGAAGAGAGACTCAGCTGAAGTGAGTGTGACCCAGAGCTGGGCGAGTTTCACACTAAGGAGTGTCAAGTCCTGGGGGTTTGGAATCTCTGGATTCAAAAAGAGATGAGTAAATCCATTCATGAGCAAGTGATGTCACCTTCCTGCCTGCAGCACCTCAGGGACTGTGGTGTGATCCCAGACAGACCCTCCAAGCTCAGTTTGATCCCAGCAATGAGGGGAATCTCACTTCTTGAGCCAGGCTGAGCCCAGAGCCCAGCCCCAGCCAGGAGCAGAGGGAGCACAGAGCCTGCACTGAAGRTAAATGAAGGTAAAGAGATGGAAGCACAAGGATTTCAGGTCTGTGTGGTCAAGGAGACACAAATTCCTGGTGATCAGGAGCTAGAGATGGGCTCACCCAGAATGGCAGGACAGTGAGGATGTGCTGCACTGCCCCAAAGCTGCTTTCCCCTCCTCTCCACTGCAGCCACAGCTGCAGGGAGGTGAAGATGCTCCCTGGCTGTCCAGACTGATCCTGCAGGGAACAGCCTGGTTTGTGCCCAGCCTGGAGGGGATGCAGGGACACCTCCACTCCCTTTGTCCCCTGCAGCAGCTCAGGTCCAGCCTCCACACCCTCAGCAATGCTTCCCTCAGCAATCCAGCTGCTGGGTGTCCCCACAGCCCTGGCTGATGGAAGAAGGATTGCTGCTGAATTTCTCMTCTGCAGCAAATCCCAAATTTAGGTGCAGTGCCTCTGGAGCCCTCCCAGCACTGTGGGTCCCAGGGGACTGGGCCTGGCGAGCCAGAGGTGGCAAATGCCCAAGAAAGGAAGAGCCCACGGAATTCTTGTTCCTCAAGGCTGACATTCAGCAGCAGGGACAGGTTTTCCTCAGCACAGCACTCAGGAAGTTCCATTTYTTTGGCAGCAGATTTGCTCCAAGATGTATTTTTGCTTCCTGGCGTGTCCTTTGCTGGCAGCAGGGGCCTGGAGGAGGGGGAATGGTGTGACAGCCCCAGAAGGACTGGACCCAGCACCAGCAGGAGAAATTCTCTTTTTTGGAACTGTTTGGCTTTGATTGCTCCAAAAATCTTCAATTATTGCAAACAGGTTTCAGCTCCTGGCTCAGTGTTCCAGCAGTGGGGTCACAGCTGTGGCCACATGGATCCAGCCAGGTGAGAGCTCTTCCCAAAGTGCAGACAGAGCAGCAAGAGACTGCTCAGGAGCTGGACTCCATCAGCCTCCAGGTCTCTTCCAACTCAGGATGTTCTGTGAGTCCAAGATTTTTAGCTGAGCTTGCCCCAGATCATGGCAAAGGAATACAAGGTCAGGGAGAGGGAAGACAAAACCAGGAATCTCCTGGCAAAATCATCTCCCAGCTCAGCCAGAGCTGAGGCAGCAGCCCCAGGCTGCCCCCCTGGCTCCCCTCAGTGCTGAGCAGAACCCTCTGGAAGCACAAGCTGGGAATGCCAGCCAGGAACAGCCACCAGCAAGGCTGGAGCAGCTGCAGATCCCCCAGAGTGGGGGGGCAGGGGGGCACAGAGGGCACTGGGGGGGCACAGAGGGCACTGGGGTGGCAGCAGGCACAGGCAGGGGGAGGATGAGGCTCAGGCAGTCTGGATCCTTTCCAGGAGCCCCAAAGATTCACTCCTGGCTCTGCTTCCCTTCCTGGCTGTGGCTGCAGAGTCAGAGCCAAAACCCCTGGGTGGCAGAGGCTCCCAGGTGAGTGCTGAGCTCCAGGGGCTGTGCTGCCAKTCCTGAGGCTGCTCCTGAGCCAGCCCTGCCCTGGGCACTGCCTGGCCACCAAGGCAGTGACACAGGTGACACTGAGGCACAGCCAGGCTTTGCTTTCCCACAGCACCCAGCAAAGAGCAGGGGACAAACTCCTCACCCAAGGCTCCAAAGGGTCCTGGAATCACAGAATTGYTCAGGTTGGAAAAGATCTTCCAGATCAGTCCAGCTGTGAGGTGACAGTGGCCAGGCCACCCTGACCTCTGCCAGCTCTGATGGTGCAGAGCACATCATTCCCACAGGATCTGTCCCTCCTCAGCATGCAGGGAGTGCCAGGTGCCAGCAGGGAGGTGGCACAGGTGGCACAGGTGASMCAGGCCTGTGTTCCATGGGATCTCTGGGTTGGTTCCTTCTCCAGGAGGAACCCTGGGAGTGCCCTGGGCACCACCCAGGCCAGGACAGGGATGGCAGCTGAGTTTCCTTCCTGGATCTGTGGTTGGAGGTGAAGGGAGGCACAAGAGCTCCAAGGGGCACCAAATCCTGGTCCCTCTGCAGGAAAGGATCTGATCAAAGCAGGRGGGTGAAAAGCTTCTACTTGAATTTCCTCCTCTCTCTCTTTCACCAGAGATATAAACGATGGGGGAGAGGTAATTAGGAAATTAATTAAGGCTGCTGCCCCTCCAGCAATCACTCATTTACAGTCTCCAGAGGCCCCAGCACTCTGCTGTGTGCTGGGGCAGAAGCTGGAGCTGCCCAACTCCCAGCTGCAAAACATCTGGGTTACTGTGCTCCTGGATTCCAGGACATTCACTGTGTTTGGCTCCTACGAGAAGCTACTGGATGTTCCYCTCACCCTCTGAGCATTCCTGCCCTTCTCCAGGTTCTCCTTGTGCTGCCAGACCCTCAGCAGGACACACCCTGTCCCACACAGAGCAGAAATTCCAAAATGCCCCCAACTCCCAGGGCTTTCAGTCCCTTTCCAGAGGACAGGGAGGCAAAGCCAGACCCCAGAGGCTGCACAGAGGCTGCCATGGAAGGCACAGCCAGGAATCCACAGGACAACTGCACCTGGTCCTAAACCTTCCCTAAAACTGCACCTGGTCCTAAAACTCTCCAAGACTGCCCAGGATGAGGCTCAGAGCTGAACCTGCAGAGGAAGGAGCTGCTGCAGCCCCTGAGCCCCTCCAACACTGCCAACCCTGCAGGACCCAGGCACCAGGAGAGCCCAGGAGGGCACAGGGACCCCACTGCCCCCAAATCCAGAGCCCAGGAGGGCACAGGGACCCC
>NDFG01000022.1:553123-610622 GCA_002167245.1 Sporophila hypoxantha
CCCCAAATCCAGAGCCCAGGAGGGCACAGGGACCCCACTGACCCCAAATCCAGAGCAGCTCTGTGACCCTGGGGCGCTCCAAGGGGCTCCTGCCAGGGCCTGGCTGCTGCAGTGAGAGACTCACCAGGGAGCACCAGAGGGGCTTCAAAGACAGTGCTGCCCCTCTGAGCACCAGGGAGGTGTTTTCCAAAGCCTGGATGTGATTTTTTTCCAGTCATTTTGCTGTTGCAATCCCCTTTCTACTGTAATATTTTTAATTGGTGCTTGGCCCAGSCTGAACTCRGACCAGCCTGATTTCTACTYAAATGGATCCTCCTTCTCCTCCTCACTTTGTGCACTTGAATAAATAAGTTTTTAACAGGTTCATTGTGCATTGTACAAACTAAAACCAAAGGAAATAAAGCGTAGGAAGCTCAGAAGTTTTCATCCCAGCTCTATAAAATCAGCCCTTCCTGCACACACGACACCGAGTCACGACGCAGGGGGACAGTGACAGCACAGGCTCAGGCCAGGGTGTTTTTGTGAACTACCATTCAAGAACCTACTCAAAAGCAAAGGAACACAAAAGCAGAATGCACCTTGTTAATCCATGTACACGGCCAAGCCGGGTCAGAGTCAAGTATCAAAACCCTACCAAGGAAACCYGTCGTGCTTGGAAGGAAAGAACAACGAGCTGAGCAAACTCTGCAGCCTGCAGCAGGACAGAAACACAATGTTCAACCTTCCCAAAGCTGGGAAAGGGCTGCATCAGCACCAGCCAGCACACACCCTGCTCAAACACCAAGGCCAGCCCCAAGAAGCATTACCAGACCAGCTACCAAAATTCACAGTGACCCCAGTGCCACCAAATGGCCCAGGGAAGGAGTTTGGATGGGGCAGGACTTGGATTTCTCCTGTTCCAGCTGTGCCTGCGTGGGCTGTGCCTGCCCAGGCTGCTCCAGAGGGGAGCACAGAGCCCTCATTAGTCACAAACTCAATTAAAACCCACCCAGGTAAAAAGGGCCTGGCTCAGTCTGAACCAAACCCCGGGGGGAGAATTCCTTCCTCTGTCAGCCCTGGCTGCCAACCAAGAGGAGTTTGGGATATGAACACAGGCAGGGGAATAAATAATCTGCAGACCTTTAAAAACTGGGTTTGGCATTGGTCAACCCCCCAAAATCAGCACCAAGGATTCAAACCAGAGGCACAGTTCTGACGGACAAAATAGCACCGAGGAGGCTCTTTTACATCTCTGCTGGTGTGCCAGTCCTTTAGTATTCAGAGAATTTCATCATAATAACTTGTATTTATGAATCTAGGTGGAATAAAATAAGTCAAAATTGTTTTCACTTTAAAAAAAAGATAAATACTTTATCTAAACTATCAACAATACAAACTGGAGCTTTAAGCATTTCTTTTGCCTTTTTTTTTTTTGCCTTTTTTTCCTTTTTTTTTTTTTTTTAGTCAGATTCACAGTAAGTGTTTGCTCTGTTGTTAAGGTCTTTTTTTTATGGTTTTTATTTTGTCCAGTAGTAAGAGTAGAAACCCCTGCACAGGCCAGGTGAGCACCTTTCAGTGGAAGCCGAGTGAAGTTGGTCCACGTTGTCCTTGCATAGGTCACATTGGGTTGAGGTAGAAATCCTAGTTACCTGCACAACAGGAGGAGAGGAAGAGACTCATCTAAATAAAAGGCAAAAATCTGCTGTGTTGTTAGATGTGTCAATCATTCCTACATTGCTCCAAGACCTCCTCAGATGAAGCAAATCTTGACCCAATGCCAATTAGAGGAAAGGATGGATGTTCCAAGGGACGTGTGGCCCCTCCAAATGCTGCAGWTTTTCAAGCTGTGGCTGTTGTTGAAYTCTGTCCTATGGGACTGAAATCAAGTGAGGGGAAAAGAGTAAAAAAGTATTTCCCCCCCTCAGCATTTCACCTTTTTATAGTAAAAGTTAAATCTGCTTTAAGTTTTGTTATTATTGTGGGGGAGGGACTTTATGAATCATATAAAGGTTTGGGTTGGAAGGGACCTCAGAGCCCATCCAGTGCCACCCCTGCCATGGCAGGGACACCTCCCACTGTCCCAGGCTGCTCCARGCCCTGYCCAGCCTGGCCTTGGGCACTGCCAGGGATSCAGGGGCAGCCCCAGCTGCTCTGGGCACCCTGTGCCAGGGCCTGCCCACCCTGCCAGGGAACAATTCCTGATACCCAAGATCCCATCCAGCCCTGCCCTCTGGCAGTGGGAGCCATTCCCTGGGTCCTGTCCCTGCAGGCCTTGTCCCCAGTCCCTGTGCAGCTCTCCTGGAGCCCCTTCAGGCCCTGCCAGGGGCTCTGAGCTCTCCCTGGAGCCTTCTCCTGTCCAGGTGAGCAGGCCCAGCTCTCCCAGCACAGAAGCAAAGCAGATTATTTCAGTGCCCAATTCCTGGTTCCAGCCCTGCTTCCCCAAGGACTGAACACATCTGAACCCATTTCTGTTCTCACTGAAATCAAGGGCACTGCTCCAAYACCTTGGCTGCAAGTCACAGGGCTTGGGATCACAACCACCTCTGGTACCATCAGTTCTGCTCCTGTGCTCCACAGCCCAGCTTTGACACCCAGCTATTTTTCTACCAGTCTCTTTTGTGCTTTGCCTCTTTTTTCAGTATTTTTCAGTGACAGGGACTGTCCCACCTGAGGGATCCTAGTCCAGCATGCTCTCAGTTCCAGGTAATTCCAACAGAGACTTTCACACTGTCCTCACACACAGACCCCAAACTGACCCTCCTCRTCATCCCCATCCTCTCTGTGTTTGGGGTTTTCCATGCCCACATCTCTGCTGGCACACAAATCCCTTCCTCAGCCTCCCTTTCCTGCAGGGAAGGACCTGGCAATACTTACGTGCCTCCCAAWAGCCTAACCAGGGGTTTGTGGTGTCTGAGGAGGAATTTGAGGAGGAAAACACTACACACAATGCACAGAGGCTCTCTCAGGTGTGTTGTAATYGAGTTTTATAAGCAGCAAAGTTTGTAGCTTTGGTACCAGTGGACAGCAACATCACAGACCTACAAGGAAAGCAGGGAGCCAGCTCTGGGGCTGKACACACTGGATGCACTTGGCAAGCACGAGTTGGTACAGCAGGATTGCCACAGAGTGTTTGCATGAACCACAGGACCCAGCTCTGTGGTGGTACAGTTTATTCTAGAGACAGTTCAATAAATACCTGCTGCAGGAGAAATGCACACAGYCTCCAGAATCTCCTCCAGCCTTTGTGGAGAGTGGAGCCCACTTCCCCCTGCACATTCCCTGTGCTCCCAGGGCTTGTRAGCAAAAATAAAACATCTGCTGGGGCTGTTCCTGCTGGCCCTGGCAGCAAGTCCAGCACAGGGAAGTGACAGGGGAGTCACAGCCCTTCTCTGCTACCTGTGGCTGTGTTTCCAGTGATGCAGGGGACACTGACTGCACTGCAGGCCCAGGGAATTTGCTCTCCAAGCAAAGCTGAAGTTTATAACCTAGAGATTTTTAACTCTATCACTATTTAGAGCAGCTGTTGTTGACTGGCAGTTTTTACTGACCACCACATTGTCACACAGAGTCACAAAGAGGCACCTTTGGGCACCTCAGTGCTACAGACAAGGACTGGTTTGGGATAAACAGGCTGTGCAAGAGTGGAGGGGGATCAGATGGGCAACACCCACTTCCAAAAACTGTATAAAACCACATGGAAAATAGACATTTCCTCCTGTGACTATCTCCAGAAAGAACATTTTGTCTTCCTATGAAGAGACCTCAGCCTGAGCATAACCCTGAGTGAGAGCAGTTACCCCTGTSAGCACTCCTTGTCGAGAAATCCTGACTCCCAGAACAGAGAGCACCAACACTTCCCATCCTCTGCCACCAGCTGATTTGCTCCCCACATTTTAGAGATTTCAATCCCCATTTTAGAGATTTCAATCCCCATTTTAGGGATTTCAATCCCCATTTTAGAGATTTCAATCCCTACATTTTAGAGATTTCAAATCCCCACATTTTAGAGATTTCATCCCCTTTAAGATTTTCCCATTAGAGATTTTCAATCCCATTTTAGGATTTCAATCCCCTTAGTCTTCTCTACATTTAGAGATTTTCAATCCCATTTAGGAGATTTCAATCCCCATTTTTAGAGATTTCAATCCCTACATTTTAGAATCCATTTAATTTCAAATCCCCATTTTAGAGATTTTCAATCCCTATTTTTTAGAGATTTCAATCCCCACATATTTGGAGATTTCAATCCTCCCATTTTTAGAGATTCGAATCCCTACATTTTAGAATTTCAATCCCTCACACTTAGAGATTTCATCCCACCATTTTAGAGATTTCAATCCCCACATTTTGAGATTTCAATCCCTACATTTTAGAGATCTCAATCCCCATTTCAGAGGTTTCTCTCCCCCATTTTAGGGCTCGTTTTCCCCATTTCAGAGGTTCCTGTTTCACGGAGCCCGGCCCCGACCTCTCTCTCTGCAAAGGAAGAAGCGTCAAGTGAGCATCTCGCACGCAAACTCCTCTGGTTTTGTGTCTGGCCTTACCTTACAAAACAAGAACTGTTAGCTAAGCAAGCTCTTTATCGTGGCTTAACCCCCGAAAGGTGCGAAGCATAAGGAGGCTGCATGCCAAGGGTCACCCACATAGCGGCCGTGCCAGCGGCGTTGGGCTGCGGGAGCACGCGGGGCAGGGGCGGGTGGTGCACGGTAAAGGAGGGGCGGGAGGGTTTGTGCTGGAGAGAAGCCAGTTTGAGAGACAAAGAAGAGTTAGACTGGACAGGAGCAGAGGAGGAGGAGGAGGAGGAGGGCAGGAACGTCTCGCCAGGAGGGATGGAGGGCAGGTTCTGCAGGAGAGCAGGCTCGGAGTTAGAAGCGAGTAAAGGAGGAGGGGGAGGCAAGGACACGTTAGGAGGGGGTGGAGGGGGGTGGAAGACAGATTGCACTGGAGCTCTGTTGAGGTGCTGAGCAGGTCTAGTCTCACTAGATGTTACTAAATTAGAGGAAGAGGGTGGGAAGGATGAGGATGAGGTGCTGGCAACAGCCTGCAGAGGGTTTAAGCTTAGCACGGTGCTGCTAGAGACAGCACTGCTGCTGAAACTGGCTCCAAACTGATGAGGAGAGGAGGCAGAAGGCACCGCATGGTTAAAAATACCTGCAAACAGGAGAGAAAAACTCAGCTTCAACAGATGGCCTTTGTACAGTCTCAAGTGACAAGAGAAACAAAACAAAACAAAAAAGGGAAATAAACAAACAAACAAAAGCAAAATTATAATAAGTTACAGCCCCATACAAAAATGTGCAGCGTGAGAAGGCAGCAAGCAATGAGGAGRTAATGGTGCAGGCCAGGAGGTACAAAAGGTTCCACTTACCTTTCCTATTGCCARCCTCTAAAGGCCACGAGGAAAAATGGTCAGACCCAAGAACTTCTATACCACTTCTATACCACACAGGCAGAGTTTTGATGAGATTAGAAGTGATCTTTAGAGTTGCTTATCTGAAGACTCAAAGTGCTGCTCTTCCCTCCCCACCCTCCTGCTCCTCCACTTACAGGGCAGCAGAGGGGAGGTGTAATTCCAGCAAATCTACRTGCTGAGAGATGTGAGAGTTAGGATTTCCCGACATGGTGCCTGAATGATCATGGACAGGTCAGAAAAACTGCCCTAGACACTTAGAAATGGCAGGTTCAGCCTATCTTCTGGTCCTGCCAGCTTGTCCCTGGTGTGGGCCACAGAAGCCAAGCCTGTGCAGAATCCCAGAAGTGCAAGGTGCATATGGCATTGCCCTTCCTGGCCAAGAAATGCTCTTTATGTCCATTCAAGGGCCAGAATGCTACAGAACTCCCAACACCAGCTCCTCTGATGTTCTGCTCCTCCTGGATCATGCTAAATCCATTCAAGGCCTAAACTCAACCTTTACTCAAGTTGACAAGTKAGAGATCCTTAACATGGTACCAGGACAAGTCAAATCTGTTACCTGCAGGCAGACCTAAGTTGGTTCCAACACAGCAACATCTGAACAAGCAAACATTATCAATCACAAAGTCTGGGTGTATTGTTTCATTAAGGTGGTACAACAAGCTCATCTAGCAGACAAAGCTCATGAGATTTCACTGTAGGGAACTGAAATCATCCTAGCAATTCCAAGAGAGAGAAAGAGAGAGAGAGAGGAGACCGGTTATGTGGGACAGATCTGCTTGGCATCCTGTAGAAATGAAAGGGTTTCACCCCTGGAGAGGCAGTGTCAGACTTTCCTTTAGGCCCTGTCTTATACCAGAGAAAGAGTTCTGCCTACCTCCAACTGTTCCACCTGTAACCCCAGGAGAGAAGTTCCCCATAGTGTGAGAATTAGTCAGTCTGGTTGCAGCTGATGACACGTGGACCAGACTGGCAGCAGCTGGCATTGAATTAAATAAGGACTGCAATACTGAGGAATTTGTCACCGAGTTGAGGTTTGCTTGCAAGGCCATGGGGCCGAGGGGGAACTGTGATCCAGTGGTCAGAGTGTTGAGGAAGGGATGGTGCGTCGGGACAGACGGCGCTGGGTTCCCTGCTGAGGAAACAGCAGTAGAAAGGCTTTTACCATTCAGAAGGCCACCAGACGAAACAGCAGCAGAAATGAAAAGGTTGTGGCCGTTTTTAAACTCCACGTCTCGGTCCCTTCCCTTGCCGACCTTCCCGTTGTGCTGCACYGAGTTTTTCTCCACAGCCCCCCCGGCTCGGGCGCTCAGCTCGCCCAGCTCCTTGCCCTTCACCCCCGGCCGGCTCAGCTCKTCTCCCTTGGTGCCCAGAGCTTCCAGCTGCCTCTTGTTCAGGAACAGGTTGGTGTCTGACACCCCCAGGTCCTTGCCTCGCTGCGAGGGGAAGCCCAGGGAGCAGTTGGAGCCATCCCCAGCTTTGTGAGGGAGAGCAGCGCCGTCCATGAAGCCGTGCAGGCCCAGCTCGGAGGACAGGCCCCCGTTGTAGCTGAAGCCATTGGGGGGGTTTGTGCCAGGGCTCAGCCCGTCCGAGGGCACTGCCAGGCTCTTCCTGGGGTGTCCTGGCACCTTGGTGTCCATGGGCAGCCCGTCCTCGGAGGGAGGCCTGAAGGCAAACAGGGAGTTCTGGCTCAGAGCTGACGCGGCCTGCAAGGGGCTGTCGGTGGTTTTGGTCAGGTTGATGTCAGATATCGGTGAAAAAGTCGATTTCCATTTGCTGCTGTTYATGTTCTCGTTGCTTTGTGCTTGTTTCCTCCCCGATATGCTGCCACCTGGTTGTAGGGGGAAGGTTTAGAAATGTCAATAAACAGCATTCACTCAATCTGCCCCTTGAGAACGGGGTTTTATAGAATCACAGAGTCCTTTAAGGTCATCAAGTCCAATCATCAACCAGCACCACCACCATGCTTATCACTGAACTATGTCCCCAAGTGCCCCATCCATTCTTTTTTTGAACACTTCCAGGGATGGGAACCCCACCACTGCCCTGGGCAGCCCCTTCCAATGCCTGACTACCCTTTTAGTGAAGAAATTCTCACAACATCCAATCCTCAAGGCACAGCTTGAGGCCTTTTTCCCCTGTCCTGTCCCTTGTTTCCTGCARAGCCTGATTSCCCCTGGCTGTCCCCTCCTGTCAGGGAGTTGTAGAGAGTGAGGACTCCCCAAGCCTCCTTTTCTCCAGGCTGAGCTCCCCCAGCTCCCTCAGGTACTCCTGGTGATCCAGACCTTTMTCTGAACAGCACCCACAGTTTTTATCCTTCAAACCCCACCTTTTATCAGTCTGTAATTCTATTTCTGAACCAAAGGCAGAAATATTTGTGAAGTCAYCTGAAAGCCCTTAAAATTCAGTTTAACACTCTGGAAAAGTCTGAGAACATTGATCTGTTTTTTCCCCCCTATATTTGTACTACAGATCCTTCCTCAACCCCTGAGTCAGTGAAAAAACTGGTCAGATCTTTGCTGACCTGTAACTACAGAAAGAAGTGACCCAAAATCTGTAACTAGCAGCCACCTGGCTTAATGATGATTAAGAATGACACTTGGTCCAGCAGCAGAGAGAAACATCCCACTGACTGTCAGCTTCAYCCATGCCCAGGCCCAGCCCTTGCCACAAACAATTCCCATTCCTCACACGTACCATTTTCAACAGTCTTCTGTGGAGATTTGCTTTCCAATGATATTGTTGCAATTTTCCTCTCAATTCTAGTGGGAAAATAGAAAGGTTATTGCACCTATAGCACAAACCTTTTGTTGCACATYTCCCCTCACAAACTATACACTTCATGATCRGGTCTTATCAGATGAGAGAGTGTAAAAAACAACTCAGTCCCACAGTTTTGTGTCACTAAGGGAATTTACAAGCAACCAAAAACCCACCACAAGCTTTAGGCAGGAGCCATTACAGAATTACTGCTTTTTGACAGATTAGTGCACGTTCAGAGAACTTTGTTGTTTTCTTTCAAAACAAGAAGCAGAACCACATTTCTGTAGTGGTTATTTTTCTCAGAAGCATAGGATGGTTTGGACTGGGAGGGATCTTAAAGCTCATCCCATCCCACCCCTGCCATGGCAGGGTCACCTTCCACTGTCCCAGGCTGCTCCAAGCCCCATCCAGCCTGGCCTTGGGCACTGCCAGGGATCCAGGGGCAGCCACAGCTGCTCTGGGCACCCTGTGCCAGGGCCCTCCTGGGCTCCTGCCATCCCTGGGCTGAGCCCCCTCCTGATTCATGCTGAATTGAGAGGAGGAGAGGGGCAAACCAGGCAGGTTTGGGGGCTGCCAGCTGCACCTTCCTGGATTAGCAGAGCAAACAGAAACCCCATAGCTGCCAGGATGGGGAAATGAGCTGGGCAATGCTGGCCCCACTGGTCAAGGGGAATAAATCATCAGTTTTGGGGAATCAATTCCAGAATCCCAGAATATTCTGAGCTGGAAGGGACCCCCAGGGATGATCAGTGCAGCCCCATCCCCACACAGCCACCCCAACACCCCCACCCTGAGCAGCCCTGGGAGCTCCTGGAGCTCTGGCAGCCTTGGCACCATTCCCTGGGGAGCCTGGGCAGTGCCCAGCAGCCTCGGGGGGCAGAACCTTGCCCTGAGCTCCATGCCAAGGCCTGGCCCAGCTCCAGCCCTTGCTGGGCTCCTGTCCCTGTCCCAGAGCAGAGCTCAGCCCCTGCCCCTGTGCCTGCCCTGGGGAGGAGCTGCAGCCCCCGAGGAGCCTCCCTTCAGTCTCCTCCATTTCTCAGTCATTTCTCCAGCAGTTATCTCCAAGGCCAGACCCTGTCAGCTCTGCAAACASAGCAGCAGCATCAGCAGCTTCCCACATTCTACTGCCTGAATACCTCCCCTGTTCACAGCTTCAGCCACATAAGAGGTTTGGGATGATGGGATGGGCCTTTAAGCAAGGAGAACAAAGAGGCTTTAAACACACCCCTCCTGCTGAGAGCAGCGTTATCAGCCCTGGGAGAAACCTTATCCTGAAACTGTGCCTGTGCATTCACCTGCTGCTATTGTGCTCATCCTCAGAGCCCTGCTCGTCATCCGATGTCAGGGGCGAGTAATGGACACCGTTGCTCTGAACGAGGGGCTTCTCTTTTTTCAGCACTGGGGGCTGGTCATTGTCCTGGTAAGGAACAGGAGAGTTCTTCAGGGAGTTTTCAGGAGAGGAAATGGCTGTTATTTCTAAGGGCTGGTTAATGTTATTGACCTAGGTGAAAAGGAAAGAAAGCAGTTACACATGAGAGTATCCTTGGAAAGGCATYTTATAAAGATTTTAATGCAGGTTTAACTTGCTCTGGGACAGCCAACAGCTGCTGGTTTAGCACTGCTGCTGCTCTCTTCCACSTCCTGCATTAAAACCTGGGGTGAAAGCTTAAATAAACTTGGAAAAATAGCTAATTTTCATTCTTTGATTTMATGTTTGACATCAGAAATGATGACCTGGGATAAACCTTTTCTTCTCAAACTACACTGCAGGATCACATGCACACAACTCTCTAGCTRGCTTCATTAGCAAGARTGCCATATGGTTCTGGCACTCCTCTGCTGTTTAGTCAATCTTAGCTTAAACTATTTTCAAAATATTGAATCTACAGCCTCAAAAATCAACTTCACTGCAGAAACAAGCTCTTTGTCACGAGGGAAGAGATTATTTTTAATTTTTAATGCTCTGACAGCAAAGAGCTCTTTGAAGACGTTCTGCTTATACACAAACTGTTCACCAACTTAGTGAAAATGAGAGGCAGAAATTGCTGCAAAGAGCCTCCATGGCAATTCCAGCTCCAGCCTGCAGCTTATCCCTTGTGGAATCTTGTGATTCCTTCCTCCTCAGGGAAAACCCCAGAGCCTTGCCTTGGAGAGATTTASCATAGTCTTACCATAGAGTTTACCCCACCTGGGTGGACAGAAAAGATTTCCCCATGGAGTCTTGCCCAACACTGATCCATCCCAGCTCCTTCCCCTTATACACATCTAGATGTGTATAAGAGCATAGTCTTACCATAGAGTTTACCCCACCTGGGTGGACAGAAAAGATTTCCCCATGGAGTCTTGCCCAACACTGATCCATCCCAGCTCCTTCCCTCAAATGTCCCAACTTCCCCTGCTTTCTCCTTTCCCTGTTTCCTCCCTGGTTGTGGTACCCCTGCTGGCCAGCCCCATCTTCCCTGAAAGCCAAAGCCCTCTGCCCTGCCCTTTGTGCCACCCCCATGCCCTCCTCCACTTAACCTTGTGCACAGAACATGGTTTGTCTTTTGTCTCTGGCTCCCCTTCAGTGTGCTGAAATAAACCTYGCTGGAAMTGACCATGTGTTATAGATACATATTATAATATTGGCTTTTCACTAATATTAAAATGGATTTTATATGTRTGATGTTAAAGTAACTTTGTTATAAAGATATTGTTTTTATTTCTGTTATTAATTAGGCTTAGATATAGTAGTGAAATAGCTGATATAAGTGTGATTGTGTTAAAATGCCTGCCTGGATGGGATAACATCCAATGCACACAGGGTGAGGACACCTGTACAGATCTGCCAACCATCAGCATCTGCTGTCTAAACAAAGTGTGGACCAAGGCCCAAAAMCTGAAAGTGATAARGAAAAGGAACCAAAACCACAGCCAAGAAACATGCAGGCYCTAAAAAGGCAGACCCAAGGAGGGGCCATGGAAAATAGTTCCTGGAATATCTAAACTASTTATGGATATGCATAAGGGYCTATGAATATGCAACAGGCTGGTGTAAGGAAAAAGGTATTTAAGGGGTATCCCCAAAGGCTGARTGCCAAGRTGCACCTGGCTGTAATAACCTTTGCTCTATGGTCCTTGTCTCCTATTGTCCTTGATTAAACTTCTCAAATTTACACAGGAGAGCGAAGGTGTTTTTCACAGGCTGAAAATCCTTCCTTTATTAAACTTCTCAAATTTTCAGGAGAGTGAAGGTGTTTTTCACACCACACAAAAGGCCCTTCTGCCTCTTTGCTGAGCTTGCCATGGTGAGTGTGGTGAGTGTGGGCTTGCCTGCCTTGCCTGAATGTTCACCCAAGCAGCTTTTCCATAAGAGATGCTTACTGGGGAACTATAGGAATGTGCCCTCTGTTGACARAGTGACAAAACTATTCTTTGTCCCCTTTAAAGGAAAATAAGCCCAGAAGTTTCTCTCCTCAATTAGGTGAAAAGACATCTCATAGGGCCTGGGGGACTTCACCTCAAACTTAAGGATAACTAACTGGACAGGAGCCAAAAAGTCCCACCTGAGCAATTTACTAGAAAAAGAAGAGAACAAAGAAACTAATCTGGGCAAGAACCTCTTGCACCTGGCTGGGCTTTTCTCTGTAAAGAGTTTTGTTGTTTTGCCTTTTATTAAAACTTTTTTGTTTCCAACACTCCCACAAAAGCCATCCTGCTGATTTTATGCCTTCTAAGGTAGCTGAGCTATTTTTCAGGGATATCCCATATTTCAGAGAACAGGTAACAGCAACCACCCTCTAAACCAACACTTTTTGTTTCCAACACTACCACAAATCCTGTGGATTTTATGCTTTCTAAGGTAGCTGAGCTATYTTRGGTGTGAAATAGATCTCCAGGAGCTTGTGAGACYCAGCTCGAGGAGATATTTCAGGGATATCCCATATTTCAGGGAACAGGTAAYAGCCACCACTCTCTAAAYATTTTTGTATCCAACACTACCACAGAAGCCATCCTGTTGATTTTATGCCTTCTAAGSTAGCTGAGCTATCTTGGGTGTAAAATAGATCTCCAAGAGCRAGRTGAGACCTGGCTCAAGRACACCCCTATTTCAGGGAACAGGTAACASCCACCACCCTCTAAACACTTTTTGTTTCCAACACTACCACAGAAGCCATCCTGCTGATTTTATGCCTTCTAAGGTAGCTGACCTACCTTAGAAATAAATCTCCAAGAGCTTATGAGACTCGAGGAGACCCCTATTTCTGGGAACAGGTAACAGCCACCACCCCCTAAACACTTTTTGTTTCCAACACTACCCCAACTCCTGTTGATTTTATACATTCTAAGGTAGCTGAGCTATTTTTCAGGGATATCCCATGTTTCAAGAACAGGTAACAGCAACCACCCAGGCTGCACTCCTCACTCCCAGAGCCCTCCCAAAGCCCAGCTGGGGCCCTTACCATGGAGTTGATGTTGAGGGGTGACCCCGAGGGCTGTGTGAAGAGCCCGGCCAGCGAGGGCAGGGCTTTGCGTTTCGGGGAGACGGCGCCGTTGCCRCTGGCACTGCCCGGGTTCGATCTCTTCCGCCGGCCCCGCTTCTTCCCGTCCTGCCCGTGGGCCTGGCAGCTGCCTGCCACGGGGCTGTGCTTGCTGCAAGGGGATTGTTTTACATGTCCTGTATTAGGAGAGATTGTAAAGATGATTCTCCTCTTGGCCTCGTTCTCGGGATCTGAAAAGGCTGCATCACACTGCGGGTCCCCCTTTGTTGCTTCGGCAAAGATCTTCTGAGCCTCTGCACTCTGCAGTCCCCCTGCCAGGCTCTGGGCCGGGCCACCTAAGCGGGGGCTCGAGTGCTGCTGAGCAGGGGAGTTCTGCCCAGAGTTCCTCATCATTAGCAAAGGATGTTGTGGAGTGGAACTCCGAGACCCTACAGAGTTAAAGAGACTCCCAGAGTCGTCCAGAGCTGCCTGATCAACACTATGGTTAAGATGGGCTGGGCTGTTTGTAAGATTTCCATTGACTGCCACGGAGCCAGAAGAGTAAGAAAAACCTGTTGAGAGGGAAAGTATAGATCATTGCTGGGGCTGARCGAGAGAGAGGTCACTGAGAACAGGGCTGGGAGGGCCAGGAGGGATTCCAGCTCTGCCTGGAGGACAGCCAGTGGCCCTGGATTCCATGGGAAACACAGGGCTGCTTTTCCACGTGGCTCTCTGGGTGCTGAGGTGCCAGCTGGGGGTTAGGGATTTCCACTGCTCTCTTGCCAGTTCAGGAAAATTCACCTGGTACATGGAGGGACCCACAGAACACGTGCTCCTCCCAGTTTTACATGGAATTCAAGGTACAGCTTTGTTTGAACTRTTACCCCTCTTTAAATCAGGGCTCCTCTACTCTCAACTCCTTCCTTTCATCAAGGAAATGGATGGCCAGACTCAGTCCTACCCTCCCACAAAAAGAGAAGGACTTTGCCATCCACACAGCCCACCTCCTCCAAATTCAGCCAAAGGCTGAGACTTAGGGAGTGACAGGGACCTTCAAAGACATAGTGGCAGAAAAATTCCACAAGGAAGGAATCTTGTGACAGGAATTCAGAATTTATCACAGGGTATCATAAATGGGTTTAGGGCTCTAGGATGGCCTGGGCTCTCTAAATGAAAAGGGCAGAAGGGAACAACATGGTAATGGTTTAAAACAAGGTTTTTTTTAAATACTTCATTTGCTTTAAAGATAAATGCAGCCAAGCCCTTTGCAAAATAGATACTGAAACAACCCAAGCCCCTTGGGGTGGTAAACACTGAGAACAAAAGCACTCTTTGGTGAGGGATCAGCTGTAGAACYTACTTTTCCTGGCCCACAACATTCCCAGGGTAGCTAAAGACCATGATTTCCACGGATGAGTGAGTCAGAAGCAATGTCTGCACCTAAAGGGATCCCCATCCTCTCCCATTTGAGCTTTTCCCACCCAGGTTGTTGTGCCTTTACAGCTGYTCACAAGGCACCTCCATAACCTGCCCCAAAAAATTCACTCTGCTATTTAAAGACCTTGTAAAATAAAACTTTTAGAGACAGATCACCAGCTCAGGACACAGCTGKGTCACCAGCTGCAGACACTYTGCAGGTTTGCCACACTATAAATCAGTGGGAATCTCTGGATCCCCACAGAATTGACAGAAACAATTGTTTATTTACAAGTAAAGGCACATCAATCCAACCCTTAATGGCAGATGCACATCAGAGCATCCTCCATGAGTTTCTGGTSCCACCCACAGTTAYCCAGCACTCCAGGGCCTGCAGCACCTGGCAAGAAGTGCTTGGAAAACTCAGCTGGGTGCATTTGGGGGCTGYCTCAAGACAGGAGCAAGTGAGCACAGGTGAGGCTGTTACCTGAGGTAGCCAAAGCCAGAGGCTTGTTTCCAGCAGCATTGCTTATGCCATTATGAGAACTAGCACCAATCTGCTTTTCAAGTGTTGATGAGTCTCTGCTCTGGTGAACTGGGCTGGGTGTGCTTCTCTGGGGAGAGAAAAAGGCATTTCAGGAAACAGCATCAGAAATCTCCAGAAATCTCTTCAATCAAATTCCCATGCATTAGCCCATCTGCCTGGGAAGTGACTCTGCTTCCTGTGTGCCCCAGATTCAGCTTGTTTTGAGAAAAGCATGGATCAGCAATTATAGCCCCAAATTAGTGATTAATTAAACCGTAGTAGTATCTCACACACAGCAGGCACCACGCAGAGAGGGAGGCTCCTTATCACAGGATATTCAGACTCAGGACAGCTCTGGCAGGAGCAGGAATGGCTCAGCCACTGCTGCAGCACAGAGGGGACTGATGGTTGTATCATGTCCCCAGCCTGTGCTCACAAAGCTCCCAAAACAAGCCCAAAGGGAACATGAAGTGCATCAGGCCATGTTCTCTGGGACATTCTCTGAAGAAACACCTGTAAAAAGGCAGCCTGAACAAACAGGGAGGTGCCACCCAGGGCTGGCACTGCCCTAAGGACACCCAGAGCTGAGCAGACTCTGGTTCTGCTAAAGCCAGAAGTCTTCAGCTGGAAAAATGCAATGGGTTCAATTCTGTGAATCAACTCCAGCTTTCCCAAAATGGGAGTGAAAGACAAGCCATGGATGGATTCTAACTCAGAGCTCTCAGCAAAAGCAGCAAATGCTTCTGAGCTCTCTGCTGCAGCAATTCTGTGACAAATGGTGTGAGAAACTGGACCAGGCCCTTTTGAACTCCTCCWCCACTCAGAGAGGCATGGACTTGTCACATCTCCAAAGAGATGGCCCCAGAGGCTTTTGCTACAGAGCAGCCACTCACATGTGAGGTATCCCAGCCCCAAGGGGCTGTTCAAGTTCACCCTGCACACGTGTGAGGAGAGCAGGCAGCTTTGAGGTGACTGAGACAGAAGAATTCTCCCCCAGGTTCCTACAGAAAGCAGGGCCAAGAACTAATTGACACATGCAATTCTCTGCTTCCACTGCCACAAACTCTCAGGCTTTTCACCCAGACACACATCCCAGACCAGGCTCTCCTGAGGCATTCACTTTACTCTCCTTCCTGCCTGAACCTCCCTCSCCCCCACAGAGAAAGGAGAGGAAAAATCTACAGGATCCAAGAGGATCATCCCCCAGCAGTCACCCCGAGGAGGATCCTGGGGCACAGCACCCCATTCCTGCCCCCTGGGATTTTATTTAGGGATGGAAAGTGTTGACAATCCCTTACTCACCACCTTCTCAACACGGCTAGGTAGGACTACGCTGGCCAGAGGGATACTAACAGGGAGTTTATTGGGCTGCACTGTGCTCAGAGGAATACTGATAGGGAGGCTGGTGATAGTTTCTCCATTACTCACAGAGCTTCTCTCTCTCAAAACCTGTAAAATCAAAAGAGAAAGCAAAGTTCTTACACAGGATATTGAAAAGGTTTTTAAGGTTATGATAACCTGCTTGTTTCTTTGTGTGTGTCATTCCCCTCCCCTCCTTTTTTGTTAAAGATTTTTTTAGGAATGACTACATCAGACAGGGAGCAGCTTGGTTAGCAGCACCAGGCTCCTGGGACAGCAACATCCCACAGCACAGAAATTTACCTATTTTATGGGTAACTTAAGGCCACTGCTGGCCCCCAGCATCAGGAAAAGGAAGCCTTAGGCAAGCTCATTTCCCTGTGTTTTGGTTAGAGCTCTGTGAAAAGCACTCAGATGTCAGATTTTGTATCTTGAGGCCCTCTGTAGCAGCCAGATGCATTTCCATGGCAACCTGCTACTGCAGGGCACCTGCTGCTCTGTGAGCCCCAATATGCTCCATGGCTGCACCAATTACATGGACCATATTTTTTACTCTTTATTTTCATAACTATGAAAGAGCCTCCTTTCCCAGTTCAAGCAAACACGTGCCAGATCAAACAGCATTCCCACTGCACTACTGGTGCTCAGAAAAGAGCACATCYTTCTCTCCCTCTGACCAGCTCTGATTTATTGCATCACACCCACTGTATTTTGTATCATTTCCCATACCAAGCTGGCCACAGAGAGCAGCATTCCTGCATTTTCCAGCCTGGCCATTCCTACATTTTCCAGTGTGGCCATTCCTGCATTTTCCAGGCCATTCCTGCATTTTCCAGCCTGGCCATTCCTGCATTTTCCAGCCTGGCCATTCCTGCATTTTCCAGGCCATTCCTGCATTTTCCAGCCTGCCTTTTGCTGCCCCAGGAGCAGCCCTGAGCAGCAGCAGATCCTTTACCTTCTCTCCTGCACTGGGTAAGGCCGCGGGGGAGGAGGGCCGAGTTTCCTGAGGACTCAGCTTTATGCCATTTGCAATTCCAGGGCTTGGATATGTAAGGCCATTCTCTTTGACATGCTCAGCTCTGGAAGAGAGATGTACAATTGTCAGGATGCAAAAGCCAGTGACAAGGAATTCCTGTACCACACTGTCCCACCTTATTTACCCCATCAGCTCTCATCACTTGTTTTCATAAAACAAAACTTTTTAAAACAGATAAACCTCCAATTTAAAAAATATCTTTTCCCAATCAAAATTACCAGTGCTAYTAACACTACCTGTTGCAGTAARGTGGAACWATTATAAAAAAARGCCTGCTCTGCTGRAATCAGTGGCAAAGCTGGCCCTTTGCAAGTTCCCATGTGAAAGCAATCCTGGTGTGAGCAGTTTGTTAGCATAACAATCTATTCCTGGGTGACAAACAACMAGCACCTTTATAAACTGTTTTTAGATAGAAAAATGAAAACTATCTCTCACAAACAACTTTCCATGCACATACACACCAGGGGTTTAAATGCCCAATTAATACAGGGTAAMAACTTGTTACTAACTAATAATAATTGGCAAGAAAACCACTGACCMATTGCAGTAACAYACGAGGTCTGTATAAAAATGTATAAAACTATATAAAAATGAAATATGTGAATAAATAAGTGTAAGAGCCTAAATGAGAGATGCAGGACTCTAGGCAGCTCTCCAAAATGCAGTTTATTCTATCTAAGAGGTTACAGCAGTCCAGGGTGGTGGGTGACAGAGCTGTGCCTACATCTGTCAGCTCCAGCTGCAGCCAGGCCTGGACACCCTTTGGTTTTGGTTACAATGCATTAGATACTTTCCTTTTGGTTACAATGCATTGGTTACAATGCATTATATACTTTTCTTTGCTTAGCATCTTAATACAGTAGAACCAATCTATACGCTAACTATTATCTCTAGCCTATCATAACTACTATAATTACCATATTCATGTTACTGTTCTCCAATCACTTAAAGTTAGTACATTACAGTTTAAGCTAGAAGTTGTTTTTCGGTTTTCTTGCAGTGGAAAATTCTGAGACCTTTTATCTACTTGCAACTTTGCTGACTTGTTTGCCTGTGCTAGCTTTCTGCTTGGTAAAAACATCTCCTTGTTTGAGGTGGGTCTATCCTTTGCTCTAAGCCATAAAAACCCCTTCTAACTAACACACTCTTTGCCTCCTTGGTTATCCAGTAAGACTGGCTCAGCAATTCTTTTCTTCTATATCAAAACTTGCTTCCATCTCTATTCCTTCATCAGACTCTACATTTTAAAATCTTTCTGCTAAGCACACATATCTGTGGGACTTTCTTGTCAAACTTTCATCCTTCCCAACAAAAAAGGGGCTTTCTCCACCATGAAGAAAAGAGTCCATGTGATTTATTCTGCTATCACCCCTCTCACCTCTGGATCTCATTAGCTGTGGCTTTTCCATTGACTCCGTGGTCCTGATTCAAGTGTCTGCGCAGGGCGATTTTAGCAGGGGAGAACCTGGTGTAATCAGGGAGGGCCAGGCTGGTCACCTTGTCTGCCTTCTGCCTGCTGCTGTGGTTGGGGGTGCAGGGCACAATGTCTTGGTCCAGGTGGGAGTTGGGGTACTGGGGGGTGTTCTGCTTGGACGAGGGCCGGCTGAAGGCGTGCTGCAGCTCGTAGGGGGTGGCGTGGCCGTTCATGGACAGCTCAGGGCTCATGCCGTTGATGTGGGGCATGGGGAACTTGGAGCACTCCAGTTCCAGCTGGAACCTGCCCTGCTCAGCCTCAGGGTCACGGCTCAGGTGGCTTTTGCTGTGCAGCTGCACTGGCAGGGGCTCCTCTGAGGGGGTGTAGGACTTGAGCTGCAGCAGCTCCTGCTGCCGCTGACTYTTCTCGAGTTCCACGATGCTGATCTTTAAATGAAGAGGAAAACAAAAATTAAAGACTACACTTAATATTTTTATTAAGTGTATAAATTCTATTATTCTATTATTATGTACATAAATTATTATTAATAATAATAATTCTATTGTTAAGTGTATAAATTCCATTATTCTATCAAAACTCCACATTATGGAGTTTTTGCTTCCAAATTCTTCTAAGTAAAAGTGTCTCTGCTTCTGGGAACAATGCAGAACAAGGGACCCCAAAGTTTGAGAGAAAATTTCTGCTCTGAGCTTAAGACCAAAAGGCCCAAGTGAAGGGAGTAGTTTATTTTCCTTTTGGTTTTAAGATCTGAAATATTCTAACTTACACAGAGAGTGTGGAGTACCTCAGTACTGCACAGTCACTCTGTGCCAAGGCATCCAGCAAAAGGCTGGAATAGCTCTGGAGCCAATCTCACAGGGAAAGAAAAGCTCTTCACACAAAGGAGTTCAATTTCTTGTCACTATGAGAAATGTCACTTGGGGGAAATGATTCCCACYCTATCCCTGGAAGTGTCTAAGGCCAGGCTGGATGGGCTTGGAGGAASCTGGAATGCTGGAAGGTGTCCCTGCCCATGGCAGAAGTGGAATGAGATGASCTTTAAGGTCTCATCCAAGACAARCCAGTCTGGGACCCTGTGAYTCCTGAATTGAGACATCAGAGCACATATGAAAATCATCAGCTTGTGATTTTTAATTCGATGTAATGATAAACCATGATTCCTCCTTCCACAGCATCACCAAGGAATTAGKTCATGGTATCTACTGCCTTTACAGGTTGTCTACATCCTTATTTACTAAAATTTTTAATAGAAAACTCAATTTCTGGGGGAATAAAAAAAGAATACATAAAAAAGCAGCACCTGGCTCATCCTTTCCCATCATATTTAGTGTAACACCCATAACTGGCCCATTGCCCAAGAGCTACCCCAAACTGGTCACTCTGCATTTGTTCCTTGCTCTCTACCTGCAGTTCCAAACAGTGCTTTTGCTTCTCAGAAATCTGATTCTTCAAGGCCTGCTTCTCTTTCAGCAAGTTCTCCAGTGACAGCGTTGACCAATCCAGCTTCAGTTCTTCACAGCGAGCCTTCAGCTGCAGGGACACACAGGGACAGGGACAAAGAGGTCAGAACAGGGACAGGGACAAAGAGGTCAGAACAGAGCTCTCACCCTGCACACCTGGGCTCCCAGCTGCAAGCAGGAACTTTGCACTGAATGTGCAAGAACCCCTTAACCCACTGAGTCCTCCAAGTTTGGTGCTAGGGAGTGTGGTGGCACTTTCTAAAATAGTGTTATCAGCCACCCTCAGTGCTTCAACATCCAGATATTCCCCTCAGCTACCTCCTGAGGAGGCTCAGCCTGGAGMARAGGAGGCTCAGGGGGGCCCTTGTGGCTCTGCACAGCTCCTGACAGGAGGGGACAGCCAGGGTGGGGCTCTGCTCCCAGGSAACAGGGACAGGAGGAGAGGGWACAGCCTSAAGTTGTGSCAGAGGARGTTTAGATGGGTAAAATTTCCTCACTGAAGGGTGGTCAGGCATTGGCACAGGTTGCCAGAGCAGCAGTGAAGTCCCCACCCCTGGCAGTGTTCAAACAAGTGGCTGTGACATTTGAGGACATTTGAGTGGTGTTTTGGTGACCATGGTGCTGCTCCTTGATGGTTGGACTCAAACATCTTACAGGTCTTTTCCCACATTACCAGTTCCACGATTCTCTAAGTTTGATTTACCAAGGTGAGCACCACAGAGCAAGCCCTGCACAAACTCCCTGCCCAGCCAGACCCAGACCCAGTGACATCCAGAGCTGTTTGGGGACACAGCTGAGGCCAGAGCCAGCTGCCACCTCAGGATTTGCTATRGGGAAAATCAAAGGTGAAAAAGGACTCCTGCAGGTTTCCCCCATCATCCCTGAGCAGCTGGGTGATGTTTCAYCCCCAGCTTGTGCCCTGTCCTCAGCCCAAGGGCAGCATCCTCTGGACCCACCAGCTGCAAGCTCTGGTTCCTGAGTTCACTGTTGTCCTTCTCCAGCTGTTTTGTCTGTTCTTTCAGCTGCTGGTTGTGAGCAGAGATTTCCTTCTGAGCCTGGATCAGGTCGTTGTACGTCAGAGCTTTAACTCCCAGCTAAAAGGTGAARGGTGAGATCARTCACWGAGRTCCTGACACCCTCATCCCTGRGGTGCTGACACCCTCATCCCTGGGGTSCTGACACCCTCATCCCTGGGGTGCTGACACCCTCATCCCTGGGGTGCTGACACCCTCATCCCTGAGGTCCTGACACCCTCATCCCTGGGGTGCTGACACCCTCACCCCTGGTGAGTATCCCATTCCCAAGTGACACTGAGGAGATCTGCAGAACTCTGCAGCTCTCAGAACCTCCCCCAGCATTCTCCAAGGCACTTKGTGGCTGCTGGGGGATAACAAGGAGGGACACAAGGATCTTGGAGCTGCTGTTCCACCCCTTCARCTGTAAAGCTGGCATTTAGGCTCTGCCAGACAACAGAACTGTCTGTGGACAGCCCCCACATTTCCCTCCTGTGCTCCTGAGCTAGGTTGGCAGCATAGAGCTTGTTTGAGCAGCAGAGGATGAATCTTCCACCAAACCCCACCTGGCTGTGGGTTGTCCCCTTCCTTGGGCAGTGGGCACACAACAATTCCAACAACGAACACAAAACATCACCAGAGAGTGACACACATTGCACCTTTCTGAGCCTGATCTGCTGCAAAGCAGGGGCTGAAGAGCTGAGACTGCTCTGCTCTCACTTAGCTGGACCAGAAATGTTTGCATGCAGCCAATTTAGAAACATCCCCCCAGCACAGAGGTACCTCATCGAGCTTCTGCTGGAACAGGCGTTTGATTTCCTCCTTCTGGGCCTGGCAGTGGGTGAACAACTGCTGGGCTGTCCCCAGCAGCTGAGCATTCTTCTCCTGGAAGAGGGAAAAAACACAYTTTGAGCCACTTGAGGTGGCTGCAGCATGGGCCACCTCAAGGAGATTTGTGGAGCACTTAGGAGAGAACAGGATGCAGGAGAGCTCATCCAGCCCTGCCCCAGACTCCTGAAAGCCTGGATTTGTTGGGTGTAATACTGGTGGAGTTAAGTCAGCTGTAAAGAACCTTTAAGTAGTAAATTTCTGACTAAATTTAAGTAGGTTTTAAGTAGCAAAGARCTCTTAAGCAGTGAATTTCTGACTAAATTCAAGTAGGTTTWAAGTAGYAAAGAGCTYTTARGCAGTGARTTTCTGACTAAATTTAAGTAGGTTTTTCCTCCTATATGGTAAAATACAATCAAGACAGTCTTAGAAACTCATTTTTATCCTCCTAGTGCATTGTGAAGCAGCAGCAATAATAACATCCCACAGAGCAGAAATAGAACTGGAAAAGATTATCTGCATGAAATCTGCTCCCAAACAGGGACCTGGCTCTAAATCCCCAGAGCCCCAGCTCAGAGTTGCCCTGTGCAACACTCATGGAAGAGATGCAGTAAATGAAAATACACTGGGGGGGAGGCAGGAACAAAGTCCTAAATGAGCCAAACCAGTTTTCCTACTTGTGCCACCATTATTTCAGCAGGTCACCTGAGCCAGTCACAGCAATTCCCTGCCCAGAACATTCCTTAACCAGGTCCCTGCTCCAATCCATGGCCATGCACAGCAAAGGGCAGGGTAGGACTGGCTGAAGAGCCTCATTTACCCAGCCCCAAATGCAGGATTAATGCAGAAAGCACAGGGAATTTGGGATTATCCTCTTCTCCACCTTGTGCTGCAGAGGCCAAGCAGGGATTGCACAGACTGAGCCACTGCTGCAGGAAAAGTGGGGAACAAGGGCAAAAAGCACAATGATCCTTTCCAACCTTAATAATTCCATGGYTGATATTCCAAGCAGGAAAGCAGCAGYGCTGGAAATTCCCCACATGCAGGAACACACAGACCTGGCTTGGGAAAAGCCCCTGCAATGCTAAAGGGGCTGCTCTGGGGGATGCTGGAAAATCAGTTTTGTTTGCAACATGAGGCATTTCATTCAGCCTTCCCAGGCACTRCAGGGGCTGACAGCTCCATCTAAGGGCACTCTGGGAAGCAGCAGCTGATTTCAAAATCATTATTACAGAGAGATTTTTATTGTACTTGAAAACCTTCCTGTAAGGGTGAGTTACTGAACAGACCATACCCAGCCCCTCACCCAGCCAAGTTCTGCCTCTGTCAGGTTTAATTTGCCATGTAACACTCCATAAAAAAATATTTTCATACTGAATTCCTCATTTTAACATTTAAAAGTGTGGAGCAGCTGTTGGACACCAGCACCAAGTGATGACTTTTCCACACCCCTRATTCATTCTCTGTGCAGGGCACAACCCTTGCACACCATCATTYCATTTGTGCAGGAGACAAGTTCACTTCATGCTGACTTTCCTGACAAGTGCAGAACTAACAGAAAAATCTGCTGCTTARGGAAAAAGATGAAAGTTCTAAGTGCTGATTGACTGTGAAAGCAAATGGAAATAACCACAGAAAAAGAGGTTTCCATGAACACCAGAGCAGCACCAACCACTTCTCAGTAAGGAATGGGGTGGCARAAGTTAATTTCTCTCCTCTGGAGAGTTCCCAGTGTGGAAAACATAATAAAAAAGCCCTGTGGCTTTTTTCTGACACTCTCACAAAGACTACAGAGTGAAGGAAAGCTTCCACAGGGAATGCCAAAAGCTGGACCTGGACAGAATTCCAGACTGGTTTGAGTTGGGAGGGTCCTCAGAGCCCATCCAGTGCCACCCCTGCCATGGCAGGGACACCTCCCACTGTCCCAAGGTGCTCCAAGCCCTGTCCAGCCTGGCCTTGGGCACTGCCAGGGATCCAGGGGCAGCCCCAGCTGCTCTGGGCACCCTGTGCCAGGGCCTGCCCACCCTGCCAGGGAACAATTCCTGATTCCCAAGATCCCATCCAGCCCTGCCCTSTGGCAGTGGGAGCCATTCCCTGGGTCCTGTCCCTGCAGGCCTTGTCCCCAGTGCCTCTGCAGCTCTCCTGGAGCCCCTTCAGGCCCTGCAAGGTTTTTCAAGTTTAATTCTCAGCATTATGGGGAAAGCTCCTCCACAGAAGCAGCAGAACAGACCCATCAGGGCTAACTGATAAGCAATGAAATCATTCATCACTGAGACAAAGCAAGACAAGGAGGAGTTCAGGCAGGAGATCTCCTCCCTCTGCTGGTGGCTCCATGGCAGACAAACACCCCAGTGCACAGCTCYAGGACTCTCCTTGCCTTTCCACATTTTCCTGTCCATGATTTGGGACATTTACACTTTGCCCATCAGTGCAATCCAACCCATTCTGATATCAGTACCAAGGATGCTCTGCTAAATCCCCACAACCAGTGATGACACTTTGGGTTTCTTAATCCAAGTTCAATRGTTTCCTAATCCATAATTCTATGAACTGTGGTTCATAAAATCCTGGAATTGGTTTGGGTAGGGAGGGACCATCCCTGGCAGTGCCCAAGGCCAGGTTGGACATGGTTGGAGCAGCCTGGGACAGTGGGAGGTGTCCCTGCCATGGCAGGGGTGGCACTGGATGGGCTCTGAGGTCTCTCCCAACCCAAACCATTCCAGGATTCTYTAAGTCAGCATTGTCAGGGAAAAGGGGAGGTGCAGCTCTCTCATTTTTGWGTGATTTAAACACACAAAAAATGASTTTAGCAACAAAATCCCCTGGCAGTTGTTCATCTCAAGCAGGACTGGTGTAAATGCACAYAATTCCCATCTCCAGCACTCTTCCYCACATCCAAGGAACTTCTGAGTCTGGTAATTTTGTTTAGCAATGTGAAAAAGTGAGACCCACCTTTTCCTGCTCCAGTAACTGTTGCAGGCTTGCTTTGTACTGAGGAGTTTTCATGTATGCCATGAACTGCATGTACTGGATCTTAAACGAGTCTGCAAAATAAATCAGATGAGGAATTTCAGCAGGRATAAATGTCATGTCCCTGACCACCCCTATTTCCCCTCTGGCACCCCTCTCCCAAAATATCACTTGTCTCTCCTTGCTTTCAATTTGGACTTAAGTCAGAATAAGCCATTAAAAAATTGGAAATAAATAAATAGATTAAAAAAAAAAAAATCAGATGGAGATTCCAGCAGGGGTAAATGCAATGCCCCTGTTCACCCCTATTTTACCTCTGGCCACCACTTGTCTCATTTGTCTGTCCCTTGCTTTTTGTAAAGGACTCTAAAGTCAGACTAAGCCATTAAAAATGGAAATAAAAAATAAATAAAAACAAATAGATAAATAAAAAGGAATCAGATGAGGAATTTCAGCAGGGGGCAAACGCCATGCCCCTGTTTATCCCCACTTCTCCTTGGCCACCTCTCCTCACTCTGTCTGTCCTTGCTTTTGATTTGGACTCTAAGTCAGACAAACACTGAGGATGGAAAAGAATAATAAATATAAAAACTCAACATTAGCTATAAAATAAAACAGATGTGGAACTTCAGCAGGGTAAACACCATGCCCCTGTTTGCCCCCATTTCCTCCCCRGCCACCTCTCCTCWCTTCTCTGTCTCTTGCTTTTSATTTGAACTCAAACTAAGCCATTAAAAAAGGAAATAAAATAATAAGTAAAAATAAATAGATAAAATAAAAATAAATCAGATGAGASATTTCAGCAGGGGGCAAATGCAATGTCCCTGTYTGCCCCCAYTTCCCCCCRGCCAYCTCKCCTCACTTGTCTGTCCCTTGCTTTCAATTYGGACTCAAAGTCASACTAAGCCMTTAAAAATGGAGAYAGAATAATAAATTTTAAAAAATAGATAAAAATAAATCAGATGAGRAATTTCAGCAGGGGTAAATGCCATGCCYGTCTRGCCACCTCTCCTCACTTCTCTGTCCCTTGCTTTTGATTTGGACTCCAAGTCAGACTAAGGCACTGAGGATGGATTTAGGAACATGCTGGAAATGCCTCTCCTGGCACAAAAGGAACTCTTGGATCCATCAGGCCCAATGGAAGCCATGACCCCCATCCACCCTACCTCAAAAAGTTCCTCAAAATCACACCTTTGCCACAGAATATCCCTCAAAAATCACTTCTGTGCCTCAAAATATCCCTCAATATCCCTTTTGCCACTAAATATCCCTCAAAAATCACTCCTTTGCTATAAAACATTCCTCAAAATCACTTTAATATCCATCAAAATCACTCTTTGGTCACAAAATACTCCTCAAWAATCATTACATTGCCACAAAACATCCCTAAAAAAATCACCTTTTTTTTGCCACAAAATATCCCTCAAAATCACTTTTACCACAAACATCCTTCAAAATCATTTTTGCCACAAAATATCCCTGAAAATAACTTTTTTGCCACAAAATAGCCCTCAAGAATGACTCTTTTGCCACAAAATATCCCACAAAATATTCCTGAAAAACATCAAACACTCTTTTGCCACAAAATAACCCTTCAAAAACAAAAAAAATCACTTTTGCCACAAAATAACCCTTCAAAAAAAATCACTCTTTTGCCACAAAATATCCCTCAAAAATCACCCTTTTGCCACAAAATAACCCTTAAAACAAAAATCACTCCTTTGCCAAAAAGTATGCCTCAAAACATCCCTCAAAAACCTCACTCTTTTGCCACAAAATATCCCAAAATATATTCCTCAAAAAGAGAAATCACTCTTTTTGCACAAAATATCCCTCAAAAGTACTCTTTTCCCTCCAAAACCACTCTTTTGCCACAAAATACCCCTTTTAATCATTCTTTTTCTCTCTCTTCCACCAGGAATCAGCCATGACTGGCAGGAGAGCCCAAGGTAAGGACACCTCTGGTACCCTTGGTCCCCCTGTGCCACATCCCAGAGCATCCTGGGCTGGCTCCTGCGAGTGCCAAAACCCAGAAACAGCTGGGAGATGACAGAGAAGATGAAACAAAAAAAGCCTCCAGGTTTTTCTTTATCACCTCCTGCATTTTCCAAGCACACCTTTGTGAGCTCAGCCTCTGAGACAGGATCTCGTTTATGGGCCCTGAGCTCAGCAGAGGAATGGGAGTGAGTCACCAGGATATTTTATGAAAAATCCCTTTGCCAGGATTATTCTYCTGAGAAGCTYCAGCTTCTCCATGTTTTGTTCCTCTAGAATATMACCTGGAAATTGTTTATSCAAACATGTGAATTGTTTTTAATTAATGGCTAATCACAGCCAGCTGTTTCAGAATCTCTGGGTCTGTCACAGGTTTTTATTATTCTTCTTGTCTAGCTTTCTGATATTTCCMTTCTCTTTCTTTAGTATAGTTTTAATATATCAATTTTATAATATCATGTCATATTATATGATGTAWTATGATATACTATGATATTAAATACTATGATACATTATATACTATGATATGGTATAATATAATACAATATTATATAATGTAATGTAATATAATGTAGTAGTATAACATAGTATAATATAGTTAATGTAAGGCAATGTAATGTGATGTAATGTAATATAATATAATATAATGTGATATAATGTGATATAATATAATATAATGTGATATAATGTGATATAATGTGATATAATGTGATATATAATAAGAAAAAATTAATCAACATTCTGAAAACTTGAAATTAATTCTCATTTTTCACCTCATCTTGAAAACCCTCACAACACCACAACAGAGTGGCATTCCCCAGGATTAAGAGAATGGTTTCATTTCAAATAAAGCTATTTCTGACTAAATCCAACCTTGCTGCCTGTTGTGCCAAAGGAGAGCTGAAACACATCAGAGAATAGATGTAGAGTGAAACACCAACTTCAGCACGAGTGGGGGACTCATTGCTGCCCAAGGATGCATCTCAGGTTCTGAGATGTTGCTGGAATGGCTCTTRAGGTATCAAAAGTCTTTTKTCTCAGCTTCATACTCGAAGAAGAAGCTGGGATTCTTCAGYTCKGGTTYTYAAGGTTGTTTATTTTTTTTWAAYTWYKMCATTCTTTCTCTGACCTGCTGAGRTCTGTCCAGCAGGTTGGGTTGTGGCACAGCCRCTGCCCTTGGGGTGGTGTTARCTTTTTATACTAARAACTAMKTGTACTTTATTTACAATAATTTTCTAGTACCTATCACCTATGTTAGACAGTCTGTCTCTASTCTAAACCAATCCAGAAGTGTCACCATCACAGCAGAAGATGGAGGACAAGAAGAAGAAGGAGAAAGAAGGACACACCCAGATTCCTCCATCTTGCCTCTTGAACCCCCATTCTAAAAACTTCAAAATTCTACATTTTCACTTGCTAATAAATTACCTATCATTCTATTTAATCTCTTGAGGCTTGTAACTCTTCACACAAAGTTGGGAATTGTTTCCATGGGTTAAAATGGAAGGCACAGGTGTCTTTGACTCTRTGCCAAGGTCTGTGAGCTCCCTGCCAGGGTCTCGAGTCCCCCAGGGCAGCCAGAGGATTGTCCTGAGTTCTGACAGATGTGGGGCAGGCAGGGGAAGGTGGGGAGGAGAGAATCCCCCTCCTACCCCATAAAAAACCCCAAAGGGGGGTGGAAAGGCCTTACCTAGCAGCTTCTGTAGTGCAGGGGGGGTGGGTGTCACCAGGAGCTGGTTGGACGAATGCCGTTGCACTTTAGGAGGTAGTTGGAAAAATGGGCTATGAGGTGACTTGTAGGCATCTGGAGAGACACAAAAACAACCTCAGGTCAGCACTCAGTGTTTGGGACAAGGACAGGAGCTTTGCCACTGAAAACATGGCACAGAATCCTGAAAACAGGGCACAGAATCCTGAAAACAGGGCACAGAATCCTGGCATTGGTTTGGGTTGGGAGGGACCCATCCCTGGCAGTGCCCAAGGCTGTCTTGGACAGGGTTGRAGCAGCCTGGGATGGTGGRAGGTGTCCCTGCCATGGCAGGGGTGGCACTGGATGGGCTTTGAGGTCTCTTCCAACCCAAACCAKYCCAKRATTCTGTGATTCTMAGTCAGCATTRCCAGGTGGGGAACARAGGGGGATTKGKAATGAGATCCAGCAGCTTAGTCCATCAACACAGAGCTTCACACACATCCACACACTGCTCCAAAGTGCTTGGAAGGGTCTCTGTGGTCCATCCTAAGAGCAGCAGCTCAGAGAAGGCAACAGCCYCAGCTCCTGGCTGAGTACCCACAGACAGATCCCACCCCCAGCCCCATCAATGCATTAATCACCATCAATCACCATTAATCCCACCCCCAAACCATCAGTACATGAACGCCATCATCATTAACACATTAATCACCAGCAATTCATTAATCCCACCCACATCCATCACCATCAATCCCATCACCACCTCAAGGGYAGCTCTGCTCTGGTGACAACAGGGAAATTATGCCACAAAATCCAACTCAACCTGGCAACAAAGGAAAAACCAGCACGTCCAGAGCTTCAGAGACTGTTCCAGGCTCTTGCACACCCCTGCACTCACCCTGAGGAGAGGATGAAGATGTCTGGGAGACAGTCTGAGCATGCAGAATTTCTAGTGCAGTTTGGTTCTTCTTGGTCTTGCGCTCAGTGCTCGCCGTGTTCATTTTCTTGGGGCGCCCTCGTTTCCTCCCTGCCATTTTCCTGCCCTTCTTACTCAGCTTCTTCTTCCTGGCCTTGGAGGGAGATGGCTTTTTAACAGAATTTGCTGCAGCTTTTTCTTCTTCAGCACCAGAATCCTGRGAGATTTTGAAAAAATTTGGTCATTTGAACCTCCATGTGCAGCATTCCTTTTCAGCAAACGTTAATAATGGTGTTTTATTTTTATTAATGAAATACATTTCTGATATGATATATATATGATATATCATATCAGGAAAATGGTGTTTCATTACTATTAATAAAATCTATTTCTGATATGATATATAAATATATATATCATATTCATTATTGAAATCTCTGATATGACATATGTATATTATATCAGAAATAATGGTGTTTCATTATTGTTATTGAAATCTATTTCTGATATGATATATAAATGATATATCATATCAGAATTAATGCTGTTTCTATTTAATCAATGAAATATATTTCTGATATTATATATATTATATCAGAAATAATGGTGTTTCATTTTTATCAATGAAATCTTTTTATGATATGATATCTAAAGGACAAATCATATCAGAAATAATTGTGTTCCATTTTTATTAATGAAAGTAGGATTTTCTGATATTTTATATATATATATGATATATATATCATATCAGAAATAATGGTGTTTCTTCATTATTATTGAAATATATTTCTGATATTTTATATATATTATATATATATATATATTTATATATATATATATATATATATATATATATATATATATATATATATGATATATCAATCAGAAATAATGTTTCTGGAAGGAAACTGATACACTTGTAGTTCAAAACCTTGCCAGGGAAGTGGACTTGCTTGGGAAAAGAGTTGTTTCCAAGGGGTTGTGCTCATTCTCTTCTGGACTCATTTTGTGGGAAATGGATTTGTAGAAAATTTTTAAAATTTCCACAGTTTGTTACAGTTTGTGACAGTTAAATTTTGACAATTTTTAAAGTTTGGCAGAGGCTCACACAGTGTGTATCTGTATGTAAACTTTGAAATAAGAAATACTGACTTAGAAATGCCATGGAATAGGACAGACATTGCTGGAGAGAGAAATGGAACTAGAAACAAGTTTTAAAAGGTAGCTTTACAAAAAAGACTAAATACTTTAAGAGGAACTAAACTGTGAAAGATGAAATGTAGTGGGACCCACAAGGGGTAATTTTAGATGATTGGCTTTAAGGCATTTACAGCATAAGTAGCTAAAACTGATAAGCCAAAAATGCTTACAATATTTATGTAATAAGAAAGTTGGCTCCTGATGGTGATGATGTGAATTATAACATCTGCATTGTGTCACCCTTCTCATTAGACTAAAAACAGAATAAAAGTTTTTAAAGCACCTCTCAGTTGCCCATCTTTATGTCAGAAAAAAAAATCTATTCCAAGAATTCATTAAAGAAAAGAAAATGCTGAGGGAGGGAACTTCAGGCAGGGCTGGATCTTGGCATCAGGAATTGTTCCCTGGCAGGGTGGGCAGGCCCTGGCACAGGGTGCCCAGAGCAGCTGGGCTCGCCCCTGGATCCTGGCCAGTGCCCAAGGCCAGGCTGGCAGGGCTGGGAGCAGCCTGGGACAGTGGGAGGTGTCCCTGCCATGGCAGGGCTGGCACTGGATGGGCTYTGAGGTCCCTTCCAGCCAAACTCTTCTGTGATTCTGTTAAATCTGTACCTGCTGTCTAACAAAAGCTGATTATTCATCCTTCCCTGACTACATTCYTCAACTGAATTTCACTCAAAACTCAGAGCACAATCAATACTTTATATTTTTGGCCATGAACAGGCAGTGCATTTCTCACAGCATTACCCAAGAAAGGAAATGAGTCTTTGCAGAAGACTCAGCACACTCTGAGCTCCATTCAGTGGGCTGTGACTCAGGGACAGCTCTGCAAACTCCTGCTGGATGCAAGCGAGGGTGGACAACCAACTATTCATCTTGCGACACCTTTTTTTTTTTTTCCTTCCAGAATTAGTGGTGCAACTCCCMAGAGCAGCTTTTATTAACTCACTCCATCATATTTTTGGGCACAGAACAGCTCCAGAGTAAAACCTTCCCCCAGAGGCTCCTCCTGACTCAGAGCAGCTCTGGCACAGGAACCACTCAGCACCCACAAACGCAGGATGCTCACCTTGTTTTCTTGGACCTTCGTTGGAGTCGTTGTGTTACTTTTGTTTTCTCTTTGTTGACGACGTCTAGCTGCCTCTTGTTCCTCCTGGGGACAAGGGAGGGGACATTTCACCATCTGCTCATGTTTTATTACTTTGCAATACAGGTCACCTTCTTTCCCACCTTCATTTTCCACAAGAAAAGSGAACAAAATTCCCCTCGGCTCAGGCCACACTCAGGTGGGAACAAATCCTCTTCCACCTCCAGAGRAGATTAAATCTCAACCTCTTCCTATATTCTCCCCTCCCAGCCCCATACTGCTGTATCAGGTTCCATTTAAAATAATCTATTATTGTTATTATTATTATTAATATTATTATTATTAATAATTATCATTACTATTTAAAGTATCATACCAATATCTTATTAATGCTATATTAACATTCTATTTAAATGCCTAATGTTTTAATATGAGTGTTGTTATTATTGTTATCATTGTTATTATTTATTGCATATCATATGTAAATAATATGGTGAAATATATTAAAATATAGTGTATATATACATTATTTTGATTAAATAACAATAGCAATAATAATAGTAATAATACTAATAACACTAACAATAACAACAATAMCAATAAGATTATAATACTATTGTATCAAAAATGTATTAATATTCTATTATTAGTGTTGATATTATTATATTAGTGTTGTTATTATTACTATTATTTAATATATACAATAYGTAAATAATATGGCAAAATATATATAAAGATATATTATATATACATGGCCATGATTAAATAACAATATTAGCAATAAGAATATCAATAATAATAGTAACAATACTAATACTAATAGCACTAACAATAATAACAAAAACAATATAATGATGATGATGATGATGATGATGCACACTTTCATAGCTTTTCACATCCCCAACATTTCATGGTGACACATTAAAAATCTTGCACAACTGAAAATGGCAAAGCCATTAATCATCATCTCATTCAACTTCAGCCAAGTTTCTTGAGGTGACTAATAAAAAACCAAAAAAAACCCAGGAACTTTTCAGGCTGATTTTCTCCCAGGCTGACAGGAAATTTCGCTGTTCAGAGAACAATCTCTTTTTCTCTCAGAAAATAAAAACCTCTTTCAGACAGGAAATTTCCAAGAGTTCAGTCAAAGCCTTTCCTGCACCTTCCAGGTGAGGTCTTATCTGCTAAAGATTTCTGGCAGTTCCAACACTCCTTTGATTTAAGCACATTATCAACCAAACCAGTGGCAGGTTTAAGTGTAAAAAGCAGGGAAGGTCAGAAGTACCCTGATTTTATTTTTTTTTCCTCTAAGAAGTTTTTTTTGCCCCAAATTTGAATGGAGCAATCTGAAACAATTTCCTTTCAGAGCCCCCATGAGTCTGTTCTTACAGAGCCAGTCAGCCTGAGGATGAACATTCACCTGAAATTTTAAATTAAGTGGCCTCACTTAATTCTCTTCCTGGGAATCCATTGATTATTTCAGGTTAACCCAGCCCTGCACAGTCCAAAAAAACTCTCTGGCATTTTAATTCCACGTGTAACAGCCCAGACTGCAGCAAATGACAACTCACTCTGWGCCTCCAATGGCACGTCCCAAAAGGAACATTTCAGAGCATTGCTCAGCTTCATTTCAGGAGCTGAGCACTGGGACAGATTCAAACCATCATTCCCTTCTTTAATTCCAGTTCTTTAATGAAGAAATAGCTCATTACAGACCTCCAGTGCAAGGTAAAAGCACCTTGGGGCTGCCCCATTAATTCTCTATTAGAAATCCCTTGGACATGATTGAATTAGTGCTTGATGGCATCTGAGACTTCCCTTCAATTAGCTCCATGTTCTTTGCCTAGCAAGAAAATCTGATTTCCAATCAATTCTGTCCACCTGTGATTAMATTCCTCACAGTGGCTGCTCCCTTAACTCTGAGTTTTCTACAGAAAATGATTGAAACTTACCCTGAGTTTTGGATTTTTGAGACTAGAAAAATAGTTTTCAAGCTGAAAATAGAAAGAGAAGAGAGTCATCCTCAAAACCATGACAGATGAACACAGAAGAATAAAATATTAGCTWAGAACAAGTGCAGAACTGCAGAAATTCTGACTGCTTTGCTTTGATAAGCTACATCAAGAAGCCATTTACATTCATTCTTTTCAGGCACCCAGSCTGTTGTGTAACAGGGCATAATCCAACCTCTACAAGGTTTTATCATCTCCACCACTCCTGGCCTTGTTTTAAAGCTTTGTGTCACATATCTCCCCTCAGCACAGGCTGATTTTCAATGAAATTTTTTGCACTGAAGCTGCTGCACCCTCATACTCCACCATTTATCTGCACTCTGGCACATTCCTGAACAAAAGCTTTATTAGACTACAGCAGAGGAAGGAAAACAGCATTATTATCCCACTGCAAAAACCTTGGGGTGGGATTAATAATTTGTCCAYGAAATTTTTCATTTTCAAAGGGTTTGTTGGGTTTTATGAGGGGCTTAAAGGCTTTTTGGTGGGGGGGTTGGTGTTTTTTTGGAGGGGGGGGGCTGTTGCATGGGTTATTTATTGTTGTTGGTTTAGTTTTCTTTAATTGAAAAAAAACCAGTGAATGCATCATCATTGTTATGGAGCTTGGGCTGCTTCTACAGCAGCTGAGAATTCTACTAAAATTGAGATTTACTGGTTGAATATGACTGGATTAAATGATCTGTGCACCACAGAGGAACCAAAGCCCCACTGAGTCTTTCCCCTCTGAGAAAAGGACAGCAGGAGAGCCCAATTCTGAGCAGCTGCAGAAGGAATTTCATCAGGGAATCTGTGCAGCTTCAGTAAATCAGCACTGCCCTTAACCCCAGGGGGTGTGTGCAACCCTGGAGCAGGCAGTTTGCACACTCAGGTGTGCAAACCCACAAAGGGACAGGAACACAAGCCCCAGGCAGAAGGATGTGGAGCTGGAAAGTGCTGCCAGGAGCAGGGCACAGGCAGCCCTGGTACTCACTATGGTTCTGTCAATGGTGTGCAGGTAGTAGGAGACTGGCTTCCCCGTCCAGGACACAGAGCCCTTCAGTGGTGACAGCTCCACAACCCTCATGATAGTGCCAATATCTGTGGGAGGAGACAGGAGCTGGTTAGGGGACACAGTGACAATTCTGGGCTGAGGCCAAGGGCACTCTCAGCACTCCAGATTCTTGCCCTGCCACAGCTCCCAGAGCAGCTCAGCRCCCTAATTTTTCCCTCAAAATTTCACTCAAAACTCAGARCAAAATCAATACTTTATATTTTTGGCCATGAACAGGCAGTGTATTTCTCAYAGCATTACCCAAGATGAYGTGGGTGCTGCACAGTATCCCCACAGTGGGATGAACCTCCTTTGCCCCAGCTCCCAGAGCAGCTCAGCACCCTAATTTCCCCCTGCACAGATGATGTGGGTGCTGCACAGTATCCCCACAGTGGGATGAACCGGGCCCCAAGCGTCTCCACGGCTCCAGCTCCAGGTGCTGGCTCCGTGCCCAAAGCGGTGCCAAACCCAACCTTGGCCCCGCCACAGCCTCAGCCTCTGAGCAAAGGGGATGCTGCAGGCTGCTGGCTGCTCCCAAAACAGTCCCAGAGGAAAAACACGTGCAGGAGCACACGTGTGAGGAAGAGGAGGATTTGGGGGGGGTGGGTAGCACCCCGTTTGCCCTGGCCCCGGGCACTGGGGCGTCCGTCAGCACACGGAGCCTGGGAATGGCGGTGCCTGAGTTGACTTTGGCTGGGGCCTGCTCCCGCCTCGCCCAGCCCACGGCGGCATTTCCCAGCGCCAGCCCCCACGGCCTGGAGGGGATCCAAGAGCCCCATTCCCCCGTGTCACTGCCCCTGGCACCCCTGGGCATCAGGGAATGACACCAGCCAGGCACCAACTGCACTATTCACACGCCCTCTGAACAGAGAGAGACACAGAATTCTCTCAGGTTTTTTCCTTGAGAAGCACAGATGGAAAACAGTTCTTATCTCATTTACTGCTCCTGTTGTTTTGTGAACATGTAGGATGTGTTGGAAGATTATTTACCTAAAAAATTTAGTTATTAGATTCTAGTGATAGTGTTTTATTCATTAACCAATTAGATCCATGTCTGTGTGTCAGGATTGTCAGCTGACAGTCACAAGCTTACAATAGTAGTTAAAAGTTAGAAGTAAGTATTATATAAGAAATACAATAATTAATATATGATATGATATTATATAAGAAATATAATAGAATTAATGTATTATACTATGATATGATAAGATAAAATCTAGTATAATAAGATGCAATGTAATATAATTTAATGTATAATGCTATAATGTGCTATAATATTATTATGATGTAATATAATATATATATATAGAATAGAATATGCTATAATAGAATATAATAGAATATAATGTGATATATTAGAGGTGATATTATATTTATTATATAATATACTATGGTATTATATTATATTATATGGTATAGTGTTATAAAGTATGATATAATATGATATAAATCTTTCCATTATAGTATAATATAGTTTTAATAAAGCAAGTATTCAGCATTCCAAAGCCATRGACTCAGATGCCAGTCATTTTCCTTTGTCAGGAGTGCCCTGATTTTACAATAACCAACACAGAGAAATCTGGTTTGCAGATCCTCCAAGAAAACACTGCCGGGAGTTTCAAGGGAATTTCTTCCCCTCTTGCTACGTGCACCCCACAGGAAAGCAACATGTGGGACATGTACCTTTGAGCCAGCCAGCCCAGAGTGAGTTAGCTCTGGCCAGCAGAACCGTGTCCCAGACTCTTTTCCAAGGAACACCACATGTGTGTGACAGGGATGAATTAAACAGCCCCAGAACGTCACCAGCCCTGCCCCTGTCAGCTGCAGCTGCCCTATATTTGGACTGGGCACAAACATGTTCTGGGTTTGCTTTCTTGTCTATATTTGTTTTGTTCTCCAGAATTAATAGTTTGGGGATGTGCCTTAAACATTCCCACAAGCACTGAGCCAGTGGCAGGGCTGCAGGAGAAATTATGGCACGTTTCTAATTAAACAAAAATGACCCAGAAGAGGCCAAAAGCAAGGTTTGGGATTCAGCAACCTCAACYGCTACTTTAACCACATTTTAATACTTGTTTTCATTTGTCCCAACTCTTTCCACATTTCCAYTTCTTCCCACAGATGGAACTACTAAGGACAAAAGTAGAATTGAGGGAACTGGTGCCTCCTTGTTAAAGCTTGATCTTTCCCAGGGTTTTGTATAAATTATTTAAATGTTCATACTCCAGATCAGAGTATTTGACAGACAGGTGAGACGTGACTCAAGGCATGCTCAGGCACCAAAAAAAGCCTTGATGAATAAAAGTGTTATGGAAAACCTTGTGAGGCAGCAGAGCAGTGACATTCCCTGCTCCACGTGCAGGACCCTGGCCATGCTGGGGATGGCAATTCCCTGGGACTGTCACTTGGAAAAGCCACTGGAACAAGCCCCAGCCCCAGCACATCCCACACAAGCTCATTTGATGTTGGTATTTCCCAACATAATTTGGTCCCAGAAAGGGATAAAGCCCTAAAATTTATTCACACAATTCCCTCTGTTTGTAGCAGACTGAGGTAATTTTTTTTTTCAGGGCCTTTTATCTGAAYCCCTGGAAGTTTCCTACTGGCAGAAGCTGTTGGTTCTCCTTTTGCTAGAGCCTCTCACCCATCCAAACTCCAATTAATCATCTCAATATARTTTTAACATCAGCATTTCCATTCAGCATTAAATAAAAGCTGAGATCTGAGAGTTCAGCATTCTAGAAAACATTCCCAATGAATCCAGGCTGAGCTGAGAGCTGGGATGGGATAAAGGTCTGGCTCAACTGGCAGTGGCAGCCAGGGCTGCCCTGAGGTGAAACAGCAGCACATGCTGGCCTCAGTCTCCTAAATGCACCAGGGAGAGAAAAGAATGGGAAAACTCCAGGAAAAGAAAAGGCTTGAGAGGTCAAAGCCCTGTATTTTTGTGCGCAGGTTTAATTGAAGCATCTCCAAGTGCATTTTTTGATTTTCTCAAGCTCTGGTGGGCTCTGCAAGAGGGCCCAAGCTTTACTCAGGCCCTCTTTGCCTCATCAGCAAACTGACAGCCTGGTCCCAGCTCTCCCAGGGCTTGAGGATTTCCAGGAGCATCATTCCACCTTTTTTCCCTTTTATTTTCAAGCCCATGCCTCAGAAGAACTGGCASTCCAGCACCCAAAGTTCAACAAGGGTCCAAACCACCAGAGGCCTTAAAAGAGAATATTAAACAGGGACGAAAAGTGCAGGTTTGGGTGCCTGATGTGTGGTACATCCACAAGAATTCAAGMTTAAAAATAACTCCCAAGGGCTCAATTTACTTCATGACAGTCCAAAAATTACTGTTCTTCAAAAGCAGCTTAGGCCAAAATTAGACAGCACAGTTTGAGATTTGGAACTCACTGAGTTGCTCCCCACGTCTGCACAGGGAGGGAATGAGGGGGGTTTGATTTAAGGAAAATTTAGCACTGGAAACAGTAAATACATGTAAAGCCCAGCTTGGACTGCTCTTCTGCTTTAGAAATTTATAAGTTTAAAAACCTGAACTGGAAGGGACCCACAAAGAACATCAGTCCAGGTCCTGCGCAGACATCCCAGTTTCAAGAGTGAAAGTCTGAAAAGGTCAAAACCAACGACAAGGAATGTCCCAAAACCTCCTTAAACTGCAGCTCGTGTCCTTGCAGAGGACAAGGCTGCCAAACATTGAGTCTAGCCTGTTCACAGGAGAAGGAAACCACGACCCTGTGCTGGCAATGAACCAGACCCAGGGCCTGGGTGTGTCTGGGAGAGGTTTGTTTGCTCAATGCACAGCACAGGAGATGTTCAAAGCTGAACATTTCACACAGTCCTGGAATGGTTTGKGTTGGGAGGGACCTCAAAGCCCATCCAGTGCCATGGCAGGGACACTTCAACCATCCCAGGCTGCTCCAAGCCCTGTCCAGCCTGGCCTTGGGCACTGCCAGCAATCCAGGCAGCCACAGCTGCTCTGGGAATTCCATTCCAGGGATGGATTCCACAATTCCTGCCCAAGATCCCATCCAGCCCTGCCCTGTGGCAGTGGGAGCCATTCCCTGGGTCCTGTCCCTGCAGGCCTTGTCCCCAGTCCCTGTGCAGCTCTCCTGGAGCCCCTTCAGGCCCTGCCAGGGGCTCTGAAGCTCTCCCTGGAGCCTTCTCCTGTCCAGGTGAGCAGGCCCAGCTCTCCCAGCACAGAAGCAAAGCAGATTATTTCAGTCCCACAATTCCTGGTTCCAGCCCTGCTTCCCAAAGGACTGAACACATCTGAACCCATTTCTGTTCTCACTGAAATCAAGGGCACTGCTCCAATATCTTGGCTGCAAGTCACAGGGCTTGGGATCTGCCAGGGGCTCTGAGCTCTCCCCAGGGCCTTTTCTTGTCCAGGTGAGCACCCCAGCTCTGCCAGGGAACATTTCCTGCCCAATATCCCATCTAAATGGGATTTTTCCATCTAAATGTCACTTTTTAAGTGGGAAGCCATTCCCTGGGTCCTGTCCCTGCAGGCCTTGTCCCCAGTCCCTGTGCAGCTCTCCTGGAGCCCCTTCAGGCCCTGCAGGGGCTCTGAGCTCTCCCTGGAGCCTTCCTCTGTCCAGAGTGAGCAGGGCCCAGCTGTCCAGGCTGGCTCCATAACCTCTAAGCCTTAGGATCCTGCCTGGTGGAATTTACCTGCCTGGATTTAGGGTGTAGGGAACTCCCCTGTGAGTCAGGGATGCTCTTTGTGGCTGAAGGAATGATTCACACCCTTGAACTCCTGATTTCTCTGCAGCTCCAGGGACACATTGATGGAACCAACACCGAAACACAGCAGCACAAACCCCATCAAAAGTGTCTGTTCCTCTCTTTAAATTGATTCTAAATTGATCTTAAATTGTCCTCTCCTCTTTTTAAATTGATTTYAAGTACCTGTCACTTGGTGTGCCCTACCAATCCAACAGCATTTTCTACTTAAACAASTCTAAAATGCAGTAACACCCCCCAGACATTTTCAGATAATGAACATCCACAASTGTAATGAACAATAAAAAGGGCAATCATACCACTCAAGTTTCGACTGTTAATTCTAAAATTTAGAGGTGCAAAAGGTTTTGAGGACACAATTCTCCCACCTGGAAAAAAGAAAAACAAAGAGCACAGTCAAGTCCATTATTTGCTCTACAAGTAACTACTTATTAAATATAACCCAGTACARAGCCCTAAAGAGCAATCCTATAAAACTGCCCCTTGTATAGCATTAAAAAATAAATAAATCCCTTAATTCTCATTTTGACAACCCCAAGAAAGCAAATCCWTGATTCCTGCCAGGTGACACCTCAAGGATCATTTAAAATGACAGATTTGAAACACTTGGAAAAAAAAGAGCATGTTAATTCTCAGTGGCAATCTAAAGAAATTTCAATTATCTCCATCCTACTTGGGATCTTTTATACACAAGCCCCCAAAGCCCTTTAATTTAGAGGCCACTAATCTTCATTTCATGGGTATTTGGGGTCATTGAGCAGAGCCTGAAGCACACTCTGGGAAGAGAAATCAGGTTTCATCATTGAAAAAGGTTTCTTGAAACATCTCCACCTTCCCACTGGTCTCAAGCCACCATTAAACAAGTTTGAAAAYTAAAAAACAATCCAGTTAAATTAAAGGAAACAGCTTAAGTTTGGGGGTTTTATGGTTTGCAGCAAAGCCCAAAAGTCACATTATTTATTTCAGCACAAAGCTGTGCCATGGGAAGCCACAGCTGCTTTGTTCACACCACATATTYTTCTTTTCAGAAATTGTTATTTCTGTCATTTCTGCCACAACCAAGTAAAATTGTTACATTTCCCAGTGGTTAAGAGCAAAAAAAAGACACCCAGGGCAATGGAGAGGCCAGGATGGGGTTAGGGGGTGTCCCCAGGCTCCAGTGAAGCTTCTCAGGAGCACCCAGTGACACTGCCCCAGATTTTATGGAATTGTGGAACCATTAAKGTTGGAAAARACCTTTAAGATCATCAAGTCCAACCATCAAAGTCCATCCCACTAAACCCTGTCCCCAGGTGYCATATCCCCACAGGTCTGGAGCATTTCCAGGGATGGGGACTCCAGCATTTCTAAAATCAGGGAATTAACACCCAGCACTAAATGAGCCAACTCTGAACAGGAGAAGTGAATTCTGTATGGAATTACAGATTGTCCTTCCAAAGCTGGGCCTCTGCAGCCAAGAATCATGGAATGGGTTGGGTWGGAAGGAGTTTAAAGCTCACCCAGTGCCRCCCCTGCCATGGCAGGGACACCTTTCACTGTCCCAGGCTGCTCCAAGCCCTGTCCAGCCTGGCCCTGGACACTTCCAGGSRCCCAGGAMGTTTGGCCTTGGCTGYTGGGTGTTTTGTGGGCTCYCAAATGAGGGAAGGATGCACCAGCAGCTCCTCCCACCCCAATTCTGCAGCAGAGTTTTCCCAGCAGAGGGGATGCTCCAAGGAGCCAGGCAGGTGTGGGCAGACACAAAGGGGGGAAGAACAAATCCCACTGTGCTGCAGCCACTTGGCCCCAAGGCACAGAACAAACCCCAAAGCCTGGCTTTGCCAGCTGGAACTGAGCCCCCCTCTCCCACCCCAGTGCCCACAGGAATCAGAAAACAAGGGGGAAACATTTCCAGTTGGATTTACCTTCCTTCATGTTGGCAAAGCGCTCCTTCAGCTGGTGATCCACCTCGGGCCCRAAGGCAAAATTATTCACAAAAATAACACTGCAAAACAATGATCCAGTTAAAGATCAGGGAGCCAGGAACACCCCACAAGGACCCTCAGCCACACCACAGCCACTTGGAGCCTTCCCAGCCACTCCTGCCATGGACAAACCTGTTTGTCCCCAGCTCTACAGCTCCTGTCACCAAAAAAGAGGAGAGCAACACTCAGCTCTTCATCCTGCTGCTTCTTGGTGGGGACTTAAAATCTTACAGCAAAATATCAAAATRYATTTTAGAATCATWAAATTGTTTGGGTTGGAAGGGACCTYARAGCCCATCCAGTYCCACCCCTGCCATGGCAGGGACACCTTCCACTGTCCCAGGYTGCTCCAAGCCCTGTCCAGCCTGGCCTTGGGCACTGCCAGGGATCCAGGGGCAGCCMCAGCTGCTYTGGGCAATCTGTTTCAATTCCAGCTCCAAATTCCCCATAATGCCAGAARACAGTGACCTCTTAGCACATTTTCCCTGTCCTAAACCCAGCACTTCAGCCCTACCCACAACACAGGAGTTACATCTTTCCTTCTGGGTTAAGAAATTCAATGAGGGGAGGGGCTGTTCCTGGAAAAAAATAATCACATGGAAACCAAGAAATCTGCACAGAGGTAGAATCCCACAAATGATAAAAGAGCTTGGGAAAGAAACAGAACATGCCACAGATTAAAAAAGAAACACCCCTTTAGTTWAAAGGTCTAATCAGCCTGGCCTAATTGTCCCTGGTGCCCATTTGGTGCCCAGGCTGCAACAAGAGTCCTCAACAGCTCTTGGAAGTGGTTGAGCTCCTGCTGAATGAACATGTCAGGCCTTGGCATGGAGCTCAGGGCAAGGTTCTTCCCCAGAGGCTGCTGGGCACTGCCCAGGCTCCCCAGGGAATGGTGCCAAGGCTGCCAGAGCCCCAGGAGTGTTTGGATACAGAATTCACAGAATTCACAGAATTCACAGAATCACTGGGTTGGAAGAGACCTTCAAGACCATCGAGTCCAACCCAGCCCCAACAGCTCAACTGCACCCTGGCACCCAGTGCCACATCCAGGCTTTGTTAAACACACCCAGGGATGGGGACTCCACCACCTCCCTGGGCAGCCATGCCAGAACTTTATCACCCTTCCCATGAAAAACTGAAAGAATGATAAAATTTTCCTAATACCCAACCTAATATCCTAATTAGGTTTTTCCTAATGTCCTACCTATAGGATAGGATCTCACCAACTTCCTAATATCCAATATATTTTTTTTTCTATTATCCAACCTGATTTCCCTTGGTGCAGCTTGAGGCTGTGTGCTCTGGTTCTGTCAGTTCCTGGAGAAAAGAGCCCAGCCCAGCTGAGCACACGGCACCTTTCAGGAGCTGCAGAGAGTGATGAGGGCACCCCTGAGTCCTCTTTTCTCCAGGCTGAGCACCCCCAGCTCCCTCAGCTGTTCCTCACAGGGTTGTGTTCCCAGCCCCCTACTGACAGAGCCCTCAGGGTGCTCAGGGTGGGGTGTTGGGGTTAATATTTTTTTGGGGCCCTCATTTTTTTTTTTTGGCTTGGTGGCAAGGGGGGAAAGGGTGGATATCAAGAGGGGGTCCCCTCCCAGCTCAGGATACTCCAGAATTCTGTGAAAATTCTGTGAAGTGTAAAAGCCATCCTGGCCTATTGTTCCCACATGAAGAACTGATTTCTTTGCAGGAAAATTCCCTTCCCAGTGCCTCCACACATGAAACGTGTTCAACAAGGACACAGGGAGTTKAAGAGCAGCACTCAAAGCTATTAAAAACCACGAATGAAAAAAATGTTTGTGCACCAAGGGAAAAAAAAAGTTATTCTTGCTACGCCTTGCTCTTGGAAATTTGGGAAACCCTGCCTGGCAAGTAAAGCCAGCAGGGGTTTCTTCCTCCTCCTTCCCATGTGCCAAAAGAAAAAAAAGGCCTTGCAAAGGAGCCAAACATATTAATGGGACTAGAAAACATCCAGGAGAGGAAGGGGAAAAGCCAGAGCCTGCAGATGTGTTTTTATAYAGTGTTCACTCTGGCACAGGATCCTGTGAGTGCGTGCAGGGCACAGGAACCCCGAATCCTCTTGGGCTCAGCTCTCCAGGAGGTTTTGCCAAGCCACAGGCACAGGGATGCCCTGGAACACACAGGGAACCATGTCCTGGTAGCWGCYCCATCCCTGGAAGTGTCCAAGGCCAGACTGAGCAGGGCCTGAGGTGCAGGAAGCTGTCAGAGGTGGCACTGGATGGAATTTAAGCTCCCTTCCAACTCAAACCATTCCAGAATTCCCTGATGCTGCCCCAGAGTGAGGTGGAGCAGCACTGAGACGCACAGTGAGTGCCATGCCACACAAACCAAACATCTCCCAGCACTTCTGGGTGCAGCCASAGCTCCTGCAGCCAAAAATTTCTCTAAAAAATTTAAATTAATTCCGAGGAAAGTTGCCCGGGCAGCAGAGGATTGTGCACTTGGAATAACAAGCAACGAAGCCAAACCCAAGTGTGCTGCAAGGCTGGGACAAGTCTGTCCACAAATTAAAAGGCACCTCCAGAAGGAAGTGAGGGGCAGAATCCTGCAGGAGTCACCAGCCTGGCAGACGCCTCCTCCAGCCTCTCACAACCAGAGCTTTGGGAGCAATCCAGAAATTGCCACAAGTCTCAAGGTTCCAGAGCTCTCTTTGACAACTGCCTTCCATTCCCCCACATAACAGGGTGGCCCAGAAGGTCATATAAAAAATAAAGAGGTTTTTTCTACCCATAAGGCASAAAGAATGCAAAGCTTTAAAAATACAGACGACTTTTATTGCTTTTAAGAAATTTACTCCCTTTCTGCTCCCTCAGAAAGGAGCTCAACCCTCTGCATTTAGTTCTCCACATAAATAAATCTTCAAGACAATTAGTTTAAATGAACTTACAATTTCAGTTGAAACAAACTCACTTGGGTCTTTTCCTYTTTATTAGAGGTCTGTGTGCCCCAATAGCAAGGAGAAGGAGTTTTGCCAGAATCCCTGACATGAACTATAGGGATATGCAAAACAAATGGAGGTTTGTGCTCCTCTTATAAGCAGAATTTATTTTGGATACACCCTTGTATGGAATATCATGGGACATGCACTCCAAGCCATTCTTCTAGTCAGAAAACAGGATCTAAAGAGGCCACTGTAAGAGTTGGCAGATAGACTTTGGGTATTTGCTATGGAAATTCTATATAAAAAGCTGGCCAGCCTCCCAATTTCCATTATACAAACTCCCAAATATCCAGCTCAGAAAGCAGCACTCAAGTGCTGTACTGTACCTTGTGTTTGCAATCCTCTCCCTCCATTCTTCTGAGAGGAAGTCACCTCTTTCCAGCTGAAAACCAAAGAACAGAAACACAGAGGGGTTACCAGGGCTCCCTCCAGAGAGGGACAAACAGGCTGCACCAGCTCCCTGACCCCACAACAACCAGGAACAAGTGAAACCTTTTGGAAAGGCAGAGGTGGAGCAGGAAAAGCTGACCCTGAGGTTTCTCCCTCCCTGCTCCCACCCTCAGCCCCKCTCCTGCATGGGAAGGGTTCTGCTCCGTGGAGAAGCCAGAAGTGCTGGCACTCATTGCAAAACTGCCCAGAAAATGCCTCCTGAAGGCCCCCAGGGCTGAGGACCCCCCCTCAGCACAGGGAGCTGAGCCAGGATTGGGAACAGCTCCTGCTGGGAGCCCTGGCTCCCAATTCAGGCYCTTGCTGCACTGCATAAACAACAATCTGATTTTTGTGCTGCTAAATATAAACCCTGAGYGCTTCTAACACTTTCAAGTTGGAAGTGAAGTAACATAAAGGCCTTGTTTGAAAATAAGGACAGTTATGACTTCAGTGGCTGTGGAGCACCTTTCTGGTGACACCACATCAAGCCCCAGGTGAGCACAGAGCTCTGGCACAGGCTGAWATTTCCTCAGTTGTGTTCTGGAAAGGAGAGAGGAGCCATGGGCCACACCTCTGCTGTGCCACAAGCCAGGCAGGAGGAGGTTTGGGGGAGGAAGATAAGAGGAGGAGAGAAAAAATAAGGTGCAAATCTCTAATTAATGCTGATGACACCCTTGGAAGATGATGGTTTGTGCCAGAACCTCAGGAACATCAAAGCAGCTGCTGAGGATCCTTTCCCTGCACTGATTTCTCTGTCTGGAAAGGAGGGAGGATTTCACATGGCNGATCCTTTCCCTGCACTGATTTCTCTGTCTGGAAAGGAGGGAGGATTTCACATGGCGGCACAAATTCTCATTAGTGACAACTCCAAAGTTGCAGAACTGGAACAATTTCCATCCCTCAAGGCTGGGAGCATCCAAAGGGAGCTCCTGGTGCCAGGCAGGGACACAGGGCGGGTGACAAACCTGCCTGAGCCACATGAAGGACAAAGCCACAGGTGCCAACAGGAATGGGGCTGCTTCCAGGAGGAAAGGAAGGGGCAAAGCACCAAAATGTCCTGCTGCTACACAGCAGAGATGAGAAAAGCGGACATCTCAGGTAAGAGATCAAGAACTTTGCCAAGAGCCTGAAGTGCCAGAAATTGAAGAGRGCAGGTAAGAGTAGCTGAAGTTATTCAGAAATACCTGTTCCACCAGCTGGGCTGGAATCAGAGTTAAAGCAGAATTAATTCCTGTGATCTCCCACCTGCTGGGAGGGGAAGCACCTTTGACATCCCTGCTGTAATAAAACCAAAGGATAAGATGGAAGCTGAACTCAAAGATCCAACCCAAGGACATCTTGTGGGGTACTGTCAGAATCTAAACCAGAGATTTAACACCAAAAAAGTTCTAAGAAGAGTTTTTTCTCATATAAGGAAAGATATTTCTGGATGCCTATATGTGGACACCACCTCTAGATTGATTTTAAGAGATAATTTTGTCTCAACCTGATCTATTCTTGTAGTSAACAGCTCCATRGTTGAGTAACCAAGACAAAGTCAAAGAAAACCCACATGACAGGGAACTGTGTTTATTTTCTAACAGTTTTTGCAAGTCAGCTCCTCTATGGCATCCTCCACACCACCAGTTTCTAAAGTCTCCACAGGGTTTTCCTACACTAACAGGGAAAGAAAAACATTGGGAAAACCAGGAACCACAAACATCACAGTCTGCAAGAGAACAGAGAAGCAGAGTAACATGAAACTATTGTGAAATGCTAAACTTCATAATAAAGGTCTTGAAATCCAACCTATGTGGCTGTAAGGCCTCACTTGGGTCCAGTTTCACTGTGTGTTTGCCCTGTCTGTGTGGTTAGAAAAGCACTTATAACCAAAATCTCCAGGTTTTAACCTGATATCACCCATGGAGGATGAACACTTTGCAAGCCAGAGCCATTTAACAATTCAAATGAAGCACAGCCCAGCTTAAACACATCTATTTTTGTGTGGCACTGCTTCCCCAGCTCATGCTTAGCCAAGAGCCAAGGGAAAAACTTCACCAGGAAAAAACACTGGAGTACTGAAATAATCAAATGAGCAACTGTGGCTGGGAGAAGATGGGTTTTTTCCCTCTGGAAGCAAGGCAGTGATTCCTGGATGCTCCCCTGCAGCAGGGACTGAGCTGCCTGACCCTGGAACGAGGGAGTTATTTATATTTACCTCCTTACCCCCTGTGCTGGGGCACTGATCAAAAAATGATCACCAAAAGAAGGAAAGGAGCTCTTTACCCATCAACTGACACACAGAATCCAAAAAAATTCCCTCCAAAATCCCACTCAGCTCAGTGGTTTGCAAACATTTTGAGAGTGAAACAAGAACTGAGAAGGAAAATCAGCTGATTAAGGGAAGTCCAGTCTGCTGGAGCAGCAAAACTGGTCCATGCTGGGAGAAGGGGACACATCCACAGGGCCACACTCAATCTCTTCCTCCACTGTCCCCTCCCTCAGCCTGTTCCTCCTCTCTCTGAAACTTAATCTCCTTAGTGAATAATGAATGGAAGGGACCATCTGTAACAYAGATATTTTCATCTGATTAGACAATGCAGGAGATGCTTTATCTAACAGGATAATGAGCTCAGAGAAATCGCCTCCAGAGCTGCTGCCTGCATTGCTGCTAAATTTAGAAGCCAGACCAGGTTTTTATTCAGGTTTTTCMAACAGCCACTGCAGGAACACACTCAGCAGCATCTGATTCCTGTAACTCTTCCTGCAACTGGATGGAAAGCAGCAGGGCCCAGCCTGGGGGAGGCAGCCAGAGGTAAACAGAGGGTGTGAGTTCAAGTGACTGCAGAATAAATGAGGCATCAATTTTGTGTGGAAACATGGCTCAAGACAGTTCTTTTTAATATACAATTGTGGACAAAATAGAGGGGAAACACASCTGGATAATTGGGGTTTATTTTAAATAAAGGCACTGGGCCTTACTCTCCAGAATTCATGTCCAAGCTCAGAACCTCCAGCACTAACAAGAACAATCCARTGGGGAAGGACAGAAGCTGAATTTCAAGSCTGCAGAACAATTTGGTGAGGGGACAGTGACTGCCCTTCTCTCCAAGGGATCCCAAACACAACTTCATTGTTTGCAGAGTTTTGAGGGTCCTAGGGGTTTCTTTGTTTACATTCCTAGCAACTTTCTTTTAATGGCAAGCTGAAAAAATCCTCTTGGGAGGATTTGGGGCAGGTTACAAAAACATCATGAGGGTCTCAGTGCCTTGGACTGCTGCAACAGGCAAAAAGGACAGAAAATATTTCTCAGCAAGATTCTACCAGCTGGGAAGGCTGGAGATGCTGAAAAGCTACAGAGATCATGATTTCCCAAGTAAGAAAGAACTGTTGAGATGCACAAACCCAAACAAGCATGGAACACTCTGCAAAAATCAACTTCTCAGCAGATCACTTTTCAGGGAGAACCCTAAATCCATTGGAATTGGAAATCTCTAACTGTGCTGCGATTGTGGCTGTTAAAATAACCTAAAAACCCAGGCATGACCCTGCAGGGCATCTCCAGGATTTATTACTGCCTTAGGCCCCAAAGTTTTTACTTTTACAGCAAGAGAGAAACACCATCCACAAAGTTCAGCCAGAGCTGCAGGTGAGATCTGAAATTCTTCCCACTGAACTCCCACCAAGCCCTCCCCTCCTCCATAAAACCATCATGAGGTTCTGAGTGCCTTGGACTGCTGCAATAGGTAAAAAGGACAGAAAATATTTCTCAGCAAGATTCTACCAGCTGGGAAGGCTGGAGATGCTGAAAAGCTACAGAGATCATGATTTCCCAAGTAAGAAGGAGCAGAGCAGGAGTTTGGGAAGGTCAGGCCCCTGTGCTGGGGAGGAGGGCTGGGTTCTCAGCCCAGTGCTGGCCAGGGAGGCTCTGTGCTGCTGGAGCCATAAATTCACAAATTCAGGATGCCTCAGTGCAAACACTTGGCTCCCAAACCCCCAGAATTTCTGCCTGGAAAAGTACACATGGTTATTTTTAGATCCTTGTTCTTTTCAAAAATAACCAGAGGCACGAATCCAAACCTCCAAAATGTGGCATCATTTCAAAGCCACAGGGGACGTTTGGAGGGATTTTCAAATGCCAAAACAGCAAATTTCCTGCTGAAATGGGGAGGTCAAAAATACCAGGAGCAAACAGCTGGYTCATCCTGCCCTGAGAGCAGCTCCTAGAACAGGAGCTTTTCATGTGCAGGTGATGTTAGTCACYACCAAAAAGCAGCTCCTGGGCACTGGAACTCCCACACAGCTCCCTGCTTGTGCTCAGAACAGGAGAAATATCAAATGAAGCAGGCAGAAAAGCAGCCCAAACTTAGCACTGATGCTCAAAACTCACCCCTGATCCCCAGGGTGAATCACCTGCAGGCACCAGAAACTCCTGGGGTTTGCTGGGAGCAGACAGAGGCACCCATCCAGCCCAAATCCCACCTTYAGGAATGCTGAGTTTGATATTCACTGCCACCTCCTAAAGAAGCTTTTCTGGAGCAGGGCAGGAATTCTGTTATAACAACCCTGAGTAAATAAACAYAAAACTAAGCCTGGTTCTCAGCAGAGTCCAACATGGGACTGCACCAACTCCCAACTGCTCTGAGCTCAGCCTGGCATCCTTCAAGTTGTGCTTATTTTGTCTCCAACATTTATAATTTTGGGACCTCACAAAGCATTTTGCAGGGACAAAGTTTTCAGSAAGACAAAGATGCTGGGCTTTCCATCCCACATCTTCCTGTGTCCTTCAGGTACAGCAYGGACRAGCCTGCTSTGTGTTTTAATCTCTCAGGARAAGGGAAGCACAGGTCACAGGCACTGACCACTCAACAAAAACCTTTGGAATTTTTGGGACCTCAMAAARCATTTTGCAGRSAYAAAGTTTTCAGGAAGACAAAGATGCCAGACTTTCCATTCCACATCTCCCTGTGTCCTCCAGGTACAGCATGAACAAGTCTGCTCTCTGTTTTCTTCTCTCAGGAAAAGGGAAGCACAGACATTGAGAACTCAACAAAAACCTTTGGAATTTTTGGGCCTCACAAAGCATTTTGCAGGGACAAAGTTTTCAGAAAGACAAAGATGCTGGGCTTTCCATTCCATATGTTCTTGTGTCCTCCAGCAAGTCCAGTCTGTGTTTTAATCTCTCAGAAAAAGGGAACAACAGGTCACAGGCACTGAGAACTCAACAAAAACCAAAAAATACCCAAAACTTTCTCCAAGGGGAACCCAGGAAGAGAAGAACTTTGTGCTACTCAGCAATCTCAGCCTCCTGCCCCAGATACCTGGGATGGCTCTGATTCTGAGGCCACAGGAGGATATTTACAGTTAGAAACCATGAAAATCCATCTGCCTCTTAATTGCCATGCAGGGTTTTAATTAGATGGCTGCACATATGCAGGAATTCCCCAAGAAAGACCCACTAATTAGCCAGGCCTAATGACCTTCCCAAAGTCTCCTGCTTCCTTCAGAGAAGTTTACTTGGAAAGAATGGGGTAAAGTTAATCTTGGAAACTTCTCAGTTCCATGGGAAGAGAAAGGAGAAGATAAAAGGAGTTGGAACAAAGGGACRTGATGGAAGTGGGACATTCTAGTCCAAAAAGCTGAAGCAGATGATGAYGGTGATGATGAAAAGCTCCAGAGGAGGAGGATCCTCCCCTTGGAATGCAGGAGAGAAGAGCAGAAGAATCTGATTTCCCCTAAACGAGCAGGAATTGCACATTCCCAAAGAGCAGGGCATGTAAATATTCATTTAAGAGGATTATGAGACTCAGTGACCAGCAACAGCTGGAGATCAGGAGCCTCCCAAGGCAATGCATGAGGAGCAAATCCCTCCCTCTCCTCTCCTGCCCCACATGGATCTTCCCCCCCTCCAGCTGTGGCTCTGCATCCAACACCCCCAGGACACTTTGCCACCTGCAGCTGAGGAACTTTAATCTGCTTTTATCACCCAGTGACTACAGAACAAATGAGGTTGCAATTTTCTGTAAAATTTGGCTCAAGAGGTTTTTTTTTTTACAGTTGTGCAGAAAATATATATTTTTATATATAATTTGTGGACAAACACATCTGGACAATTGGGGTTTATTTTAAATAAAGGCACTGGGCCTTACTCTCCAGAATTCATGTCCAAGCTCAGAACCTCCAGCACTAACAAGAACAAAATCCAATGGGGAAGGACAGAAGCTGAATTTCAAGGCTGCAGAACAATTTGGTGAGGGACAGTGACTGCCCTTCTCTCCAAGGGATCCCAAACACAACTTCATTGTTGCAGAGTTTTTGGGGTCCTGGGGTTTCTTTGTTTACATTCCTAGCAACTTTCTTTTAATGGCAAGCTGAAAAAATCCTCTGTGGAGGATTTGGGGCAGAGTTACAAAAACATCATGAGGGTCTCAGTGCCTTGGACTGCTGCAACAGGCAAAAAGGACAGAAAATATTTCTCAGCAAATTCTACCAGCTGGGAAGGCTGGAGATGGTGAAAAGCTACAGAGACATGATTTCTCAAGTAAGAAAGACTGTAGCATGCACAATCCCAAACAAGCATGGAACACTCTGCAAAATCAACTTTTCAGCAGATCACTTTTCAGGGAGAACCCTAAATCCATTGGAATTGGAAATCTCTAACTGTGCTGCGATTGTGGCTGTTAAAAACATACCCTAAAAACCCAGCATGACCCTGCAGGGCATCTCCAGGATTTAATGCTGCCTTAGGCACCACAGTTTTTACTTTTACAGCAAGAGAGAAACACCATCCACAAAGTTCAGCCAGAGCTGCAGGTGGGATCTGAAATTCTTCCCACTGAACTCCCACCAAGCCCTCCCCTCCTCCAGCACGWGATTCTTCTCCAAACACTGATTTTTCATATGACTGCCTCTAACACTGGAGTGGAACTCACGAGTTGAGCTCTGCTGATGACAGATTATTTCAATTTGTGCTTATTTTGTCTCCAACATTTGGAATTTTRGGACCTCACAARGCATTTTGCAGGAACAAAGCTGTTTTCCAGAAAGACAAAGATGCCAGCTTTTCAATTCYACATCTTCCTGTGTCCTCCAGCTGCATCATGAACAAGTTTGCTCTGTGTYTATAGGTGTGTTTAACAGTCACCTATAGCAGATGCTGCTAAGGAGTTTCTAAAGGAAAGAAACTGCCTGGAAAAAGTCTCTTTGATAAATAAAAACTAAACAAAATCTGCTCTGTGTGCCTCCTGTAAAAGCCCAAAATCTGTGTTCAAGCATCACTCCAAGGTGACAGGAAACCAACTTTCCTTCAGACAAGAAGTGCTGCAAGTGCTTAACTCTTCCCAAAAAACCTCAGATTGCATATTCAGGGAAATTTTACTCCAAACACTGCAGAAAACAGAGTTAAAAAAGCCAAAGAACCTGGCAAAAATAAATAGCTTTGTTTCAATATAGCACCAGACTCTGTCACTTGGAATGCTCAATATGGAAATGCTGCCTAAGGCAAGCAATATGCTTCCAATGTTTTAGTCCAAGTTCCTCTCCTATTCCTTAAATTACCCAGCCCAGAAGCAGAGCATCCTCAGGAACAATTCCTTTCAAGTCATGCCAGCTGGGTGACACAATGGAAAAATGCCATATGGCCACTTCAGGAAAAGGAAAGCACTCCCAGTGCTCCCACAGCAGGAAGGAATTATCAATCCTGCTGCAGAGCAGGCCCAGCATCCCTGGGAGGGAATCCCTGTGTCCAGAGCAGGAATTGCTGGAGAGAGGTGCCAGGGGCAGGTGGGGGCATCTCCTTCCCAGCCTGCTTCCCCAGGGAGAGCTGGAGCAGCTGCTCTGCAAGATGGGGGCACCAAGGGTCTCAGGAGACAGAAATTGGGGAATAAAAAGGTCAGCTCCAATTGATCCCACAGTGCTGGGATCCACATGGATCACACCAGCCCAGGGACAGGGCAGGAAGGGAGAAGGAAGGAGAAAGGGAAGGAGAAAGGGAGGAAGAAAGGGAGGAAAAAGGGAGGAAGAAAGGGAGAAGAAAGGGAGGAAGAAAGGGAGGAAGAAAGGGAGGAAGAAAGGGAAGAGAGAAGGAAGAGAGGGAGGAAGGAGAAGGGAGGAAGGAGAAGGGAGGAAGGAGAAGGGGGGAAGGAGAAGGGAGGAAGGAGAAGGGAGGAAGGAGAAGGGGGGAAGGAGAAGGGGGGAAGGAGAAGGGGGAAAGGAACAGGCAGTTCCCCAATCCTTGCTCAACTGGATGCAGCACACATGGCCAGCTGCAGCCTCTGAGCAGTGACCTGGCTTCCCTGGGATATTTGGGAATATCCCTGATCCACCCAGGCTCTCCCCTGCCCACAGGAAAGTGGCAGAAGCAGAAATAGATGTGTTTCCAAAACTCCCAGTGGGTTCCTATTGCACATCCATCTCCTGACTGGAAAGTGATTAAGCAGAGAGCAGATTTTCTTAATGACAATTACAAAGGGAAGAAAGGGAAAAGGGAAGGAATGGACAGGACAGTGCATGGATTTGCACAGGGCAAAACATCCTCAGACATAAAGAAACATCAAATTCCAACACAACCCTTGCCCCAGGCAGGAAGATCCCCCATAATGACCCAATCACTCCTCCTGCTCCAGCTCCACCTTCAGAGCATCCAATTCCAAACCCTTCCAAACCAGAACCACCCACCACCCTCTCCTGAGAACCATCCAGCCTGTTAGCTGTTCCTGGAGCTTCCTGCTCCAATCTCCACCCACCCAGAACCTCCAGAACTGGGCCCAGGTGGCCCCACCTTCCCCTGCCTGCAGAACCAAAGCTTCAGCTTTAATTTCCAGCAGGAGAGTTCAGAACCCCAAGGAGGAGCTGCCACACCTGGCAAAAACCCCARTCCATGGAGAGAGGGAGGGGAAAGGGAAAGGGGATTTAACACAAACAGGAGACTCATGGCAGCCCCAGTCCAGAGCAACACTTTAGAAGAATAAATCTTTYAAGAGTTTCTGGAAAGACCTGGAAGTGCTCTGGTTAACACCATACCCCACAACAGGCAAGACAAATAGAGAGTCTGAGAGAATATATTGGAAACACCATCCCCAGGATCAATACAAGAACCAGGGAGCAGCTGTGCCTCAGCTGCTGCTGCCTGAGCAAAGGCTGGAGGGGACTTTACAAACTCTGCACAGGGCTGTGGATCCCAATCTGCAGCCGAGTGTCACTCACTGTGTATTCTGCRTGTTTCTTCCCATACCATTTCATCCATTTTCTGAACTCTCTGTCCATCGTCTGCAAGAGGGAAGAAAACCAAAACCAGCCATGAGGACATCTCACATTTCCAGTGGGGACACAGCTCTGAAGCACTCATTGATCCCCAGGAATTCTGTCTGCTTGAAGGTTKTTTGCCATGAATATTCCAAGGACAGGCAGACACAGAGCTCCTGCTGTTCAGTTTCCTTAAAAAACCAAACCCTCACTTTTTTAGGGCCAAGGCAAAGCTGGCATTTTCACCCCCCCTTTCCATGGACGTTCCATGTTCTAAGAAAAGCCCAGCACTAAAAATAGCCCAGCCTTAAATTGTGGTGCATAATCCCCCCAGSAGGAGGGGGGTGAGCCCAGCCTAAGCCCAGGGAGCAAAGGGACAGCCAGGACAAGGCCAGGKCTGCTGGGGTCACTGAGGAGGCAGAAAGCAGCAGGAAAAGCATCCCAGCAGCAAAGAGGGAGAATCCTGCAGCAAATCTGCTTCCCACAGCAACTGGGAGTGCTTCAAACTGCACCCAAACACTCCAGGGCTGCAGAGCAGGGAGAGCTCTGCTGGTTTTTATTGTCCAAAGRAGGGAGAAAGGAACAAAATCCCATATGCAGGCAGCTCAGTGCCTCACACATCCCCACAGCACCCTGCCAGCAGCCTGGCCCAGCTGATCWTTAGGATTTACCCCATATTTGGAGGTGAGTCTCCCTTCCTGGAGACATTCCAAAGCCACCTGGACACATTTCTGTGTCACCAGCTCCAGGTGGCCCTGCCAGAGGTCCCTTCCAACACCAGTTACTCTGTGGTTCTGTGTGAGAAGCCCAGCAGAAATTCTGATCCCTCTGAGAACTCAAGCTGATGGCTGATCAGCTGCCCCATCAGCAGCTCAGCAAAACTCTGTGTGTRCACAAAGCTAAYCAGGAAAACTCAAAAATCCCCTAARTTTTTATGCAGGAACTTCCAWTTTRATTTATTAAGGCAACTTCACYAAAAWAAATMTGTAACATTCTTCCTCTTTAGGTGAAGCTTCTCAAATTCCATCATCCATTATCATGGTACCCACAGATGTGGTGCCACAGCCAATTTAACTGGAAACTCAACCCAGCTTCTTCCACAAATATTTGGAGGAAAACTGGGCCCTAACAGAGACACAAGGAAGCTCCACACACTCTGACACTGCAGCAGCTCCTTGGTTGCTAAAGCTGACAGGATTGAAATAATGCAGAATATTTTATTCACCCAGTAATCTCATGGAAGACTGAAGGTACCCCAGCAGATTACTCCAAATTCTCCATTTGTGGGTCATTCTTTTGTTTGCTGCTTGCACCAAAGCCTGGTGTTTGCACAGTGGCAGGAAGGGGCATTAGTAAAAGTGAGAATTTCACTTTTCCTTATAAAGCTGATCTCTAAGTTTCATGATAAACACAGAGGGGATTCCTGCCCTTGTGAATGCCCCAAAGCAAAACCAGGATGTTCACACAGAGGAACTGCAGAGCCCTCCAGGTAAAAACTTCCACTCAGTCCTGGCAGGGGAAATAAAGTGAGTTTTTAGGTCTTTCACTGATGGTCCTCACCACTGTGTTTATGCATTTTTGCCCACATCACTGAAGAGAAGGATCAAGGAGTTATATTTATTCCCTCWCTCCATGAGGGATAATTTTCCAGCTGTTTAGGCTGAATCTGTGTTTTGACAATTCAGAGGGATCAGTTTCTGTTCAGGCTATGAAAGAAGCAAACTTCTCATGGTAAGCCATGACTGACCTGCCCTGTTTGCTTGTGGCCTCCCAGGTTTGCCTTGAACTCATCATCTGTGTGTGTCCCATTGGCACAGACTTAGAAATGTAAAGAAACCTCACTAAAGAAGCCTTAACATAAATATTAAAATATACTAAAGAAGCCTGACTAAACATTATCAAACAATCATGGAATGGTTTAGGCTGCAAGGGACCTTAAATATGATTTAGTTCCACCTGCCATGGGACACCTCCCACTGTCCCAGGGTGCTCCAAGCCCTTTCYAACCTGGTCTTGGACACTTTCAGGGGCAGCCACAGCTGCTCTGGGCACCCTGTGCCACCCTCATGGCCAAGAATTCCTTCCTAATYTCTAATCTAAATCTCCCCTCCTGCAGCTTCAGGCCATTTGATGGTTTTCCTCACTARGGTGCCTCCTAAGCAGACACTCAGCACAGGCCTCAGGAGGAATTCTGGTGGTTTAATCACTGAAAAAGGGGCATCACCACCACAGGCAGAGACATGGCCTTAAAATACTTAACACTAGTTGTTTGGTGAATTTATTCCTGGATTTGCTGTGTGCTGTGGCCTCTGGGAGCTGCATTAGGGCCATTCCAGACATAGAATGACTGCAGGTATTTGGGTGAAGCTTACATTGCACTCCCCTTTGAACAGACCCCGGTATTATTGTTAAAAGAGCTTTCAGGGCCTGAAATCACTCCAGGAAGATGCTTCTGAACACTCCAGACTGGACACACTCCTTTCCTCAAGCCCATCCTTGCATGGCTGATATTTCACAGCTCCAGGACAGGCTGAGCTGAGCAGCAAACACCAGCAGGGCTGGAATTCTGCTTTTCCTGCAGCAGAGASTCCCTGCCCCAGCWGCACCCCCAGCTCACTCACCTCAGCATACTTGGCTGGAATATCAGCTTTCTCCACTCCATAGTGATGTTTGCAGTTTGTGGCTGCAGCCACCTGAAGCACCACCTGCCCCACACCTGCAGGGAAGGAACAAAAACCCCAGAGCTSAGAAAAAAACACTGCCAGGGGAGAGAGGCTTTTAGGGCACACAAAACCAGCAGGGGGACTGGGGGACTGGGCAGGGGTCTTACATCCCCACTAAGGAGTAGCACTGGGCATTCCCAAAATCACCCCCACTCGGAGCATGGCGCATTTCCAAAGTCATCCCACTGGAGGCACTGAGCATTCCCAAAATCATTCCCACTGGAGGCATGGGCATTCCCAAAGTCATCCCACTGCCCTGGTGCTGCTCAGCCCCAAGAGCAGATGAGGAAACCTGATTTATTTCTGGGGATAGCAGATTGAAGTCTCTGCCACGGGCCTGGGACCCAGCCTGCAGCACTCCCAGATATGATCTGCTTTAACCTTCCTGGACAAACAATTGTGAGAATCTGTGAAGGTTTTGTTTCCCTCCAGATGGAAAAGAGTTTCTCAGCTCTGATGTCTTTCTAAAGGTCTCATCTGAGCATCAGTCCCTGACAGGAAATTTCAGTCAGTCCCACTGAGAGGGGAGGTAGAGGTAAGAAAATCACTAAAGAGCCTGTGTGTGTATTAATTTATTTATGTATTTATTTTTATACTTATATCCATATAATTTATATATTTCTATATTTACAAATTTATATATTCATACTTATATTCTTAAAAAGTTATTTATATTTACTATATTTTATATWCTTATATTATACCATATTATATTGTATTATATATCAATTAATTAAATMTATTTTAAGTTYATTTTTCTATTAATATATAATGTATAATATACAATATATAATGTWTTAAATTACATTTTATATATTATATRGKRYATAWKATWYTMTAWAWAWTATATATWWTWWWWTRKTWTAKTTWWWTWA